>CM052711.1:30029320-30064320 GCA_028551405.1 Uromys caudimaculatus | reverse complement strand
TAAAACGGACTGAAGGGGCCCTAGTATTTTGAGACATGGTTTCTCTCTTAATAGATAGTAACCTATTTAAGATTGGATTTAATTTTTCAACGGTGTATAGCACTTTTACTCTACCATGTCAATCTTGCTCTACCACGTCAATCTTGCTCTACCATGTTGATCTTACAGTCTTGAGTGGGAATGCAAAGCAGGGGTAGTTCTCTACCCATTGAAATGGGTGGGGCTTCTCCTGACCATTTAATTTTATTCCTTAACCAGAAGAGAGAATTACTCAGCGACTTGGATAGTAACAGAATACAGCCTTTACTGTTGAAATTTAAAACGCTTCTAGAGGGGCTTTCAAAGAAGTGGAGTGGAAAAACGATTTATCCTCACAGCTGGCCCCTGCACTGATTCACCCAGAATCAGGGGCTGTAGGATGAGGAGAGGACCTTCGGGGACATTTCACAAGTATCTTAGGCATAAAGCACTAAAGTAAGCAAAGGAGGAAAAGCCCTTTCTCAACCACCCACCCCCACACCTCCTTTGCCTCACCTCACAAAGGCAGCTCACCTGGAAAACACCCACCATGATCTAAGATGAGGGGCCCAGATACTGATCTATCCTGTGCACCAAGATAGCAAACCTCAAGTCGGTCTGATTGTGCACTCATAGGAACAATGGATGAATCCCACCCCCACAGGGTTGCCTGATTAAACAAAAAGTAAAAGTTGACAAATAAGGGGAAACGGGGCCAGGGCTCAGAAGTCTTCTATCTGCAGTGGAAATCAGTACTCAGCAGACCTGAGGTGGGGAAGCCCGCACAAGGGGAGCGATCAAAAGAAAAGGCTCCAGCTGTTCGGTGTCTCCAGCCTGTCAGCTGAAGCAGGTGTCCTCTCACTTAGAAACCATAGCCGAGCAAGGGAATGCCCACCTCCCACTCAGAGGGAAGAGCTTTACTTGCTAAGAAACAGAGGATTCCCACCAGTGTTTACGGCACTGGCACGGACTTGTTTAAGACTAATGGTGAAGAAAACGAAGAAACAACATTGAAGTCTAACAAAGCAGGGAAAGGACCAGGTAGAGCAGAGCTTGAGGAGAGCCACAGTGGAGCCAGAGTTCTTACCTCTGCTAAGAAACTGCAGTTCTCCAAATCTGCTAAGCCAGGGCCTTGCCCATTTGAATCTGTTCTTGCCCAGACCTTCTCAGTCCAGTTGGAGGAAGGCCCAATATCAGCCATTGTTTTTACTGCTAAAGTCATCTTCTCTCTGGGCCTCCTCTTGTCTCATATATGCATAGATACCTTTTAGTTTAAATATTTCATCAAAGAAAATAATCTGAAGCCTTATTATTGATTCCCACAGAATACAGAAAATAGAAAAGAAGATTTGTCTCTTAAACCACAAAACTCTGATAGAGCATTTAAATTCAGACCTAGAATAGATTAAGGCAGAAATAAATACTGGACACGGATTGTACATAATCAACAGCAATCGTCACATTGTTTCAAAATGGAATATATGAATTTCATTTTCATTTATTTATTTATTGGCTTTCCTGAGACACAACAGACTGTCCTGCTCCTCACTGTCCAGACTTGTCCATTTCAGGTTATTTCTCTCCATGGAAGTCACGCTGTCTACTTACTCTAGGACACAAAAGACAGACAGGCACTTCAGCACAGGGCCTTTCATTGGTCCTAGAATTCAGCTTTATACAGAAGGGAACAACAGCAACCACACAACAGAAATTCACATGGATTCTTCACATGTGGATGTAGGTGTGTCACTTGGCATGATTAAGTAACAGGATTGAGCTGGGCTTGGTGGCACTCTCCTGTAACCCAAGTTTTACAAAGGCCAAGGCAGGTAAATCATGGGTTAGAGGCTAGCCTGGGCATATTGATAAAATCATGCCTCAAAAAAAGTAAATAGGCCTTTCATGGACCTCAATGGTAGAGCATGTGGGAGACCTGGGATTTGATCCTCAGTACCTCAAAATTAACCAACCAACCAACCAACCAATCTTCTTCACACATGTCCTCTTAGGGAAAATTAGTTTGTTCATATTCTCTATTAAATATATTGAATTCCTAATAGTCACCACATATAGGGCACAAGCCAATGGTATGGATTATATTCTCCTTGAAAAGTGAAAACAGCCACCAACCATGTGAAAGCATTTCAGGAGTCCAGGGAGTATCCTTTGCTTATGGAACACATAGTTCAGAATTTAATGGGATTTTCTACATTGAGGGGACAGAGTCTAGGATTTTGTTTTGTTTTGTTATCTTTCTCTTTCTGTTCTGGACTGGATGAAGAACACAATATACATAGGTGACTGGGTGGGAAAAGAAATCTATCAAAATAAATAGAACATAAAACATATCCTTTAAAAAATGACTTATGGACACAGGGGGGCACCTGCACATATGAACTCACAGTAGTTGTGACAGAACGGACAAGACCTATGCAAGCCCAGGCTAGACCAAATCACATCATAAAGCAGGGAGTTGCACGTAAAGTACCCCACTCTCTAGCTATGGGGTTATTGATAATTTTTAGCTGCTGGGAGAGAGAATGTTAGTTAGGATATAGCATGTGATAACTCAACCATGCTTCAGTGGAAGGCTACCCATAAATAATATTTGGACAGCACAAATTGGCTGTGTGGTAGGAGGTTGAGACATAAAGTTGCATGAGTATGGAGCAGGGTGTGGACCTGGGAAGAATTGGGGGAGGGATGATGAATACAATCAAAAAACACTATATAAAATTCTCAAAAGAATTAATAAATATATGTAATTGTTTTTCATTGACAAAATTCATATTAAGTTATTCTGTAGAATTTGGTGTTTTAAATACATGCTCACTGCAGAATGGCCAGATTAACCAGGTTTTCTATCCAATGCTTAACAAGGTGATGATGGCTTATCTATATGACTTCTCCAATAATCTCTGATGCCTTCTTACTTTTGCATAATCTCTCCTAACTATTGTAAAATGACAGCAAGACATGTTGACATGAATCATCCCTCACCCCATGTCTGTTTACCACATTGGTCTAAGCCTTCCCAACTCACCACCTTCGGTCATTATGAAAACTCTTTAAAACTTAACCAATGCCCACTCTTAGACAGGACCACAGTGCCCTGCCCAGAGACATCTCATCTCAAAGAAAGCTCACATGAAAGCTACCATAGATTCCTTTTATTCAGGGAGCAAAGGAGAATTTATCTTCCAGTATAGAATAAGAGCTCTGAATGACAGACTGGGATGGGAGCTCAAGACCTTCGGGATGATTTTGATAAGTGACAGTTCCTCATTTTGGGTAAACAGTGCCTGTTTGCTTGTAGTGGCTTGGATGGGAACCTACCGTGTACTTGGAAGGGGCCAGCATGGTCACTAAGAGAATACTAGGGATACCATGGAGGCCGGGGCAGTGGCTGTGAAAGGGCAAATTCTCAGGACCTCTCTTTGTCCGTTTCATTCTGTACACCGTGACCACATTTCTCTGCTTTGGACACACACACACACACACACACACACACACACATACTCACACACACACACAAACACACCTAACCTATGAATAGCCTAAGTGATTCTGATGTGGGAAATCCACCAAGTTTCTCTCATTTACTCTCCTTATGCAAAGTTTAAAGACTACAGAAGTTGAAAGATGGCGCATGCATCTTAATGTCTGGAAGCATTTATACGTTTGACTCACCTACAAAAATATTTCTTTCTTCTGGATCCAGGTTAAACCAGGAAGACAGGGCTAATGTCTGAGGAGCAATCTCTTAAAATCACAGTAGTCCGTCAACCCTCTGGCCCATCTATCTGAACAGTACCACATTTCCTCTCTGGTCTGCCCATGGCGGGCATGTCTTCTTTGTAAGAACAATATAAGATCAAATGGGCGAGTGTACCTAGGATTAAGATAATGAACAATTTCTTGGTTTTTTTCTCAGCAGCCCAATATTAAAGGTTCTTTGAGTTGAAAAGTCACATTATTGATCAAAATGAGACTTCAAAATGATTTGTTCACTTACAATTTGTTTTCCAACCTTCTCTGTCTAGAAAATACTCGCTCAGCTCTGAAGACAGAAGGACCAGTCTATTGGTTCTTTCACAATCTAAGAGCATTACTGTTCTTGGACCTTCATTAAAATATCTCTGCCAAGTCTATCATATCCCTCCCTCTTTCTAGGGGGTCTTCATCCACACCCCCAATCCAGAAAGAGAGTATCACCTTGTACCACAGGGATTCTCACTCATAACCCAGCCCAGAGCTGATTGAGAAGATTATGTGGCACTTAGCAAGACTGGGCCTGCTTTGGTTCTAAAGGGGATGTGGTTTGCCCAAGGTCACCGTGTTAATCAGAGTTTATCCTTGAATGGCCCCCATATCAGCACCTATCTTTAAACTGTTTAGTGAATAGATTCACTTTCTATTCTAGTAACCTATTATAAAGAGCAATAATCCAAGAATACAGCTACAAAGGAAGCAATTATTCAATCCAGTTGGAATTCTGGGCTTGTAAAAGACAACAGTAACTGGCCATCAGTTCTGAGTAAATTTGAGGAAGGGTGAGGTTCTAGACGAGTGGAAGGGACTGTATTACACTGTCTCAAAGTTGGAACCTCAACAAATAGGATCAGCCTCACCTGGGCCATTACTAGAAATGCAGAGTCTTAGGCCCTATCAGTGGTCTTCTGAGTCTGAAGATGCTTCCCAGTGACATCCCCAGGTGAACTGTCTGAGGTTCATTGTCTTGGAACACCCCACTGACGAAAGCTCTTTGTTATCTCATACATTGTGGACAAGGGATATTTGATGAGTGAAAAAGCAATAAAAATCTCTTTAGGCTTCCCTTTTACTAAAGACCCAGGATCTGGTATCATGAGTGATAATAGGAAATGTGATTTGAAAAATTCTAGGTTAATATTTCAGATCACTTAAAAATTCAGAAGTACAACTCTGGCCTGAGATGCATAGTCATTTGCTAAACACCTTGTAAAATTAAACACATTCAAAGGGCGGCATTTAAAATTAGCTACATGCATGTCTTATATTGGGTGCCTACTGCTGTGATGGAACACCATAGCCAAGACAACTTGGAGAGGAAGGGGTTTATTTAGCTTCTACTTCTACATTGTAATCCATCTCTTGGGGAAGTCAGGACAGGAGCTCAAGCAAAGCAGACGTGGAGGCAGGAGCTGATGCAGAGGCCATGGAGGCTCATGCGTACTGGCTTACTACTCCTCATGGCTTGCTCAGCCTGACTTTTTATAACATCCAGGTCCAACAACCCAGGGATGGCACCACCCACAATGGTCTGGGCCCTGCCCTGTCAATCAATAATTAAGATAATGCCCTATAGCTGGATCTTTAGGGAGGCGTTTTCTCAATTAAGGTACCCTCCTTTAAGATGACTCTAGCTTGTGTCAAGTTGACACAATACTAGCCAGCACAGTTTTTTTTTTAACAGCACAGATTCTAAGATCATAGCTTCTGACTTCTAAGCTTGTCATTACGGTGTCAGCTGTGTTTCCTGATCCAGTTTCCATGGCCTCTCTTGTGTTTCAGTTTCCTCTTCTATGCAGCAGTAATAATAATAACAGAACTTACATCATAAGGTTTTTATGAAGACCAAATAAGGCAATACTTATTAAGAAATGAGCATAAGGCCAAGGATATAGTAGACACTCAATATCAGTTGAAATAATATCTTAGTAGCAGGGTACAAATGACAGACCACATTTTAGTGAAATATAAAAAGCCCACCTAGATAAGCTGGCCAACACAGACCCTCAAAAGAGAGGGCTTTACACAGATGCTAGAGAACAGGAGTCACTGGACAATTATAGGGTGAAGGGGTGAATGGAAACTGTAGGTGAGGGATGAACACCCAAGTCTTCATAGCCCACACATTGGTGAATATTTTGCCCATTGGCAATCAATGGCAAGTCACTGACTTCTTTTAGACAAGGAAGGGGATTGAGCAGAGATGTTTGTTGGGGCTCCCAGTGGAGAAAAGTCTGGAGAAAGTCCCTGAGATTTGTAAAGACGAATCCACAGTCAAAATTGTCATTTCAGTAGTCTGTCTTGAGACAAGGCACATTTGGTTGGAGTGGAAGAATTCTCTATGTTCTCCTACCCTGTAGTCTGTGCCTGAGAACCCCCTCATTCAGCTCTGCTAGACCTGCTGCACCAGCAGCTTCCTGCACTGGTGTCTGTGCTCCCCTAGCTTGTTTGTCTGAGCTCACGGAGCACCTGCTGTCTCCCACTGTCACGAAGAGCCTCTACCTCATGCTGTTACTCCTAGCTGTGTACCTTTCTACCCTTCTCATTTCTTTTGAGGCTGAATATACCTTTGCTTGCTCTGCAATCTAAGCACTATCAAAAGACCAGCTCGTGGTATGTACTCAATGCATGTTATCTTGAATGGCAGAACCAATATTTGTTCTTAGTAAAATATTCTTAGTACAAACGATCTGTATCTAACTCCATTTCCACATGGCAGTGAGTGACCCTGAGGCTTACTTCTGATTTTCCTTCAAGAAACTATTTCTTTCAGTGACAATCCTCAGAAAAAGAAAGAAAGGGAGAGAGAGAGGGAGAGAGGGAAGGATTTTAGTAACCAAAGGTCTTGGGTGTTTGCTTATTTAATAACTTTGTAGTTAATTTGTTTGTTTGTTTGTTTGTTTTACCATAGAAATCACAGAAGATTTTTATTCAGCACCAGTGTTATGGGGTTATTTTGTTTAGTATGAGTTCCCATGGCTCTTTGTAGTTCTTTTCACATTACTTAGTGAGAGGAAACTACCGCACAGGAAGAGCTGGCCACACAGTGAGTCAGTGATCAGACAGGCTTCCTGTGAGTGAAGTGGGTGCTATTGTGGGGCAGCCACGCCCACCCTGACGTCACTGGCACCTTTCCACCATTGGCCTCTGCAAAAAAAGCCTGCAGCGGTTCAGCTTCACTTCTTCACCAGTCTCATTAGTTGATCCTGTGTTCAAGGCCAACTCAGGCAGCAACTTTCAGCAAAAAAGTGAAGACAAAAGTGTGACATGAAAATTAATGGTAAATAAAAACAAGCATCATTGGAACATTATAGAACAAAAATTATAACAATGCATGCTTTAAAAACACAACCTGTTCATACCACAAATACCACAAAATGCAGATTCAGAGCAGCGAGGCACTCCAAAGCTTCTTTCCCGGCTCACAGTGGCTGTGTTCCAGGCTTCTTTTTCTCTCCCCGCTTCCTGCCTGTGTTTTGAAGTAGCCTGTTCTTACCTCCTGTTTCCCAGCCTCGGGGTCACTTCCTAACCCTGAATGCTAATTCCCCATCCACGCCCTCTCACCGAAACTATCCCATATGACCCGGAGGTCTGTGTCACCTAGTCACATGGCTTCTACTCCCCCTCAGGCTGCTGCCCTCTCTTCAGCCCCAGGAATTCTCATAGTGAACTTTCCTTCTCAGAATTCTGCCTGTCCTTTGCATGAAAGTGGCTATACTGTCACAACTCTGCAGTTGCATACGCGAATCTTTCTCTTTTGTTGACTTTACTCCATCGTCTTGCCAGATCCGGTATAATCCAAGGTTCAGCCTTCAGCCTCCTGCTTTTTCATCCCATACCTCCCATCTTCTCTCAAAGCTGTAAACACCCAGGTCAACTGTAGCCATGTATCACTGGCTCTGACATTGCTCTGCCTATCAGTCCTGCCAAGCAGACACCACATGAACATACTTTATGGGGGGGGGGGGGGGAGGGAAGAAGGAAGGAGAAATACAGGGGAAAGAAAAGGAGGGAGAGAGGGAGGGAGGAGAGGAGGAAAACTTTAACAAGTTGTAGAGGTAGTACACAAGAGAGGAGAGAAAAAGAAAATAGAGAGAAAAAGATAAAACACTAACATAAAACAAGAACCTTCAATCTTTGTGGAATAAAATGACGTTTTCAATATTTTAACTGAAAAATAATAAATTATTTTAATTAGATATTTAGAAAAGATGGATAAAACGGATAAACTTGTCTCTAGGAGAGATATAAAATGATTTCTAAAATGTATGAGTCTAGAAAGCTTTTGTTTAGTGATAGAACTCAGCCAAAAGCTAGCCTGGAAAGCCAAGAGGAATGGGGGCTAGTTTCCTTCAAAATAATAATCTTACTCTGAATCAGAAATAACACGAGTTTGTCTTTTATTGGATCTAGATAATCCACAGTTCATGTGGATATCTGAGCTTCAAATAGTTAAGTAGCATAGACAGAGAATTCTTGCAGTGGTGCACATCCTGACTTACACACCACTCATCTCTGAAAAGCCACCAGGCATGTCCAACAGAAAGATGGCTGCCATGTCAGCATCCCTGTGGTGCTGCCATCACTCCGACTTCATTCTCTCCCCCCCTTCATCCTCATTGTCAGATTCTGAGACCTATACATACAATTCCCTATGGTATGATTTCAGTTTTTAAAGTTGCCATTTTTATTGTTATTAACATTTAACAAACTCCCCAAAAGTCAGTGATGGAAAGCCCTGATTCTCATGTTCATGAATCTGCAGGTTGACTGCAGATCAGCTAACTGGGCTGGTCTTGCTTGGGCAACTCTGCTCTAGACCGTGGGGGAAAGCTCAGACTCTGCGTGTATGGGCTACGGAGCCCAGATGGAAGGGACACACTTTTTCCATTTTTTCTTTCTTTTCTTTTCCTTTTTCTTTCTTTCCTTCTTTCTTTCTTTTTTTAGTCTGGGTTTTTCTATGTAGCTCTGGCTGGCCTCAAACTCACAGAGATCCATCTGCCTCTCCCTCCAAGTACTGGGATTGAAGGTGTACACTACCACTGCCTGACCAGGATATATTCTTCTTATGGTAGTAGTTCCCCAAGAAGAAATGTGCAATGCTTTTTCTGAAAGCCTAAGCAAATCTCAAACTACTATCCAGTAGGCAAACCCAGTCATTCAAGCACATCAAAGACTCAAGCGAAAAATAACCACACGAGAAGGTACTAGCCAGGTGATAGATTAGTCTCAAACTTGATACCTTCCAATATTTTTCTTCTCATTTTTTCTCTTATTTAATGACTGGCACAATCACCCATGTAGTGAGAAAGCTTAAGGTCATTCAGACTTAGGCCTACCCTAGGCAACCACTTATTGCCAAATCTTACCAAATCTCACTCCTAAATTTCAACTGTCTGTACTATAGTGATGCAAAGAAAGTTACATTTTTCAGACTCTTCTCTCTACCATCTCAGTTTACTGCTAGACATTGTATCATTCCAAAGTAAGAGTCTTAGAGTAATCAAATATGCCTAGATGATGATAAGAGGCTCTTCGTGGAATTCTTAATAATAAGCATAAAACATATAACAAAGTTGGCATAATATTGGGTCAAGCAGAATTCATCAATGAGTGGAACCATTAATTATCTCAGAGACTCTCAGCCTTAGTAGTACTGACATGCCTTACTCTGTGGATTTTATTGTACTTCTTCTATAGACATAGACTTTTTCTCATCTTGGATAAGAACATCTGAACCTTCACCCTTCTAAATCAATCACGTTCATGCTTAGCTTGATTATTGGAACCCTTTGAGAGTCAGAATACTGATCATCCGAATCGTCTTATCATTCAAAATAAGAAGTTGACATATGGTCACTAAGAATATGATTCTTTTCTTCATTCAGGAAGTAAATGTGCATTGAGTGTTACTAGGACCATTTCTCAGAGGTTCAGGGTACAGACCTGAAAAGAAATAATTTTATCCTGGGTGTCCAATGGAATCACACTTTTGGAAATGTTTCTAGAATAACCCTTCCTTAAGGAAGAAACCACCCTAGCTCATTGTACCAGGGCAATGGTATTCGCCAATGAATGAAAAGGGGAAAGGAATATTTTAAGTAAATGTTATAGCACTGAGACCTGTACAAAACCCTTCATGAGATGCCCTACTGCTACACTACCTGCAGCTCTTCCACAAATATTCTATGATCCAGCTGCTTGTATCTTTTATCAAGAAATGTGTGTGAGAGACAGGGGATGTTGGGAGTGGGAATGGGTATCGTGTGACACAGAGAGTTTTTGGAGATCAGAGAGCAACCTTTAGGAGTCCCCTCCTGCCTTCCTTCCACCTTGAGAAAAGGCCTTTTGCTTCTTCCATGGTATACATACCCCAGAACATCAGTCTACTTGACTGGCTCTCCCTGAGACGCCTTCCTCTTGCTCACCAAGGCTGACTTAAGGGCCCCATGTTGGTGCTTCTAGAGTATTTTGTGTTTATCCCCACCCACAGCATTTGTCTCATGGACTTTGAATGTGTTTGATAGCACCAACCCGACATTAGCCTGTGAACTCATGGTATGTACAAGTTTACATCTGTTGCTTCACGCCTGGTCCCCAAACTCACCAGACAGGAGATGCTCAAAGAATATTAGTGGTTATTCATAGTTTTCAAAATGGATGTATTTTTTAGGTTAACACTTACTTAATACAAGTTAAAATCTGAAAGGAAAGCATTGAAGTGATTTTAGGAAAATGCCAACAAGAATCACACCATCGGAGTTTTATTTTTCACTCCCAGACCCTAGAAACTCCCAGAAGGTAGCCTTAGATTACATCACCTGCCAGTGCTTTCAGTTTAACCTGCATTAATTATAGAGATACAGATACAGATGGAGAGATAGATATAGATACAGATATAGATATAGGTATATAGAGAGATAGAGATAGAGATAGACATAGACATAGACATAGACATAGATATAGATAGATATATAAAACTGTGTGAAAAAACCACTCTTGGGGGAGCACAGTGGACTATTTCCTTCTTAAAGAGAAATCTAAGAGCCAGCATAAACATGCGGTTACCATTAATTTAGAATTACGTTTGCTTTCTTTTCACATTAGTAGAGAGTTTCTGAACTGCAAAGTCAACACAGAGTAAGACATACATCCTGCATGTTGTTTTCATGCTTATGTTTTCATGTTAATTCAGATCATTTTTTAAACCTGAAAAGAATAACTGATAGGTAATAATGAAGCTTCTGTGTTGTGGTCTGTATAGTCTGCTTCCACAACTGTGAACCCCTGAGAATAGAATACATTGAAGGAAGCTTAAAATGAAAGGTGCTTAAATAGAAAAACAGAAAGCTCTCAGATCTTTACAAAGAAACAAAAATTTAGCAAGCCAACTGCTCTAGAATTCCAACCTCAAGCCTTCCCACAACCGAACAGCTGAAAAGTCCCCATTAGCTCGAGTTTCAAAATGTTGCTCAAACTTCACAGATGAAATGTCAGCCACCAATACCTGCATCCTGCATGTGACCCTCTGAGGACCCCACCCTCCAGAACATACTTCTAACGATTGTCACTGTGAATTGGTGAAGAGTAGCAGTCATATGTTTTAAAAGATAAAGCAAATATAAGTGAATAATTTTCCCTGAAAACATCAGGTTTCCACCACTGATATCAGAAGACATAATTTCATAATCATAGTCAAGGTTTTACCGTCCATTGAAAGGCAAGGTGACCAGTAGCATTAAAAGCTACACCTGATCCTTAGAAGTGCTTCATTTTGAGAACATTGCAGGGGGGGGGGGAGCAGTGTGCGATGTCAATCTCATCATTATATTGATGAGAGTCAAGGTTTGTTCATTTCTTTTCCTTTTCAGATGCAAAACTCTCTGGTGAGTCGGGATGTTTTGTAGGCAGGTCCATCGTGGTGTTCCTCTTCCTGAACAGCCTTCCCCTCTGAGCTGCTGGCTGAGACGTTGAAGCAATGGCTGCTGAACATGTTGTGGTTAGTAGATAGGTAGAATGGCTATCACTAGATACCGTGTGCTAAATTACTGCAGGCTTCCCTTCCCCCACTGCCTAAGCAATTGCCTTCCTCCCTTCCACACTGTCCTCACATCTCTTACCTGAAAATCTCCCAGTAGACTTAGCCACACCACATACTTTGAAACTTTTTGTAAGATTTACTCAATGTCTTTCTCAATTCAACACATTTTGAAAAGATATATTTTCGATGAGCCAGGAAAGAGAGCACCACTCTAGGGTTTGAAATAACAAATGTTCCGCCCCGTTGAGGGATGGCCACCCACTCATCTCAAAAATATTAACCCAGAATAGCTCCTGTCTAAAGGAAATGCAGGAGCAAAGAGTGGAGCAGAGACTGAAGGAAAGGCCATCCAGAGACTGCCCCATGTAGGGATCCATCCCACATGCAGACACCAAACCCAGACACTATTGCTGGTGTCAAGAACTGCTTTCTGACAGGAGCCTGGTATAGCTGCCCCATAAGAGGCTCTCCCAGAGCCTGAACAATACAGCCAACCATTTGAAGTGAGCATGGGGACCCCAATGGAAGAGTTAGGGAAGGACTGAAGGAGCTGAAGGGGTTTGCAACCCCATAGGAAGAACAACAATATCAATCAACCAGACCCCCCCCCCAAGAGCTCCCAGGGACTAAACCACTAACCAAGGAGTACCATGGGGGGACACATGGCTCCAGCTGCATATATAGCAGAGGATTGCCTTATCTGTCATCAGTGGGAGGGGAGCCCTTGATTCTGTGGAGGCTTGATGCCCCAGTGTAGGGGGATGCTAGAGTGGTAAAGCAGGAGTGGGTGGGTGGGGGAGCACCCTCATAGAAGCAGGGGGAGGGGGTTGGAATAAGGGGGTTTGCGGAGGGGAAACTTGGAAGAGGGACGTAAATAAATAAAATATCCAATAAAAAAATAACAAATGTTTGCGCTTTTGACCACAGAACAGAGAAGTTAATGGGAGATGGTGGCAGCACTAGCCAGGATGGCGATGGATTAGGGTCTTATTACTGATATCCAGGGGCTTCTGGAAAATACTTGGAACCCAGACTCACTTGCAGCTGCTTTGGTGCTGCGAAGTGAGTGAAGAAGGAAAGGTGCCTGACTGCAGCTGCTTTCTCCACTCACTCCCCAGCCCTCACCACCACCCTCTAAAGCCTCTAAATCTGGTGAGCACAGTAGAGCAGGCAAGGAAGAGCAGATGGATGTAAAGACTGGACCTGAAGACAAGGGGGTGAGAAATAACTGCCCCTACTAAGTCCCTTCTCACTGGGACCAGCACCTTACCTAACAGCTAATGTTTAATTACACATTTGTAACCTCAGCGAACTGAAAGTCCGAGCTCCTGAGGAAGCAGAACTCGATGGTTTGAGGTCAAGGATATGGAAGGCATACTCAAGAAAATTAGAAAATCTAAGAGCTTAAGTATAGAATATGTTGAATAAGAGGTTCCTGTGAAGTGACCTATATAAAACTATAATTTGTATGGAATTCCCGAATGTGTGAACGAGTATGTCTCCGATTCTTGGGTCTTCTCTTGGATCTTTTTGTTTGTTTTTATTTGTCCAACTTCAATGTGATAGCTTTTGTTACATATTTTATTTTTGTTATATATTTTTTTAATGAATGAATGAAAACCTGGGATAAAGGTTACCAAATGAACTGTTATTTAAACCTTCTGGGAAAAAATCAGTTATCTCTAATAGAGTGACACTGGATCTATCAACCACTCCAAGACAGGCCTCACGATCAAGAGTTGTTGACCAACAGATAATGGAATCCACAGTTTTTTGTGTGTGCTTTTATTCGATTATAGTTTTATGCTTTGGTTTTTTTTTTTTCCTTGGGTTGGACATTTTGATACATCTTAGTTTTGCTGTTATATTGTGTTTTTGTTTGATAATGAAAATAAAACTACCAAAAAATCTTAATAATAACATTAAGAACCAAACAAAATCTATACGAACACTTCCCCCAAAGGGGAAGACATATAAATAAATGCTGAACCATCATACCACATTTTCCTTGAAAGAAAGACAGTGCACAAGGGAAGGGGAGACTAAGTCCCTGTTGTGTCAAAGCAGTGAAGATGCGAAGATTGCGTTGCTGTGTGCAGTTATGTGCTCTGAAAAGTGAGTTAATTTCCTCCACCACACCATAGCAACACAGATCTTAAAGGCATTATAGAGCTCAAAAACAGCAACAATTCTATATTGAAAAAAACATAGTTATAAAATGAAGTGAGTCTAAGAATGAGTGGCAAGAAGCTATGCAAGGCAAAAGAGATGTGTTTTTAAAACTTAAACATTTCTACATGGAAAAAATTAACAGACTATGACACCCTGGAAGGAAATATCTGTAACACATATAGCAGATGCTGTTTGCTCTATTAACACGCAAAGAGTTGTCATGTCCCACTGAAGAAAACACAATGGCCTAATTTTTTTTTTAAAGCTCAAATTATTTGGATAATTCACCAGAAAAACCAAAAATAAAAATCCAAACTTCTGAAATATTTGTGAAATGTAAATTCTAATTCCAATTTTACCTCGCAGTTTCAATTTCTTCTTTTTTACTAATGATAAAACAGAATGGTGAAGAAACACTCTCAGGTGGTGGGCATAACAGTATGAACTGATACAATGCTTTAAATAATAACTTGACAAATATATCAGAAGCTGGAGTAGATTAAGTATGTGCTTAGCCCTTTTAATTCTTTCTTTCCTAGGGAAAGACTAGCAGAAACATAGATAATAAACATAATCACTGCAGTATTTTTTGAAAGAAAAAAAATTTGAGAACAACCTAAGTACCTTTAGGGAAATGATGGATGGTGTGAAGACTTGTGTAGTCTTTAAGATGAAGGAAGCTCTGTTTGCGTAGAGGAGAATATTTTTATTGTTTTTTATTGAGGTCCTTAATCTTTGCACCAGAATAAAGACAGTTATGGATCTAATTGGAGAAACAGACACATAGAAAAATAAGTCTAGGAAACTATTATGGTAAGTGCTCTAAAGGAAACAGAGAAAAGGTAGGCGTAATCCTTGATTCATTTCTTTCCAACACCCAATCATCAGACATGAAAGCTCTGCTCTCATAATATGTACCAACATTTTCCATTTCTCTTCCATTCCACTTTGATGACTCTTTCCTGAAGCTTCCCTTAGTCCTACCAATGACGTTGAAATTTCTCACCCCAGCTTCCAGAGCCCTGCCCGACTGTAACCCTGCTGACCTCTCCAGCATCCATCTCTTCTCATCCCGGAGCCCAGTGACGTCGTTCTTTCTTCTATTCATCCTACACACACGAAGCACACTCTTGGTTTAGACCCATCATCTAGTGGCATTCAGTGAGAAGAGAGGAGAAAGACACCTCCAGTGGGGAGTCTGGAAATCAGGACAGATGTTTGATGTCCCAATGACAAGGTAGAAGTACTGCTACTTAAACCTTAGGGATGCTCCCCAAAGCATATTGTCATGTGTCCTCAGTCTCCCAGCCTAACGCAGTGTTTGATGCAAAATGGCAAATGCAGGTCCAAAACAAGGCTGTTCCTGCTCTCTAGAATGATCAATACCTAGTGATTATATTGCTATTTTATTTTTTATTATATCTTACGATTTTATTATTTATTAGATCTTAACTTTTGTTACTGTGGTAGTGCTAGGGAGGGAACCCAGCACCTCTTGCAGGAGTTCTCTCCCTCAACTACATCTTCATCCCTGAGCTGTTCTTTTAAGTGATGCTCTCTTTATTATAATCCCTAGCATATACTGAAGGCATTTCATGAAGGCATTTCAATGCACCCATATAATTCATTTTGGCTGTGCTCACATATAGGCTCATTGTCTTTCTTCCTCAGAGAATCTTTTCTCTAATGTCATTATCTAGTCTCTTTATAGCTTATTTTTTATTCGAATTCTCAAAATGGAATTTACCATGTGCTTATTTTCTTGTTTAGTTATTTTTACTCATTTTTAGAACCCCATTGAAGGATAAGTTTCATAAGCACGAATAAGAATTTGTGGGTGCACTTAGTGACAGAATGCTTGCCTAGCAAATGCACAGGGCTGGGTTTGCTCCTCAGGACCCAAGATACAAATTAATAAAAGAACAATCATCATTATCTTCGCCATACCATCCTCCAAACAATGCCTGACTCCTAGCATGTACTTAACAAATGGCTGTTAAATAACTGAATACTGCTAATTATAATGAGGCCATAAGGCAAACTGATATGTGGCTAACAGTCTTCGGATCTGACAAGCCTAGTCTTGAGCTCTAACTGATTCTCCACGGCATAACCCCTTTGGCTAAGGGGGTTGTTATAGGTATGATCTGACCTAAATATCGGCACTTTTATAACTTTCCCAAAGTGAGGCAATGCAATCTTACTATGTATGTCATGATTGGAGGGCAATAATAAGTCCTGTGGTAATGTTATACCACTTTTAAATTAAAAGTTGATATACTTAGCCATTCAGTGAACCACAAACACAGATTTGGCTGTAAGTCAGAAAAAGCATTCCTAACCAAACATGGATCTATTATGTGCTCACCTCAACTCCTGGATACATTCTCTGCTAGAAACAGAAGCAATCTTCATAATCATTGGACAGGTTGAAAAAGCTGGCTGGCCAGCCTAGTCAGCAACAACAGGGCCCAAGAGCACAGCTCTAAAGGAAGCTTTAGCAGACAGAATCAACCGTTGCTGGTATCTTCTTTTCATCACCCTGTCCAGACCTCTGTAAAAGTCTTCTGATTTTCTTAGAAACCAGATATGGCCACCTAAATGATGCAAAAAGGATGCTGAGGTTGAGATAATTCTTCCATTTGAGCTCACACTTCAGAGTTCTGTTTAACACCTCTGTGTCTCTTTCTCACCATCTAAAGAGTGTTTTGTCTTCTCAATGAATCTAAGGTCCCTTCAGTCTAGACTCTAATCGCTTTGGTGAAGATCTAGCATCTTATTCATTTACTTGAGGCCAGAGATAGTATCTTTATAGCTCCATGACCCTCCTTCCATGGACATTCTCTTTCAATGACATACAATGCTTAAAATGTTCCCTTCCAAAAATGGGTACACATTTTCTTCTACAGATTGGAAGTGGAGCAAGAACAGAGTTGGGTTGGAGCAGAATAGAGTATATAGGCTCTAAAATAAATGAACCCAAAAGATCTATCCATGCCATAGAAGCCTTGGAAAGTCCCACAAGTGGCTGTTGTCTCATTGGTGATGGTTCTTGTCTTGCATGCCTTACATATTTGAACACTTTAAAACTTGACAGCATCGAGAGTGTCTCTTACCAAAACTTCGCATAGTCTTTGAAGTGGTTCACCCACAGAAAGTGGGGCTGCAACATGAGAATGAAGATGTTCTAGTCCCTCTCTGAAAGGCTATACTGGAAAGAGGGGGATCCCCTTGGCAGCTCTCATCTCCTGAAGTGATCCCAGGTTTAATGAAGAGGGTAGCTACCATCAAAAATAGCACTAAACTTAAATGTCCTGTTACTGAAATTAAATATTTAAATATCATCTCTTAAAATTGTATTCCAGAATGAAAAGACACAGTCATCAGGATGGCTAATCATATCTGCAGGAAAAGGAATACAACTGTTATCATGATAAGCAAAATAAACCAGATTCAGAAAGTCAAATAGACAACTATAATGTTTTATTTCAGATTGAGAACATAGATTTAAATATATGTATATATTTCTGAATAGAAAACAGAAGGAGGTAAGGGAACCAGCATGAAAGGATAGAGAGGAACATGAGATAGTAACTGGAAATTAATATAAGCAAAGTACATGATGTGAATGTATGACTATGTTATAAGTCCCATTATTTGTATGCTAATTAAAATCTGGCTAATCATACTAGACTTTGTATATAATGAACAGATAAGATATCCAATATCTCAACTATGAATAAAGACTCTGACACAAGCCAGTTGCTCTTGTATGTATGACATACTTAAAAATAAAAACAAGTTATAAAATGATTTTAAAGACTATGGTTAATATAAAATAGTATTCTTTTACTTTCACATCTCAGAAGATTATTTTTTCTGTCTGTTTCTTATAACTGGTAGTTTTTCCAGTTGATGAGATTTTTCTATATGGGTCTTATGAAAATATTAAAGGGCAAGAAATCTTAGTTTTCTCTGTACACGTGTATATAAGTGTGTGTGTGTGTGTGTGTGTGTGTGTGTGTGTGTGTGTGTGTGTGTGTGATGTGTATATAGGCACATATGTCACAGCACATGTGTGGAGGTCAGAAGACAACCTTGTGGAACCAGTTTTCTCTTCTCACCTTTACACGCTTTCTGGGGAACTGACCTTAGGTCACTAGATTTGCAAGTGCCTTTGCCTGCCAAGCCACCTCAGCTGCCAGGAATTTATCTAAGCTTGACAATCAGGAAGCTTAGTGAGAAATACAACAGCTCCACCGTTCTTCCTCCAGCAGTGTTTCCAAGTCATGAAGTATTTCCTTTCATGGCATCAACAACATTTCTATACAGGACTAAGGAAAGGAATTTCACGATGTTCGTGGAACTTACTTAAGGTCACACACATAGTTAAGCAAGTAGCAGTGGCTGAACTCACCCAGGCCTTCTCAGCCTTACTTCAGTCTCTTTCTTACTTACCTCAAGACAACTGAGTTGCCAGAGCCAGCAGAGTGGTGGCTCTGGGAGTTCCGATGGAAGCAGAGAGTACATAACTCTCTGGAAGAAGCTAGAGAAAAGTCTATGGACACCTCTGGGACACTGTGATCCCTATGTATAGGGTGACTCTAACTCTGTTCTCTATTGCTACATCACAATATCACAGATTGAATAGTTTACAAGGTGACAAATGAAGGACTTGTAAGGACTGGGAACTACATGGGCATAACGTGGGTATAGCTGTGGGCAGGACAGAGTGACGGCATTTGATGATGGTATCTGAACTGCTCCATAACTTGGCAGAAAGTGAAAGGACAAGAACACATGTTTTAAAAAGGCAAACCCAAAAAAACATAGTGGGCAGATTATTAGCCCAGTCCTAAATAAAATAAAATAAAATAAAATAAAATAAAATAAAATAAAATTTAAAATAAAATAAAATCAATCCACTCATTAGGGTTCTGCTTCATGACCTAGTCACCTCTTGGTAGGTTCCATGTGCCCAAACTATCACTTCAAGGATTAAGTATACAACATATGAATCTATATTACACTAGAATAAAAGCCAACATCTTTCCATCTCAAGGCTCTGAACTTGCGGCTTCTCTGCTTGAGTGCGCTGCCCCAGACATCTGTCTGTCTTGTCTTTCATCCTTTCAATAGCCATTTCCCCATCACTCCCTGCCACCTAACCTAATTCTCTTCATGACACTTACTACTACATGACATTAAATACGTGCTTGCTCTCTTCTGGAGAAGAAAAACTTGTGTAACCCTGACTGACCTCAAACCTGCAATCCATCTACCTTAGTCTGGTAAGTATAGGAATAACAGGTATGTACCTATATTTTTTTAAAATATTTTTTAATTGCCTCTTGTTTTCCACTTTGCCAGTGAAATGAACTCCATAAAGGACTCTATTGTTGTTTCCTCTAGGAAAGTTTCTTTTATATGGTAGACATTCAAAAACAGACATTTGCTAACTTCCAGGCAAAATGTTCCCACTAACGTTATAGTGGTGCTTTTGTTATAGGTCCAACAAACACCTCGTCAATTGAATTTGAGACTTGCTCCATTGGAGGGAAGCCATGCCTGCTATAATCCTGTCAAACAAATCTTTGATGGGAAATCATCAACACCAGCACGAGAACTTAGATATTATAGTCTAGCTAAATGTCCATAGCAGCAACTGTCTGGTAACTATTTATGTCTTACCCATAGACAAATGTTGCTCTCGTCCTTGATCAGAGCAGCCTCTTTTCTTGATGAATGGTATTGAGTGCAGAGACTCAGGTATACAAAGTTCGAGAACTTTGATGATGGTGCTCAGCCCTAAACAAGACATTGATACCATACTCTTAAAGCTCGGAGAACATTATGAAAGAGGAAGTAGGGAGAATATAAGGGCCAGAAGTCAGGGAGAAGGGCTCCAAAATGCTATCATCTGGTAAGACATAGCCATTTGCAATCACAAACTCACAATAGCTACAGATGTTTGCACTAGTGTTGCAAGAGAAGAGGCCAATCAATAAAAGTCAAACACAGAAGAGTGCCTTACAGGTTCCTACCCTTCACTGATGAACTATGGAGAGAGGTAGTAATTGCCTTCAGTCGTGTGCACACTGGTGATCCCACCAGGCTCAAATAGATCAAATCTACTTGTTCACATCGATGGCCTGGGTTAAATAAAATAAGTCACAAAACAAAAACCAAAAGTCACATTTTGTAGAAAGGACTGGTGGGGGTAAGGGAGATCAGAAGGAAATAAGAGTGTAGGGGAGAAAATAATCAGCATACATATTATATGTGCATGAAATTATCTAAATGGCTGTCAGTAAAGGCATTTTTAAAAGCCACTTGGAGAACAAAGAAATATCTTATGTTTAAATACCAGCATTTTGAGTGTTTACTAAAGGGGATATATGTGAATTTGGAAATGGTGAGGTCTACTACTCAATTTTACATGTTGTTTATACTGTGTGTATCATAACACACACACACACACACACACACACACACACACAGAGCATTACTCTAAACCTTCAGTAAACTTTGTTTATACACATGGTTTTAGGGATGCCTTGAAGGCAATAAATTACTTTACTATGGTAGTGGTAAGTGCTCTGGGAGAGCATTTACAGCTAGAATTCTAATGAGAGCCAGGAAAGCTGCTATAATGGGCACTGTCCATTTATAGAGAATGAGAGTCTCATTGACAGTCTTAGAAAACATGAAGACTGAAGCTCCTATAGAATGTGAACATGAGCTCTGAGGAAACCTCTGAATGGGGCAAGATGAAAGTTATATTGTTATTCTGAAGATGTACTATCAGAAGTATGGAGAACTATCACAGTTTGGCAGACCTGGGGACAGAAGTGAGCAGGTCAGCATTGAGATGACACTCTGCTGCCTTCTAAATGAACTTCAAGAAACAAGATGCCTGCTTAGCCACTTACATGGCTGAGTCTAACAGGTTTCCAGGTGAATCCTAAAGGTCCTTGGCACTACCTAAGAAAGACTGTATCACCACTCAGCTGGGCTCATTGCTGAGCCCTAAACAATGTATTCTGCTTCTCAATTTCTTTCTAAATCACTCATGACCCATGACATTAGGGAAGACAAGGAAGAAATGTAGAAATTCTACCTAGGTACCTTTAAACACACACACACACACACACACACACACACACACACACACACACACACACACACACACACACACACCAGTCTTTTGATAAGGACCAGGGGATATCTCAGCCTTACCCATAAAGGCAAGCATCTACTTTGGTTTTGAGGGGCCAGGTTTCACCCTCCATTTCCCTCTTCTGAAAGCGTCTCAGATGAGGCATTCTTCTGATGATGGCCACAGGAGAGCTCTTTCCTGTAAAGCTGTGGTAAGTCAAAACCTACTTCAGAGAACACAAAGCCACCACTCTGAGGGGCTAAGAAAAGAATGGGTATTGTGTGCTGTTAGATGTTAGAAAACAAAACCTCAAAGGACTGAACAAGAAGTGACTTCTATGTAGGTCTGTGTTCAAATTTGTGGTTAATCATCTTTCACTAAGAAATAACGGGTGGTCCCATTTTCAACAAATACATTCAAAGGTGTTTTGGTTTTAACATTACTTATGTTTTAAATTAAAGAAATATACCTCAATGTTTCTAAAGGTATTGTTAGCATCTCTTCACTAGAACTAATACTGTATTTGATCTTCACTGAAAGGCCAAGAATCAGAATATTTCAAGTGTAATGAGCTATTAATATAACCCCAGAGTCACCTTAGAGAGATGGATACAAGAGTGGTTTGACTGCTAGGTTATAACACACATCAATCCCAAGATGCCTCTGCCCCATACTTACTTCTTCTTTGCTACAGTATGATTATCTAGAAATGTCCATTGACCAAGAAAATAAAAATATCCAGAAAACTTCCTTTATCGCTTGGAGTAGTCTTCTTTGGTGTTGAGATCAAAATATAAGGAAAAAGATAAGAAGGGTTTCATCGAAGTAGTTGGAAAGACAAATCTACAACCAAAAGACCAAATTCTCTCAGACATTCTCCATGAAGGAACCAAACCACCCAAAGCAGATGACAGCAGAATCTGTGGAGGAGCAGTTGAGGCTTTCCAACCTGAGCCTTTAGTTTTGTCCTTCAGTTCATACAGGAATCATTTATTATCTTTCAGATGAGATCTTGGGCTCTGATGGCTTGGCACTGTCCCTTCTTCTTCCCCTATTTAATTCCTGGATGTATCAGATACCTAATGATATCATTCTTGTATCTACTGTTATGGATTGGTGTATTCTTGTGTCTGTTTCCTTTTTTACTTTTTCTCCCATTTGTTGCTTCAAACTCCCACTATGTAATCTATACAAAGCTCTATTAAACACACACAGTAAAGAGGCTCCACTAATACACATATATCAGTTCTTTTCTGCACATCAGAGGTCAACCAAAGACTACAAAGTGAGCTAAGAAAAAGGACAGAGACTCAACTCCAGCTTTTAACTACGAAGCATGTGTCCTTTCCTCTTTGTCATAGCTCTGCCCCAGGAAAATATGAGCTGCCATCGAATATGTGAAAAGTTGGCTCTTAACATTGGTCACAATGCTGATAAACAAGGCTCAGAGTAATGTGAAGACCAGAGGAAAGAAACTAGAGAGAAGAGAAGAGAAACCAACGAAGATGAGAGAATTTGTCACACAACTCTACTCATCTTTGCAAATTCTTCTTAGAATGCTCCAAAGTCATTATGAATGAAGAAACCACAGAGAAAAGAAACAATAAGCACACCTCACTGATTTCCAAAGTCTATGTCCTTAATGCATTTCTATATTCTATAACATAATTTTATTTGTCGTTTCTTCATTAAGATGTACAGAACATAAATACTAGTTGCAACAGCATCAGTAGCTGATAATAAAAGATTTTTGAAGACTATTAGAGTTTATTGTCAAGAAACATTCAGATATCTAGCATCAAATGTAACACATGTTTCTAATATGTACTCCATAATGTACACATTGTATTTATATGGCTCTTTAGAATCTGTTTGCTCTCATACATACAAACAAACACAGACATCATTGCACTGGAGATACACATGCTATGTAGAGAATGATTTGTGCCTCAAACATCCCTCTTATTTCTCTGTTAGCATCAAAGGTGGGACCCGGAAACATCAGGTAACAGTAAAGATGGTGCCAACGGGACCTGGCTTTTTTCAGTCTCTAGCTTATCGGTCAAACTCCTTTCTCACCCATGTATATTCATCCCACAACTCTGAGTCTCAAAAACGGCCTCCTGTGAGGTAGCAAGTAGATCCACCCTGGAAGGTGAGTTTAAAGGTATCTTCTTCAATGGCTACAATGGTCTTGGCCATTTAACATCAGACAGTTCCTTTTCTGTGCCTCTGCATTGTCACACAGCAACCCGAAGCTTTATGTTCCTCAGTCACAGTCCTCCTCCCATCTGGTTCATGATACAGGCATCAAGGACCACACCATGGACCTCTAGAAAATGAAGGATAGCTGACCTGTTGGACTTTGTGGTCATGAGGTCTTTGTGGCTCATGTAGTCTTACTTAATTTCAATTGGTCTGAAGAAGACTCTCATTCAAGACAATATTCCTAGTGCCCATGATAAAGAATAATAGATCATTCTAAAATGCTTTTTCTTTTAAAGCTTATATAAGCCAAAAAATGTCTTAGATTCCTCAAAATTGATCAGAGAGATTTGAGATATGTTGACATATAAATGGTCAGCACTGGTAAGATTAAATACTGCCCCCAGGTAGCTGCTGTGGGCCCAGATCTGGCCAGTAGTGCAGTAGTTCAACTTCTTCTCCTCCATTAGCACCAGATCCCCAGGATACTTAGAGTTCCTCATATAGACCTTGTGGCTTAGGGGCTGGTTGTTGCAAGACTGACCCCGGAAGTATACTTTGGAATATACAAAATACAATCCAGCTTCATTGATCACAAGGCCACCTTTCTTATACTTCACTCCAGAGATCAGAGCGGTTCCATATGTGTCTTCCCATTCCAGAGGGATGGACCTTGAGTGGGGGTTCCCTGTAACAAACCAGAGAGGAGCGTTCAGCCAGAAAGGCTCACACATCTTCCAAGGCAAATCTGTGGGGCCTCCCTTAACAAAAGTTCTATCCAGAATGACAGCCGATGCAAAAGTGGCTGAGGAGTTAAAACATGGTCCACCACTGAATTTTTTCAACACATTTGTCAAATTTCCCACCTCATTTTAATCTATGTGGTTGGGACAAATTTAGCGTGTGCCTCAGGTAAAACTCAGGGAAGAGAATTAGGATCATTTCAGCTCTCTGTAATAAGCACTCTATAATCTAAACTAGTACCAACACTTCTGGGCTTTGGGACCCCTCCATAAAGAAAGGGATCTCTGAAGTTCCACATCTGGACGAAGCGCATGATTAGGTGGTCTGTCTCCTCATTTAGTTTGGATTCCTTGGCCTTTTCCTTGGGGCCAATCCCCTTCTTTTGTATTCACACAGGATTAAATGTACCTACACCCAGCAAGTACGCAGTAAGTGTTTATAGACCCAGATGAACTTTCCTACAGTCTCCAAGTGATTACAGGAGCCATGGTAGACCTCTTATTGTGATATTTACCCACATTTTTTGATGTTTATTTTTCTAGTAGAGGTGTTCATACCATATTATACTAAACCACTTTATAATCTTCACTTTATAATCTTAGTTTGAAAGCCCACAGATGCCAGGACTGTCTCTTCTTACTCAAAATACTTCATCATTTCACCCTCTGGTGCTCTATTGAACCTATGTCACAAGACCCCCTGCGGACTTTGGAATGGTTAGAAAGAGTATGCTTTGCATGGGCTAGAACAAACCATATATAATTCCATAGCATTAGGTTTTGTCAGATTAGGATCATGAGATCCAAGAGATAAGAATGCTCTTGAGTGATAACTACAGTTGTCAGTAATACTTTCCAAGAGCTGCAATGGAAATTTAGCAGTTGGTCCACATTTTTCGAAAGGCTTTCTGTCCCCAACCACTCCTTCTAGACACAAACCTGTTAAATGGGCCACACTCCTCGGCTCTTTTCTTTCAGAGGGTGTACTGGGGTTGGCTGCATAACAGAAAGATAAAAGACAAGTGAAAATTATTATGATAGAGGTCACCTACTATCTTGATGAAAACTCTAAATCCCATCATTTAAATATAAGATTTTCAGAGCATAAGATGAAATACTCTAGCACACACTCACTGAGAAAATCTAAACTGGGGGCCTCATAGGAGTGTGTATTTCAAAAACAGTTCAAATAGCCACAATAGGGAAAAACAGATACATACAAAAAAATTACATTACAATAGAACAGTGAATACAAACATTGCTGTAGAAGGCTGCTATTTCCATTACTCCATTTAGAACTTGCCTTGGCCCCTTAGGTTAAGATTACTGCCCTAATTATGATCAGCAAAAAGATATTAGAAGCTGACTAACCATAATGATGGAGGCAATCAATGGACACCCAGGCTGACTGTTAATCCGGGGTTCTGTCTACCCTGACTCTGCTGACTGATCAGAGGCTAGAAAAGACTACACTGATGCATCTTCTGGCCATCATCCTACAGTCTATTCCCAAATTGACTCTATTAAGACAAGCTCACAGATCATGAGGTGGTCCAGAATTTTACTCCATCCGGTTGCCTTTGCCTTACTTCCCCTCCCCCATCACGAACACTTGCACACAGCATGAGTCCTATGACCTAATTAAGACCCCTTCTTCCCTGCCCCTGGGGCGTTCCTCATCCTGTCTGCAACACCCTCCAGATGAGATCTCTGGGTTAAATTCGTGTCAATTTTCTAATGACCATCTTCACTGTTCTTCCTTTGGAAAACCCTTCTGCACCTTTAGTCAGCTATGACCCTTCAACCTTTGAAACCTAAAATCCCTCTGACTTTTCCTTTCTTGATACTTCTGGCTTCTCCTTGCTTGGACAACTATTAAAAACATTGTCTTTGCTTCCTTCTTGTCCAGGAAAACTGCACTTCTCTAGAATAAACACTTTATAAATAAACTAGTACTAACACTGCTGGGCTTTGAGAGCCTGGCCACCAATTCTTTTCCTAATGGCATTTTACAATATGGTAAAGTCACAAGAGGATCTAGCCTGGTTTAGTGTAGCATCAGTAAATTAAATTGACATAATTAACGTTGACAATATTCTCAAAAATAAACACTGTTTTTCTAACTTCAAATATTTCAGCTAAGGTAGAAATCTATTACTGGGCTTCATGAATTCAGCTAACTAATATACTATAAAAATATTTATAGGAAGGTACTTGTCCACCTCAGGCTTGGAAGTAGACTATAAAACACACATTGGGTGTGAAAATAGCCTGGTCTATTGAGATCATCATTGAAACAATCGTGTCAGCCGGGCAGTGGTGGCACGTGCCTTTAATCCCAGCACTCGGGAGGCAGAGAGGCAGGCGGATTTCTGAGTTTGAGGCCAGCCTGGTCTACAGAGTGAGTTCCAGGACAGCCAGGGCTACACAGAGAAACCCTGTCTCCAAAAACCAAAAAAAAAAAAAAAAAAAAAAAAGAAAAGAAACAATCGTGTCCTCTCTAGCACCTAGAACAAACCCCCTTGAAAAAAGTGAGTGAACAGGATAGGCAAGACTAGACTTTTATACACCACAAACCACCTGAGCAGCTAACCTGACTTTCTGCCATGCACTAACAGGAAATGGAGTAGAGAACCACATGTTGCTTATCTTTATATTCCTCATACAGTCTCATATAATGTTATTCTCGTAAAATATACTCCTATAAACATCTACTCAATAGGTTCTAGCAATATCTAGAAATACAATGAAAGACCTTTTCCTGCCTCAGGCTCCTTGCATGTGAAATGTGGAATGTCCTCCCTGCTCCCTGACCCATACACACCTCTTCTCTCCAAGGCCTGTCTGACTGATCCCCTTGTACACTAGCATTATCCACCCTATAAAGGACTTTTCCAGACCCTCTGCTTTGTATCACTATTAGTACGGATTGAAATTGTATTGTTGGTGTGGTTTTGTTCCTCTTCTCCACTGTGCTATAAGCTTGCTAAGAAGAGGCATCTATCTTTCTCTCTCATCCTCAATCACCAACCAAGATTCAGCCTGTCATGGAGGCTCTCTAAAGGCCTTGTATATAAATAAGATGTCCAGTTATCTAACCAGGGGAAGGTAGCAGTATAAAAAGAAATAGGGCTGGACAGATGGCTGAGTGAGAAAAGGCACTTGCTGCCAAGCCTGAGGGCCTGAGTTTGAACCCTGGAACCCACAGGTAGAAGGAGAAAACTTATTCCCACAAGTTGTTCTTGGACCTCTACCTACAAGCTTTGGCACGCATATGTGTGTATGTGTATGCAAACACACAATAAAATAAATGTTTGAAAAAGTATTTCCTTAGAAGTTTAAAAACATGCACATGTACTTTTATAATGAGTATTAAACTGAAAATGGGCTCTGATAACTTGTCTGTTTACCTAACAGCATTGAGTGCATGATATTCGTGGCGTTAAAAGTCTCACAAGGTGGTTTTGGCTGCTGTTCGTGCTGTTCCCCTATTGATGTGCCACAGTGTGTATTCAATTCATCATCATCCTGTGTGTGTGTGTGTGTGTGTGTGTGTGTGTGTGTGTGTGTGTGTGTTCCCCACTAAAGGAAGCCTTCAGGGATGTGATTACAAGGCAGACCAACAGTTCACGACCTTGGGATGAGGTTTTTTCCTAGTGCTGCTCTTCAGGACCCTTACAGCAGTCTCCATGCATGCTGGATGAAACGTGTGCCAAATATGGCTTTTTTTTCCTCTCTCGCATATTTGATAATCTTTGGTTTTTTTATGAATTTGATGGAAGAAATAAATACCCCTTTCTTTAAAGTAGTTCCTTTTAATAGTAAAGGTGCAATTTTGACATTCTTGTGATGGTTTATCAGTTTCTGGCCATCTACGTTGGTATAAAGACAATAGCCACTGGGGTAGGCGACCTGACTCATCTGTTCATTTGACTTCTAGTCACTAAAACGATTCCATCGAGTGGGTGAAAATGAGTGATCACCATCTGTTTCACGAGCCACACTCCACTGATTTTCAAAATGATTTCACTTTAGAAATCTTGAGAAGTTTCGTTTTTCTAACAAGTTATTTCCACTGTGCCTGTGTAATCTGGGCTCTGGTCCTTAGAGACTTGAATGCAGAGCTGAAAATCAGAGCACACCATGGTGACCCCTGAAAGAGCTTATATCCTCAGGTAGGAGCTGACTGGTCTCTTTCTTTCTTTCTTTCTTTCTTTCTTTTTCTTTCTTTCTTTCTTTCTTTCTTTCTTTCTTTCTTTCTTTCTTTCTTTCTTTCTTTCTTTCTTTCCTTCCTTCCTTCCTTCCTTCCTTCCTTCCTTCCTTCCTTCCTTCCTTCCTTCCTTCCTTTTTTTTCTTTTCATTAATTTATTTATTCACTTTGCATCCAGATCGCAGCCCCTCCCCCATCCTCTCCTCACACAGTCCCTGCCCTTCCCCCT
This sequence comes from Uromys caudimaculatus, assembly GCA_028551405.1. Classification (NCBI taxonomy): domain Eukaryota; kingdom Metazoa; phylum Chordata; class Mammalia; order Rodentia; family Muridae; genus Uromys; species Uromys caudimaculatus. Next base: position 30,035,772 of record CM052711.1, on the reverse strand, counting down.
CCTCTTCTCCTTGGAAAAGGAGGAGAAGCCTCCCCCCCGGGTGTCACCCCACTCTAGAACATCAAGTCACTCAGGACTAAGCACATCCTCTCCCACTGAGGCCAGACAAGACAGCCCAATTAGAGGAATGGGATCCCCAGGAAGGCGACAGATTCAGGGACAGCTCCCACTCCAGTTGTTGAGGGACCCGCATGAAGACCAAGCTGCAATAAGTATGGAGCCAGCTCTCCTCTTTATGGATGGTTTGGTTTTCTTCAAAGTTATTAGGACAAAACTGTCATGTTGCCCTTGCAAAGGAAACCAGCTTTGTGTTTGCTTCTCATTTCTGGGCCATTATTGAGGGGTGGAAGTTTCTCTGTGCTTGGGACAATCCTAATAGGTAGCAAGGCATTGGGAACTATTCTCCTAGCCCCGGTTTCATACAGAAGGCTTGGGCATTGAACCTAATTGGTCTAGGATTTTGCATCTAGTCTTTTTGCCTCTACTCCCCTTCTGTCCCTAGGAGTCACAGCCACCACAATGTAAGATGGGACCAAGATGCCCATGGAAGGGAACAAGGGAAAAGGTCCAAGGCTATATGTGTGTCTCTTTCCAAAGCCAAGTCCAAATTCATTTGAGTTATGTGCAGTGTTCATTCAGATACGCTGATATTGAGCAATAAACTACATTCAATATTTTCACAGAGTTCACAGAACCACACTGAACAAAGAGTCAAAAGCTCCTCAGGGTTTCATGCCTAGAAATCATAAGCCCAAGAGTGGAACAGAATCCCAGGCATCCTCCCAACTTTGTTGAGTGTTGAAGACCACCTCTGGGAACTCAAAAGACAGACATAAAAGTACTTACCTATTTGCTTTTCAAAAGATGCTTCTTTAAGGCTTTGGTTGGTGAACTAGTGAAAGAAAAAAAAAAGCCATAGAATAAATATGGAGTTATCTAAGCCAAGGAGGCAAAAGTCACAGCAGTTCACAGAAAGAGGACTCAAATACAGCAGACCCTGGCCTGATTGGGGTTTGGGCACACAATTGTGCCTAGAGTAGTAATAAGACTTCTAAGTCTTTTCAAAGAGATTTAGTTTATTTACACTCAAAATTCATTTTCTTCAAAATTGATTTTCTTCCTTAAATCACTAAATATGAAGCAGTAAGAAGCTTATCAAACATCCTTGGCAACTGAGAGAGAAATAATTATTTACTTTGAATTCTCTAGAAGATGGACAATAACTTCCTATGAGCAGTGGTTCTCAACCTCCCTAACTCTGCAACTCTTTAATATAGTCCCTCATGTTATGGCAACCCCAACTATAAAATTATTTCATTGCTACTTCATTACTGTAACTTTGCTACGGTTACAAATCATAATGTAAATATCTGATATGCAGGATATCTGATATGCAACCCCTGTAAAATGGTTGTTTGACACCCCACCACCACTGAGGGGTCATGACCCACAAGTTGAGAACCACTCTCTTTGAGGGAGTGAGTGCCGGATTCTCCAACTCTAAAGAAGAGACTATAACAACTCTTTTCTAAAATAGAGGGCATTAAAAAGATCTTTGCCATTAAAAACAAAACAACAACAAAACACCCAAATAATTGCAAGCAGCACAGTGGCCCACATGGGCCATAGCAAGTCCCTACTCCCACGCAGCAGAGTCATGCTGCAGCCAGGAGCCCATGTGCTAGGCTTACCTCACGGAGTTCGGCCAGTTCCTTCTGCAGATGGAAGAGCTGATACATTCCTAATCCCATTCCAACCAGAGCCACCAGAACCATGAAAAATATCACCGGTAGCCACAGATCTGTGTTGTGGTGCTTCTTCTTTAGAGGGGTCAGTGGCGGCAGTGGGGGTGGTTGTGATGGTGGTGGTAGTGGTGACGGAGGTGGTGGTGGAGGTGGCGGTCTCCTTTGGTCTGGCTCTCTAGGCACAGAGGATGGACAGGGAAAAACTGACCCTGGAGGAGCCCAAGAAGTGGCACTGCTGTCTACCCAGTAGATCTGAGGGCATGGGTAACTCATGGGCTGCTGCATGGCACCCAGCCCCAGGAAAGGGTTTCCTTCTCTCAGTCTTGTGGAGACTGGAGTGTCAAGGACAGGACTCTGACGCTGACTGCTCCAGAGAAGGTAAGTGAGTTTTCTTTATAAAGTTTCCACAGTAAGGGAAACACCTCTCTCCTGTTATCTTCTCTTTGCTTCTCTGTGAGACACCCACTCACTTGCATCTGAAGCTGAGAAGCCTCAAAAAGCTCACAGCAACCCCAGGAAGTTTCCGCCCACAAATTTCTGACGAAAAGTCTTCGAAGTTCCAATTGGTGTCTCTGTGCTAAACCAGCTTACCTGCCTGAGGTCCCACTCAGCAAGTCAGCGCTAGATAAACCTTGAGGATATTAGCTATTCTGCAGCTGCAAGTCCTGTGCTGTGGGGGTGTGTCCTGTGAGGCTTGTTAGCTAAGGCACTGGGAAAAGATCAAGCTGTTTAGCTAGGGAAGCTATCTTCACATCTGAGCACAGTGAATTTAATTTTCTTTTGCCGTGTCTTCCCTCTACCAAATACTACCTACCATATAGCCTTGGAGTTCACCACCATTTCATAATTGAGAGGGTAAAAGTTGCTCCACCCATTCCACAGATTAGATCAGGGGTTACAAACCACCGGGTCCATATATCCCGTGGTACCACAGGACTACTATCAACAATGTTTTTAGTTCCATTAGTTGCCCACTTTCAAATTGAGATCGCATGCACTAAAAATGCATACTTCTAGTCTCTTTGGAAACAAGAACCTTAGACATCCCCTGGCCAGCTGCCACCAGGAATGTGTTGCAGGTGTTCCAGGCTGCCCTGCCCCCACTGTGCCTGCTTCCTATCCTACTTCCGCTGGGGAAGTGGCCTTCCTACTCTGTAATTATTTAACTCTGGCCACCAGATGAAACCTGAGGTGCCTAACTCAGAAGAGTGTGGGATAAGCAATAAATAATATGTTTTTATAGCAAGTGTGCCTTAACCATCACACAGAAGATACTGAAACATTATTCAACATTTACAGCAGATTTAAGTATAAATCTTATGCCTTTCTAAAACTGACCACTCTGCCTGGTCTTCCGGCCACGCACACACAGCATTTATGTCTAATAACCTCCAAGAATTCAGCCTCAGTTCCCATCACTTCCCCCTATAAACCATAGAAATCCCAATAAGTTCCTATATTCCACCTTTTGGCAAACTCTACTTTTTTAAGTGGTTTTAGTTTTTTATCTCATGCTTTGGGATTTCCTCTCCCTATGCCAAAGCAACTCCCAAAGTGTTATTTTTCTGCTGCCTTCATCCTGTCCCATCCCAGCCGCTAATTCTCCTAAAGGCCCTCTGCTGGCAACCCCAGGCTGCTCTTCCCTTTTGTCTCCAGTCATCCAGGCCTGCTTTTCCTCTCCTGCGACACATTTCTCATCTTCCCCTCCTTCAGTATTCCCAAGGCTGCTCTCTCTATATCAGATGAGTCTCTCCTGGCTTTTCTACCTCAGCTCCCAGCATTCTTCAGTAATTGTCATTCTGTCTTCCCACATCTCTTTGTCCTTCTTCTTTTGATTCATTTTTTTCCCATAGAGGATTTGAAATATCCAACCCCTACTATCCACCAATCACAGGGAGAGAGTCCTAGCTGAAAGCGACAAGAGAGAAACTTCTAGAAACTGGGTTGGAGTTTAGTAGTAGTGCCATTCAGCAGTAATGGCACAATTCCTGGCATTTTGAGAAAGAATAAACACCCCTGTGAACAGTCTCAGAGACCCATCACATTGGTACTGAAACCTTATTAATGAAAAGAAATCGTCATTCAAAGGAGAACTTAGCTCTGTAGCTGCTGAAGGAAAAGGGAGTCCAAGAGCCAACAGGCTGGTAGCCCCCACATCCTGGAACCTCAGACTGAGTCCTCTCAGCCTCCTACTCCTGTGATTCTATGGAATCAGCCTTAAAGTTGACTCCATGGACTACCGGCCAGAGGCAACTGAGGAGCAGCAGAGGGTGATACACAGCCAGGAAACCTGCTATTGAACCTTAACGAGCCCAGGGAAGCCCTCTGAGGCAATTTGCCAAGCAGACAGATAGATCAGACAGGAGTTTCTCAAATGTGAGCAAAGACCACAGTGCACTCCAAGTTTGAGCTTGTGTATTTATAAACTTCTCTAAGTACTCTAGGGTGCTCACTTAGCAGTCCAGTCCCTCAACACCACTAGCAGCTGCCAAAGGGCCATCCCAGCCTCTGCTTCTATCTCTGCTTTGTAAAATGCTACCCACCTTTCCAATTTTGCCAGCATTATACCTAGAAAGATAATCCCACTGCCTATGAGTTGCTTTCCCACTGGTTCCTTGTGAGTTTGAACATCAGTTATATATTTGTTGGGCAATCCACTTTCCTGTTAAGTGACCTTTTCTGATTGCCACAGCCAATTACCAGGCTCCCAGAGGCCCCTTGCATTGAAGACCATACCTCGAATGCTCGAGCACAAGGAGACATCTACAGTTTAAATCAGGAGCCAGAAAGATGGTCCTGCTCTGGCAGAGGACCTGACTTCAGTGCTAGCACCCATCTCAGGCAGCTCACAACTACCTACAGCTCCCAGTACCTGGCGCCCTCTTCTGGCCTCCACAGGTACAAGTACCTGCACCTGCAAGCACATGCCTACACATAAGACACACATACGTGTACATACTTAAAAATAAGAAAGAAAAGTTTCTAAAGTGCGAACCTCGTGCTATGTATGAACCAATTTCCTCAACTCAGTCCCTCATTTCTTCCCCTGCATCACAGTGGCATAGTTGTCACGGTTTCTACTGACAACATCTTACAGTTCTGATTTTTGTTTGATCTTTCCATCCATCTATCCTGGTAAGAAGATTATGCAGTCCTCATAGTCATGGCATTGTAGATGTGTTTTTTTTCCCCTTTATCTCTATAAACCCAAAGTGACTCCCAACTCAGTGCGTACCCAGCCCAGCCTCCTACTTGTAGCCCAGGCTAGCCTCCTACTTGTAGCAACCCCCCTTCCCCTTTTCTTACATTCTGCAATTACAGATGTTTACCACCATGCCCAGAAACTTTACAGATGTCTTTACTGGTGTGACAGTCAGTTAGGCAAAATCTCCTTTCTCTTTGCTCTTAAAAACAAACAAACAAACAAACAAACAAACAAACAAACATTTGCTTATATTTAATCTTCCACATGTGTTAGCAGAGAAAATAGTCGTATTTGAAAAACATCCCACAGACTAATAATTGAATTAATCCGAGAGAAGTGCTGTACAAAGAAGTGTATCGTTGTCATTGTTAAAAACATGAGCAGTGGTCCTTTAGAGATTAGCATATTTTCTTCACAGATGAGCCAGGGAAACAAGAGAATCCTGCTGATGGAAACAGGACTCATTCATGCCAGGGGTATCGTTTCCTAATGACATGTACTCTTTCTGTTACTGTTTGTTGTATGGTCCCTCTTAACTTCCACCATAGTGACCCAATTGGTCAGGAAAATTTACCAGACAGAGAACACTGTTTACTACAACTTAGTAGATGAATGTCTAGACCTTGTCTTACTTTCAATTTGATAGGTTTAGTCTTCATAAGAAAGAGGGTGTGGTGAGTGTAACTTGTTTCTTTCTTTCTTTTTTTTTTTTTTTTTGATATTTTATTTACATTTCAAATGCTTCCATCTTTCCAAGTCTCCCGTTTGGAACCTCCCTATCCCCTCCCCCTCCCCCTGCCTCTATGAGACTATTCCCTTACCCACCCACCCACCCACTCCCTTATACCCTCCCTGGCATTCCCCTACACTGGGGTATCTAACACCCTCAGGCCCAAGGGCCTCTCCTCCCCCTGATTGCTAACAAGGCCCTCCTCTGCCACATATGTGGCCAGCACCATGGGTCCCTCCATGTGTATGCTTTGGTTGGTGATCCAGTCTCCGGGAGTATCAGGGGGTTAGGCCAGTTGACACTGTTGCTCCCTCCATGGGACTGCAAACTCCCTCAGCTCCTTCAGTTCCTTCTCCAACTCCTCCATCTGGGACCTCATGCACAGCCCAATGGTTTCTGTGAAGTGAAACTTGGGTATTCCGAGCTTTTGGGCTACTAACCACTTATCAGTGAGTACATACCATTTTCATTCTTTTGTGACTGAGTTACCTCACTCAGGATGATATTTTCAAGTTCCATCCATTTGCCTGCGAATTTCGTGAAGTCATTGTTTTTAATAGCTGAGTAGTACTCCATTGTGTAAATGTACCACATTTTCTCTATCCATATCTTTGATGAGGGACATCTGGGTTGTTTCCAGCTTCTGGATATTATAAATATGGCTGCTATGAACATAGTGGAGCATGTGTCTTTGTTACATGTTGGAGTATCTGCTGGGTATATGCCCAGGAGTGGTATAGCTGGGTCCTCAGATAGTATTATGTCCAATTTT
>CM052711.1:29972236-30028820 GCA_028551405.1 Uromys caudimaculatus | reverse complement strand
GTATAGCCTTTTGTAGTAGGACCTGATGATTTTTTGATTTTCCTCAGAATCTGTTGTTATGTCTCCCTTTTCATTTCTAATTTTGTTAATTTGGATACTGTCTCTGTGCTCTCTGGTTAGTCTGGCTAAGGGTTTATCTATCTTGTTGATTTTCTCAAAGAACCAGCTCCTGGTTTTGTTGATTCTTTGTATAGTTCTTTTAGTTTCTACTTGGTTGATTTCAGCCCTCAATTTGATTATTTCCTGCCTTCTACTCCTCTTAGGTGTATTAGCTTCTTTTTGTTCTAGAGCTTTCAGGTGTGCTGTTAAGCTGCTAGTATATAAGCTGCTAGTATATGCTCTCTCCAGTTTCTTTTTGGAGGCATTCAGAGCTATGAGTTTTCCTCTTAACAGTGCTTCCATTGTGTCCCATAGGTTTGGGTATGTTGTACTTTAATTTTCATTGAATTCTAGGAAGTCTTTAATTTCTTTCTTTATTTCTTCCTTGACCAAGTTATCATTGAGTAGAGCGTTGTTCAGCTTCCATGTGTATGTGGGCTTTCTGTTGTTGTTGTTGCCACTGAAGACCAGCCTTAATCCATAGTGATCTCATAGGATGCATGGGATTATTTCAATCTTCTTATATCTGTTGAAGTTTGTTTTGTGATCGATTATATCAATTTTGGAGAAGGTACCATGAGGTGCTGAGAAGAAGGTATATTCTTTTGATTTAGGATGAAATGTTCTATAGTTATCTGTTAAATCCACTTGGTTCATAACCTCTGTTAGATTCACTGTGTCTCTGTTTAGTTTGTGATTCCAAGATCTGTCCATTGATGATAGTGGGGTGTTGAAGTCTCCCACTATTATTATGTGAGGTGCAATGTGTGCTTTGAGCTTTAGTAAAGTTTCTTTTACAAATGTGGGTGCCCTTGCATTCCAGGCATAGATGTTCAGAACCGAGAGTTCTTCTTGGTAGATTTTTCCTTTGATGAGTATGAAGTGTCCTTCCTTATCTTTTTTGATGACTTTTGGGTGAAAGTTGATTTTATCCGATATTAGAATGGTTACTCCAGCCTGTTTCTTGGGACCATTTGCCTGGAAACTTGTTTTCCAGCCCTTTACTCTGAGGTAGTGTTTGTCTTTAACAAGGAAGTGCGTTTCGTGGATATAGCAAAATGTCGGGTCCTGTTTATGGATTCAGTCTGTGAGTCTATGTCTTTTTATTGGGGAATTGAGTCCACTGATGTTAAGAGATATTAAGGAATAGTGATTGTTGCTTCCTGTTATTTTCGATGTAACTTTTAGGCTTGTGTGACTATCTTTTTTTGAATTTGTTGAAAGATTACTTTCTTGCTTTTTCTAGGGTGTAGTTTCCTTCCTTGAGTTGGGGTTTTCCATCTATTATCCTCTGTAGGCCTGGGTTTGTGGAAACATATTGTGTAAATTTGGTTTTGTCATAGAATATTTTGGTTTCGCCATCTATGGTAATTGAGAGTTTTGCTGGGTATAGCAGCCTGGGCTGGCATTTGTGTTCTCTTAGGTCTGTATGAGATCTGCCCAGGATCTTCTAGCTTTCATAGTCTCTGGTGAGAAGTCAGGTGTAATTCTGATAGGTCTGCCTTTATATGTTCCTTGACCTTTTTCCCTTACTGCTTTTAATATTCTGGTCCAATCTATTTGGAGTTCTGTAGGCTTCTTGTATATTTATGTTCATCTCTTTCTTTAGGTTAGGGAAGTTTTCTTCTATAATTTTGTTGAAGATATTTACTGGTCCTTTAAGTTGGGAATCTTCACTCTCTTCTATACCTATTATCCTTAGGTTTTGTCTTCTCATTGTATCCTTGATATCCTAGATTTTTTAAGTTAGGAGCTTTTTGCATTTTGAGTCTTCTTTGACTGTTGTGTCAATGTTTTTTATGGTATCTTCCGCACCTGAGATTCTCTCTTCTATGTCTTGTATTCTGTTGGTGATGCTTGCATCTAGGACTCCTGATCCCTTTCCTAGGTTTTCTAACTCCAGGGTTGTCTCCCTTTGGGATTTCTTTGTTTCTATTTATATTTTTAGTTCCTGCATGGTTTTGTCCATTTCCTTCGTCTGTTTGATTGTGTTTTCCTGTAATTCCACCCATTTGGTTGTGTTTTCCTGTAATTCTTTAAGGGATTTTTGTGTTTTCTCTTTAAGGGCTTCTAGTTGTTTACCTGTGTTCTCTTGTATTTCTTTAAGGGAGTTATTTATTTCCTTCTTAAAATCTTCTATCATCATCATGAGATGTGATTTTAAATCTGAGTCTTGCTTTTCTGGTGTGTTGAGGTATCCAGAGCTTGCTGTGGTGGGAGAGCCGGGTTCTGATGATGCCAAGTAGCCTTGGTTTCTGTTCCTTACGTTCTTGCCCTTGCCTTTTGCCATCTGGTTATCTCTGGTGTTAGCTGGTCTTACTCTCTCTGCCTGTGGCTTGTCTCTCCTGCAAGCCTCGGTGTCTAATACTCCTTGAAGGCCAGCTCTCTCTGAGAGGAATTTGGGTTTGGAGCGCTGTGGTACAGGGTCAGCTCTGGGGTGCAGACAGAAACCAGAAAGATCTTGTCCCTTGGTTCCTGTGTCCTGATGGCTCTGCAAGGGTCTCTCTTGATCCAGTAAATTTGAACAGAAGTGGTGGTCTTGCCAGTGCTTGAAGGTGTGTCAGCACTCCTGGGATACCAGCTCTTTCCTGGCACTATTTGAATATGGAGCCCTGTGTCACAGGATCTGCTCCCAGCCACCAAAAGAAAGCAAAGGACTACTCCTCAGTCCCTGTGTCCTGGGGATTCCAGGTGGGTCCCTCTGAGCAGACAGGCTTGCCCACACTCCTGGGAGGCTAGCTTTCTCCCAGCACTATTTGGCTATGGAGTCCTGGTGGCCCAGGCAGAGGTCTCCCGCCACAGATGAAAACCAGGCGTAACTTGTTTCTTTTCACACCAGACTGAAAAGGGCTGTGGATGGGCTGTGATGACAGCAGTGATGGGTAGAAATTATTCTTCAACCCTTGATAACACATGAGACAATATTGTTGTGATCTCAGAACTACTTGCTTTCCTTCTGCAACCCATGGATATCAGTTAGGGCTGGTCAGGGAAATGGAAGTTACTCTGAGTATGAGGAGCAATGGAAGACTTAATATAATGAAATGCTAGGTGTTTTGTTTTGTTTTATTTTGTTTTGTTTTGTTTTGTTTCAGGTTATGAAGGCCAACTTTTAAATCATTTAAAGGATAGAGCTCTTGCTACAACCAAAACTTCCAGTTCCTAACAGTCCCAGGTCAGGAACAGGACGTCAGTCAGAAATGCTATGTGCTCCTCGTGCCCAAGGGCACTGCAGAGGTTAGCAGTTGCCTGCTAGCTTTCCTGGAGAGCCTGATGACACTGCCTCTCCCTTCCTTTCACTAAGTTGCTTCATATGATTTTATGCTACTTTTATAATTTAAAAATTTATCATTTAAAATTTATAATTCACTGTATCATTTCAAATAGCATATCAGTGGCTTCTTGTTGATCTTAGGATAAAATATGAACTCCATATTTATTTGAACTTCTTTACTTACATGGCCCTGAAGTATCTAGGTTTCAGTCACACCATAAAGTTGACAGTTGGGCCAAAATTATAGCCCAGAGAGGGTCTAATGTGAGAATGATCATAAGAATATTTAAGACTAGTTCCTAAGTAGTGGTCTCAGGTGTCTCTCAAGGATGAAGAGTCTGGTACCTATAGAGTAGTAAGGAACTGAGACAGGATATGAGGCACACCTCACAAGTATCTAGGAAGACTGGAAATATGTGGGTCTTATGGGCACCTATTTTTGAGACAGCACCTCATGCATCCCAGACTGGCCTCAAACTTGTCAGCAGTAACTCTGAACTCCCAGTACCCCTACATCCACTTCCTAAGTGCTGGGATAGCATACCTGTGCCACACCACTTGCCTATTTTGAGGGACCTTTCTATGGGACTCTTTTTGATGTTTGAACTTCTTCATTAGAAAAACACATGTCACGATGGGTTTGTGGGAAAGGGTACTCAGCAGAGGCTGACTTAAATGTCAAGGTCATTGCTTCTGGCACCCACTGTTTCCTCTGAGTACTTTGCAGATACTGTGTAGGGCATGCAGCTGGATGCTTCAAGAGCTTCCCAACCTTAGGGTAAGCTCATGAGAAATCACTTGTAAGCACACACTTAATCTTTCTCTCACAGGTTTACTTGCTGTCTATCACAGACCTTGGAGGAATAGGGAAATTAGAGCCTTTTTTAGTAGTTGGTTATTTTGTAAATAAGATTCCTTCCAGGAGCCAAATTTGAAAATTATCACTGCTACTGCTGTTTTAGATTAAACAACAACAACAACAACAACAACATAGACTTGGTGACTTAAGCAATAGGAACACACTTCCTCCCAGTTCTTGTGGCCAGAAGTCCAAGGTCAGCAGAGTACCATAGCAGGTGGCTCCTGCCTGCCAGGACCCTCTTCTTGCCTTGCCTCTTATTTCACAAAGATGGCCACTGGCCTTCAGAAATGTAAGAAGGTTTCCCCACTATTCCAAGATCCCACAGGCAGACAGTGAAAGAATCAGGAAGAAAACTTGGCCTGTCTCCTAGTGCCTTTCCACAAAATCAGAGATGTCTGTAACTTAAAAGCACCCAACAGCTGGCCTCTGTTCAAGTCCACCCACTTGTGTGTTCAGCATCTAGGATACTCAAGACACCATGAAGGATGCAAGAGCAGGCAGGACAGCCCCAGGGTCTTAAGGAGCTCAGAGTGGCTCATGTCCCTGTTGTCATCCTCAATCTCTCCAATTCGCCTGACCATTTGTGGTTTTCATGATCAAATATGAATGCAATGTTCTTTTAGACTAGATTGAGAGGAAAAGGGGAAAGAAAGACATATTTGTTTAGTGCCTACCACACACCAAGTTTTCTAGGAACAATATACAGCACCTTTGTTTGACTCTCAAGGGGACTTCTCAGGTTAAGTATAATTATCCCCACTTTGCAAATGATTCATGGAAGTTAAAGAACTTATGAGATAGTTGAACTTGGATATGAATTCAGGGCTTTGTAGCAGCCCTCACTGCACCCGTTAACTTCATCTTCTGCTCATGCCTGTCTTCTTGCCCCTGCACATCCTCTCAGGGTGCCTTCAAAAGGAAAGCTCCCCAAGCATTGCTTACTTTTCTTACTGTTACCAAACACCTGACCAGAAGCAACTCAAGAGAAGAAGGGTTTCGGTTTTGTTTGTTTGGGGCTTACAGTTAGATTCAGTCGATACTGGCAGAGGTGACGGCAGTTGGTCACATTACATTTGCAGTCAGAAAAAACACAGAATAGACAAGAAAGTTGAGCAAAGTTATGAAAGCTCTGCCCCATGGCGAACCACCTCCTCCAGTGCATTCCACTTCAAAGGCCCCCAGCCTCACCCCCCAAGTAACTAGAATTCTCTTCTCCTTTCTAAACTTAAGCATCTTCCTGGGGGGGGGGGTCAATGTGTGGATTTTTTATTTGTTGTTTTGTTTTGTTTTTTTTTTTGTTTTTTTGAGACAAGGTTTCTCTGTGTAGCCCTGGCTGTCCTGGAACTCACTCTGTAGACCAGGCTGGTCTCGAACTCAGAAATCCACCTGTCTCTGCCTCCCAAGTGCTGGGATTAAAGGCGTGTGCCACCACTGCCCGACTAATGTGTGGATTTTAGAATCTGTCATCTCTCACAGGCTGGTTCACAGTAAATCCTAACAAGGGCTTCCTGAGATCAATTCTCAGCTTTATTTGACCTTTGACTGAGGTCAAACCACTTACCACTCACTGTTGGCTTGTACAGACTATGAATAGAGCCATATAACCAGACTGCAAAGGCAGCTCCACTAGATTGAGTTACCTGAGGGCTGGGAGAAATACAGCTTCTGTCACTGGATCGCCATTGTTATAATCATCAAAGAATGACACACAGAGAATGAAGTACCCTGAGCAGTCCCTGTCCCACACATGCCAAGGACCAGAGATGTAGTTCGACAAGGTTCAGGGCACAGAACTGTACAAAAGGTCTCTGAGATCCCTGCTATGTGCAGAGACCATGGCTCCATGTTGAGGGAGAGGGTGAGTAAAGGGTGAGCAGAAGATAAGCTGGGTGGGAGGAAAAGAGGTCCAAGAAGGAAAACAGACGGGCCACTGAGGAAAGAGACACTGAAAAGTGGAGGTTAAAAGGTAATTGGAGAGGAGAAAATGTCAGGTGCAACATGGTTGCAAACGTGGCTGCACGACACCGTTTCTGCTGCAGGACCACCATCAACCTGAATAATGCATCTCTGGCTTTCTAGGATATAGATAGCCTTGCTCTTTTTTGTATGGTTGCCCATTTTGCTTTTTTCTATACCATATTTGTCCTCAAATATAACTCCGGTAGAAATTTCTGGGAAAGGGATTGAAGGCTTTACTAGAGAGGGAAACTGCTCTAATGTCTATTAGGAACAAATGGCTCTGGTCCTGGTCTTTCAAGTGGTCAACCCAAGCAGAACAGGACAAGGGCTTCTGGATGTGGAGGCTGCCTGCCTTCATTGTTCTCTGAGAAATCTTAGCCAACTCATGATGATTTGGTTGGCCAGGAACTATTTGAAGCAGGAAATGGTTTTGAGAAACCTGAAGTTTTAGTAGTTAAGAGAATTGGAGACCCCCAAAGAAAAGGAACACTGGGCCTGGGTCACTAAGGACAGGGATGTCCATAGAAAATACAAAGGACAAGATGAAGAAATAGCCGGGTTTGCTGGATTAGTGAGCACTGCCGAGAGCCCCCATGAGAGATCGCTAATAATGGGAAGCTGATCCAGAAATATTATTGTGGAAAATTGGAAGACATGTGTATAATAAAAAATCGGAAAGGAGGTTACAAGAGTTTAGTCCCCACGAGGGGGCCGCCCAATTAGTGAACTGCTTTTCTAGAAAGATTGGAACATACTAACTTGACCCCCTGGTATCGCCTGCCTAAGGAAACTAGGGTACAAATTATAAGAGATAGAATTCAGGCTGGTGAAGGAGCCCTGGGAGAAGCTGCAAGAGGAATTAATATTGCATATGGAAGAGTTTGGAAAGCACTGTAGAAGTAGACATTCGGATGAGTCCAATAAACCAGAGGGAGAGATTCTGCAAATTTAGACAAGCTAAAAATATTAACATTATTCTGATCTGCTAGCACTTTCTGTTCTCATGCTAATACTGTAACTGCACGTTTATGCCCGGATGACCTGTGATGTGGAGGTTGTCCCGAGAGTGGAAAGTTAATGTGTAACTTGCTTTTGTAGGCACTGAACTATGATTGTATGTGTGCACTGTGCTTTCTGGTGACATAGTTATATGGGGGGGGGTTCGAGAAAAAATAATGAGTTTGAGGAAAATAATGAAAAGGCGTTTGATCATGTATTAGTGTAAAACAAGGAAGTAGGTAACCAATACAAGACTGAGGTGAACTCAGAGAAAACAAGGAGAGAAAACCTGAAAGCTGTCTCTAAGCCTAGCTTTAGAACGAGTCCCCTGTCAGTTTCCACCTGCATCCTTGTCAGAAACTCTGATTTTACGCCGATCTAATCCACCCATTCTCCAGACCCTCAACATGACGGAGACTCGTCTTCGGCAAGAAAATAGTTGGACAATGGTGTCACCATCTCCTTCCCCCAAATAGGTGCTCATGGGGCATGACCAGATTCCTGGGTCTCTGTAGCCCAGGGCACAAAGTCACAGCAGTGAAGTTGGAATCTGAGATGCTGTTACTGCATGTCAGTCCTAAAGAGACATAATGCCCCCTCCACCCAAACAGGAACCGAAATCCAAGGAAAGTAAGCTATGCTTGACCCAGTCAAGCCCCATAGGAGCACCCCTAACCAACCCTAAGTTAACCATCCAGAAGAATGAGCCCTCAAACAACAAAACAATGTGATAACATAACCCCCTTCCCCAAAGCTGTGGTGATGCACAGGCTACATATTCTTGCTCCCTCTTTTCTCAGAGTTTACTTCAGATTCTGTCACTGTCCCCAGGCACCGCTATGGATGTGGTGGAGGCTGGCTTGCTACACTTGACTACCAGCACTGGAAACCCTTCTACATTGTCACTACAAAGGTGCAACTGACCATTCACACCAAGTCTCTCCTCTCCATTAGAATCCTTTTTATCACGCAGTGAGCCACCTGGATTGATTCTTAGGACAGTTGACAGTTGGGTGATGTGGCACTACCATACACGCAGCCCATCCCAGGCCCAGGGACCAGTTTAATGTCTATGCAGGGGAAGAGGAGCCTGCAGGAAGATTACCTATGTCATCCATCCTGGTCCAACCTCATACTCAGGTGCTTACCAAGTCTCCACTGGTGCCTCTAGGCATGGTTACAAAGTTTATATGAGCGCTGGATACTGAGTCCCAGTCTTCACATTGGACTATCATGTTCAATTTTGAGACTAAACCAGTGCGGCACATCCTGCAAATGCCCTGCTCAGCCGAAGAGGGGGTGGGTTTCAAAAGGTGTAGTAACTTTTACAAAGTTATGTCTGGACTCAAACCCAGGCTGGTGAGATGGCTAAATGGTTAGAAGGTCTTGATGCGAAGCCCGAGGGTCTAATGTCAATCCCTGGGACCCACATGGTGGATGAAGAGAACAAACTCCCTCAAGCTGTCCTCTGACCTTCACTTGTACACCATGGTACATGTGCCCCATACACACAAAAAATAATTTTTTAAAAATGATTTAATTCCTGATGTCTTAATTGGCTTGCTATCGCTTCAATAAGCACTATAATCAAAAGCAACACTGGAAAAGAAAGAGCTTGTTACATCTTACCAGTTAAGAGTCCATTGCAGATTGAAGACAGAGAAGGAGCTCAGGGCAGGAACCTAAAACTAGGGACTTGAAGTGAAGACCTTGGAGGAGTACTTCTTACTAGCTTGTTCCATGACCTGCTCAGACTGCTTTCTTATGAAACCTATGACCACCTGCCCAGGGATGGCACTACCTACAGTTGCCTGGGCCTTCCTGCTACATCAATCACCAGTCAAGAACATACCCTCCAGACCAATCTGATGGGTGCATTTTCTCAACTGAGGTTCCCTCTTCTCATATGACTCTCATTTGTGTCAAATTGACAAAAACCAAAACACAAAACAGGCTGTCTGGCCATGGCGTCCATAACACTGCCACCCAGAAGCAGAATCCTGTTCCCCTATTTCTATGGAGCCTTGTTCACCTGCTCTTTCCTGAGATGGGGCCCAGCTTACTTCATCGGTCTTTCAAACGCTGGTCTTCTGCCCCAGAGCCTCCTACCTGTGCTGAGTCTCTACCACCTACTGCCCGAGTTTGCTGATGCAGCACCTACGAGGTGCCTTGCCACGGTCTCACCTCCCCGCTGCTGTCTTCTGTGTTCATGTGAAGGTCAGTCTGCTGGGCTTTTCTTGCCAGCATCAGAGACCCACAGGCATTATCACTACAGAGGTGGACGTTTGCATCTTACTGTCTACATGTGGTCCATCTTCCCTGGTTGGAAACTTTTGGAACATATACTGAACCACCAGAATTTACTCCCAAGATGACTGCCAGCAGGATGAACCGGATAAAGAACTTCATCAAAGATAAATAACTCTTGAATCCAACAATGCATTTCTTTCTTTGGCCTCGAATTTCTCACATATCAAACATATTTGATCATAAAAATGAGGAGACCTTGGCCCTGGAGCCCATCTCTCCTTTGACATATATCTACTAAGAGGATTCAGCAAAAGAAGCAACTGGGCTGAGATTTCCTTTTCCTCTGAATTAGTTCCGTCATAGTGCCTCACATTCTATAGTCCTGCAACACTGCTCCACAAACACCCCTCTCCTTTCTTCTCCCCCTTTCCCTCTCACCCTCCTGTTCCTGCTCATCTCCCTGCCCCCTTGCACACATCTTGTGGCCTGCCCTGCTTCAAAAACTCCTAACCAACACCTTGCTTACACAGTAGGGCTGGAGAAGAACAGGAGGCAGAAAATAAAAATATGTAAGGAACAAGTATCACTTCCCCTAACTCTTTCAGATGATTCTCTCCGGGTTCCATCTCCACAGAGTGAAGCAGGGACACCAGAAGGTTGGTGAGTTAGCGAGGAAGTGGTCAAAGAGGTGGCAGCAGACATTTCCTTTCACAGAAGGCTTTGGGGGCAGAAGGTGAGTGACATGGCGTATCCATGAGAAATCTCTTCTGTAGTATACTCTTCTTTCCACTTCGAAGAATTCGGTCACGTGGCCATTCATTCACTCACTCACTCATTTGCTGTAAGAATATAATGCACGATTGTGCTAAGTGTAGGACCTGCTTCTAGATCTCAACAGTAAGATCAGTTACTATAACTTACATTGTCCAGGTGATGATCTGAAATGCAGCAACCTTCCCAAACTGTACCTAGCACTGTAGCTAGTAGTGTATTGTCCCCAACAGTGAAATGTCTCAGTGAAACAGAAAAACAGTAAACATTAAACTTATTTGATTTTTGTGTCTCTGTGCACAGGTCTCTCCTCCTTTACTTCCTGTCCTCCAAAATTCCAGAATCCAAGGGATATTGGTTCATTTTTGGTGAGCAGTTGTCTTGGTTACAGTTCTATGGTTGTGAAGAAATATCATGACCAAGGCAACTCTTATAAGGAGAGCATTTATCTGAGGGCTTGCTACAGTTTCAGAGGCTGAGTCCATTAGCATCATGGCAGGGCACATGGCAACATTCATGGCAGACATGGTGCTGGAGATGTAGCTGAAAGCTAGCTACATCCTAATGCATACACAGAGAAAGAGGAGAGAGAAAGACAGGAACAGACAGACACACAGAAGGAGATGAGACAGAGAGGCAGAGACAGAGACAGACACAGACAGAGATAGACAGACCACAGACAGACTCTAAGCTTGGCATGGGCTTTTGAAACCACAGTGCCTACCCCCAGTGACATACTTCCTCCAACAAGACCATATCTCCTAATCTTTTCAAATAGTGCCTCCCTAGTGACTAAGCATTCAAATCTATGGGCCTATGGGGACCATTCTTATCCACCACCACCCCCACATCAGTGCCACGTCACAGAGTCAGAAGACACTGATGGGTAACAGTGTCTCAGGAACCAAGTATGGTCTTCACTGGATCACAACATGTTAGGGATAGCTCCAGCTGGAAGCAAGGGTTGTCTGTCACTGGTAGACTCACACTTACCTCTCAGAGTCAACTAAACGTGTTTTCCTTTTACATTTGTTACTGACTCCTTGTAGCACTAAGCTTTCCTGCCTATGAATATAGAGGAGGAAAGAAGGCTTGCAATACAGCTTAATATTATTTTTGAGGATCATCAATGACAATAACAATAGAATTATTTAGAAAAGAAATGGAATACACTGGAAAGAGAGTGGAGAATTCAAAACAATACCATAGATGAGAAAACTGAAACTCAGGGGGCAAGTGGATTACTCAGGCAAATCCAGGTGAAAAGCCACAGAGAAGAATTCAAATTTCCAGTCTCCCAACATCAAGACCACATACTGCCCACAAGAATTCCAAGAACCTTGCCTGACTGGAGATAGGCCTCAAACTACATGCAATTTTGCTTCTGTTCTGAAAATATAGGAAATAATTTTGTTCTGATAACTGGCTTTAGAAACTTACATATTTTCCTTAGTTGACAGGTAGAGATTTATACTTCTTAATCCTTTGGACTGAAAAAGTATTAAATGGCTTGTCCTGATGGTGACTGCTCCCAAAAGGACCATACCCATCTTTTAGTAAACCTGCTTCTCTATGGCAGAAGCAAGCAAGGTAAGACCTAACTTTAAGAATCCAGCTTTTAAAGATCAGATGAAGAGAAATGAATGTTCCCAGAGAAACACTGTTAAACTCTTAGTTGGGATCTTGAATGGCTGAACATGCTCATTGTAATATAAATTTGTCCTATAACCACAACCCCATCTTTGGTAACAACAGTCTGGTTTTCTTTCCTTGTCATCTAGTTGCTAATGACCCAAGATGAACTCCATCCTACTCCAGTCACAAGCACAGGACCCATGTGTTCCAATCATTAGGAACACTAATAATGTCAAGTACCATAAGATGGTCCGTTATGGTGCTATTTTGGTACCTAGAGTGAGAGTAGCCTAGAAAACAAGATCTTTTGCTTCTGGGCTTGTTGATAATGAAGATGCAAAGACTTGGACTGCTTCTTCTAACCACTTCTGTAGGAGAGTCTGAAGACTGTAGAGAGATAGACAGAGAAAGACTCATGGATCTTGGGGTATCAGATTCCAATTTGAGAAGTCTATTCCTCAATTTTATAAATTGTAGAAGTCATAAACTTTTCTATTTTTTTTTCATCACAGTTGAGTTGGCTTCCTGTGATTTTTGAAAAAAAAAATTCAGTACTCACCCACAACAAAGACACTGGGGATGCTTGAACAGATTTCAGTGAAAGGGCAGATGACAGGCTCTCTGGTAAGTTCCTCTGAAAGTTGACTCCACTGAAATGGTTGGAGACCCCAGTAGCACAGCAGAGCTCCGCAGGAAAGGGCTCATCTCCGCTGGCATATAGTTCTTTGTCCACCCAACATTTCCCTGAGTTGTAATGTGCAAGAATGAAACTCTTAATGAGGCTTTGCTTGCTTGCCTCCCACAATGCTTTCTGGGTCCCTAGAATACAGCTTGTAATTTAGGGGCACTTCAAAATGCCTGAAATTGTAGCACATCCCCAGATATACTTTCTGCATCACTGAATCCCAAGTTTCCTCCATGTGTGAGAAGCCTGACCTGAAGGTCCTTCTTGCCGGGTGACTGTCTTCTGCAAGAGTTCACCCGCCCACAAGTAGGGAAGACTCCAGCCCTTTAACCAAGGCACAGCATTGGGCCTGCATGGATTATTATGAGTAGATATTTTAATGCTGTATGCCATTTCCAGGATGATTTGTGCTAGCCGTTTAGTCCGTCCTAGCCAACCATGGTTGAGGGTGAGCACTTCAAATGACAGATGGATGAGCCTCTACAAAGCCAGGATGCTCACTTAGTCATCTCACTAACTACTCCTGAGCCCCATGTGCCACTATGGAAATATAATAGAATGCAAAATAGCCTATCCTTCAGGAACTGATTCAGAAAACCATTACTGAAGTCTTATCTGAAGCTCCTTGATCATAAAATAGTTACAATGATCATGGGCAGTCCAGACATCACACATTTCTGAAGTTTGTGCCCTACCACATGCTCCATGCTTGAAATGTACAAGAGCTGCTTGACTTTCCCTTCCCAGCATATGACAAACAGGGGACATCAGTCCCTGAGGAGACAAGAAGGTGGCCACCAGAGGCTGACTCCCATGGTTCTATCAATGACCCTTGAGTGTTTCTAAGACATGTTCTATATCAGGCCCTACAGGAAGCAGAGGGACAAATCCTTGGATTTGGGTCGTCCACAGCATTAAAGCTGGGAAGTACTCCTGTGCCAGTAACTACTATAAGACTAACTTAGAGTGAAAAGAAAACAAAACATTCTAAGAAACCACCAGGCTAGTAGTAGGTTAGAGAGAAAGAGCATATTGGAACTGAAGCCGGGAGGAATGGACAAAGTTGGGAGCTAAAAAAAACATTTCATGGAGTTCACATGTGAGATGGTGCTTTTAAAACAATCTCACCAGGCATGGTGGCACATGTCTTTAATTCTAGCACATGGAAAGCAAAGGATCTCTGTGAGTTTGAGGCCAGCCAGGTCTACATAGCAAGTTTCAGGACAGCTAGGATCATATAGAGAGATCCTGTTTCAAAAACAGAAAATCATGTTGTTTAAACAACAACAACCACAACCACCACAACAAAAACCCTTCGACGCAATACGTTGAAAAGACCATAGGAAGAAAAAAAAATTGAACAGATGTTTGAAATCTGGTAAATGGTATTTGAGTATCCCTGCCAGCCTGGCTTGGCCTGCTCACTTGACTATCCTGTACTACCTGCAACCCTTCTCTTCCAAGGAAAGGGACATAAAGATACCTTTAGCCATTAATTCTTTCCCAGACACCTTTTCAGGTCACAGACTTCCCAGGCAGCTAACCAACTGTGGCCTGACGCAACTGCTATCCGAGAACAGAGTTCATCCAATCCTGGCCACTTTCTTTTGGAGGGGCTCAAAGCTGCTTAAAAGTCAAGGTTTCCAGAGGTGAGAGAGATCAAAGGCGTAGCTTCCCACAGCACTCTGTGGTCGAGTTCAAAGGCTCAAGTGTTCCAGCTCACAGTGGAACATGTGCGCACTCCCCAGAACAACAGAAACTCAGCTTCATCTTGTTCCATGGAGTGGTAACACACAAGGCCACAGAGCCTCAGTCTCCAGTCTTCTAGAAAACCTAGCTAGTCTCCAGGCATCTCAGACTATTAGGGAGGCTTAACTTGTGGACATACAAGCAGCCAGAGTCAGACCAAGCCACAATGAGCAGACAGATGCTGAACAAAGATAGAGCGGTACAGGGAGACATTTTTTTATACTTTCCTGCTGCGGTAAAAATGCATCCTGTTTGTCTAAGTTGATAAGTATAAGTGCACTTAATGAAGTCCCAACATTCAGATGAATTGGTCACATGCTTAACATGTTTGTGTGCACGGTATAGATATGATCATGCATCTGATATCTCACAATCAGGTAACAGTACTGTAGGCTCCACTGATATACTGGAAATGACAAAATTTCACTCCCATAAAGAACCTTCCCTAAGATGAGGGGTATACATAATGACTGTCAGGTTGGTTTTCCAAATCACCAAATATACAGTTTTGAAACAACGTAAGGAAGAACATTTCTTTAGGGAGAAATGAAAGAAGAAAACAATTCAGTCGTGCCACGCCTGCAGGACCTTCAACCGCTACTCTGCCCGGGGGTACCTCCCGGGGGGACCATCAACAAGGGTCTGAGGAGGGAGCTGCTGGATGAAGGAAAGACACAGGAGACAAAAAGATACCTTGGGAGCAAGGCGATAATCCGATCAAGCTCCAAAGAACTTTAATTCTGAGCCGAATATAAAGCAAAAGAAGCAGGAAGTTACAGGGGCAGGGAAGTTCCAGAAGGTCAAAGTTCCTGCCAGATGTCACGTACAACAAAATATCACAAGATCTCCCTTAATCCGAAGGTGGGGACAAACGGATTGTCTCTAAAACCTCTCCCTTAATCCGCAGGTGGTGACAAACGGAATGTCTCTAGACTGCAGGCTGGTCACCTGATTTCTGAGGAGCCTGAGGCAACTAAGACTCAGGCCTACAAGTCAGGCCAAAGCCTGCTGGTTCCCAACACAGTCGAGTTTCTCTCCAAGTAGCTCCCTTCCCAGACATCTTTAGAAAAAAAAATGCCCTTCAATCAACAAAGACAGAAAAGGAAATGCAGATGCCTTTAAGTTACTCTCACTTAAATAGGATGTAAGCATTAACTTTAAAAAGTTACATCCATGGGGAATGTGTGGGAACAGGCACTTGGAAGCAAGAAGAGGGGTCACCAGTTCTGCACTGGCAGTAGATGGGACAGTCAAGCTTCAGTGCAAAGGAAGAGTAGGAGGCAGCTAAGCCTTGGGGAAAAGGTTGGTCATTCGAGGTAGACAGAGAGCATGATGGAGCCGAAAGGAATGCTCTGCTATTCACCACACCCATCCTTAGTTTCTCCTTGGTATTTGGTGTCATCGGACACTGTAATTTTGTTTGCTGTCTCCCTAAGTCAACTACAAGCTCTCTGAAGGCAGAGACTCTGTTTTATTCTATGCTGTATCAACACACCTAAAACATTGCTTGTCACATAGGAAGAACCCATAATCACTTGCAGAGTACGTACACATGAATAGTGAATGAACTTGAGTGAGCAGGTGAGGTAGCTGCCACAGGTCACCAGGGCCTTGTGGTGCGGTGTCAACATAACTTTGGACATGGAAAGCAGTGTTTACAAGTCAGCAATCCATGGGTCAGTCATGGGAGTGTTTTGTTTGACCAATATCATATTTCCAAACTAGAATATTTTATATAAAAACCTAGATTGATGAGTTTCCCTTCAAAATTCAGAGGATGTAGTGCTGTGGAGCTGGTAGCCTTGAAGGTAAAGGCCTGGGGTAAGATACCAGTGTCTCATGAATATAGCCTGTGCTCTCCAGGTCACCATAGTCTGCCCTCATCTGGATCGTCTTGCTACAGGTTGTCCTAATACATGCATCACTTTCTCATTCCTGGTGGACAAAGAGAGCTTGCAACTTCAGGCCTGGATTTAGAACGTGAAGTTTGAAAATTCCACCATAATTATGAGTCTGTTGGGCCATGCCTCCAGGAAGTATTTATGGAATCTAAAGAGTTCCGGGGCAACTGACAAGACTGCAAGACAAGCCATAAGACCAGCTCCTGAGACTCCAGCCACTACAGGACAGTCTGATTATGCTATAGACTTCATGCGGGAAGGAGGCCCAATCTAACACTGAAGAGACCACACAGAGTGAGATGCCCTGGCAGTCCCTAAGTGTTCTCCCATTCCACACGATGCCAGATGTGTGAAAGCCGTATTTACACTCGGGCCAATGATTAGCTTCCAAGAGGGAAATCTACCTGATTACAGTACATACAGACTGTGTTCATTTGACTTACAGACCCACGATAAACAATAAAGTGCTGTGAACAACTGCATTTTATATGCCTTGTTACCTGGCAATGTGACTTTGCTTATATTACCACTCATTATCTGTATCCCTCTGTGCACATTTTTTCATACAAATAAGGATCAATCATAATAGCACTGACTACAGGGATTATTAAAATTCATATTAGATCATGAATGGAAATAGCTTTGAAGCCAGACCAAGTAGGGTCAATAAATCATAAATGCTTCATGATACCCATTCTTTTATGTGATTCTCATTATTGCAGTTGTTGAAGCTTATCTAGTGGGAAGCATATCTAAATCCAGGATTCAGAAAAAAAAAAAGAATAGATGTAAGATTCACGAAAATTAGGCTTGAGGAAAGTATTCTTCATATGGTGTATATGTTCCCATATCTCAAAGTCAGGTTCTAGGTAAGAGGCTACTCACCCCATTGGTATCTTGTACTAAGATGTCCCTACCAAATCATAATGTATTAATCCATAATTTATTTAAAATTATGTATGGAACACAGATTGATATAACATGTAGTGTTCTATATGCTGGAGATATAGCAATAAATAAAGATATTCACACCTTTCATGAAGCTTCCAATCTAGTGTTAGGGGACAGACATAAAGGAAAATTACAATGTAGAGTTTTGGTCAAGGTGATAGGTGTGATGGAGAAACAAAAATAATGGTGGCAGTGAGCATGACTGAGGGAACCAGGCTGTGATTGTACGGAGGTAAGCTGAGGAAGGCTTTCCCTGCTACACAGAGGAGCGGTGTCTGAGTAGAGAGAATGCATCAATTGCACCTACTGAGGCTCCAAGATACGAAAGGTTATGTCATATGTGTGTGTGTGTGTGTGTGTGTGTGTGTTCTCATTCACACAGTATGTTTCTCCTCAATAACTCACTAAGGCAAATGTCATTATACATTATTCTTACTCATTTTTATTGTCTTATGAAACCGGGTCTCACTATGTAGCCAAGGCTGGCCTGCATCTTACTATTGAAATCCAACCTGGGATCAAACTCCTGAGTCTCTAGACATCTACCTCTCAGTGCTGAGAAGTTTATATAACCCTGCCAGGCACTGATTCATTCTTTTTTTTTTTTTTTTTTGGTTTTTTGAGACAGGGTTTCTCTGTGTAGCCCTGGCTGTCCTGGAACTCACTCTGTAGACCAGGCTGGCCTCGAACTCAGAAATCCGCCTGCCTCTGCCTCCCAAGTGCTGGGATTAAAGGCGTGCGCCACCGCTGCCCGGCTCACTGATTCATTCTTATCCTATTGTGCTAATACTTCTTAGAAATAGTTTGGGGACAAGGCAAGACAGTGTATTAATAAGCTTAAATTAGGCTAAGTGAGAAATAATCACAAAACCTCATTGGGCTACACAGTAATTGTGTGGTTTTGTTCCTACAAAGTCTACAGTAGGTAAACTAGAGAGTCTTCATTAGGGGACCCTGAACAGCTCAGGCCCCACCATTTACATTGCTAGTCATGGCAGAGAGAAGACAAGGTAGAAGTTCAGGTGATTTGCTTTTAAATGCTTCTACAAATCCAGAAGGTATCCCTTCTCCTCATGATTCACTAGCTAGAGCAAGGTAAGGACAAGTGCATGTGTGAGCAACCTAGAATTCAAATAAAATACATGTTGATAGATATTTTAACATGTGTCACATATTGAAAAATAGAGTTGGCAAGTAGATGATAACTGATCAATAAAGAGATAGATAGGTAGGTAAGTAGGTAGGTGGGTGGAAAGATGGATGGATGGATAGACAGACAGACAGATGTATACAAGAAATGGGGATTTAGAAATAGCAATAATTTACCATTCAACTAACCACATCTCAAAAATATTTGAAAACAAAAATGCCATGGTGTGCTAAACATGTACAGATAATTTTCCTTTACATTATCCCCAAACAATTCACATTTACTGGTGACTGTAAATATGAAGTGTCTAAAAGCATAGGCTACCTGCAAACAATATGCTATTTTATATGAGTGTTAAGGATGTGAGGGGCCTTAGAACCAATTCTGTACGCATTCATTTCAGAAAGCCTTCTGCTGTACAGTACTTATAGATTTAGGCCTCTCAGAACTGGGCTCAGTCAGCCATTAATGACTTTCAATATCTCACATCTTCAAGGATGAGAGATACGATATGGGTCCCTTTCCTCTGACTAGTAATTAGAGCCTTAGTCTTACAGCTTTTCCAGGCTGTGGGCTATGAGGGCAGGATCTGGCCACAGTCCCATCAAAGTCTGCTCACTCCTGACTCATACCACGCGAGGACACCGTTCAGGTTACCTTTCAATAATTATTCCAAAGAAAGCAACCTATAGATGTAAGTGATTTCTTTGTAGGAAACTCTTAATGAAATGTTAAAAACAGGAGCAAGTAACTGATAGAAGGTTTAAAACCAACATTGTATAGACATGGAAATGTCATAAAACAAGTGTCCTGTGACCTCTTGATATGAATCTTGAGCTTCTGGGTAAACTGTAATTGGTCATTCCAGATGTCTATGGTCAAAAGTTTAAGAAACCAAAGTTTACATTCCAGGAAGCAGCTGGAGACTGTCACGAGGCCTGGCCTTTTGTTATGACACTCTAGTTCCACTTTCAAAAGCTCTTTCATTATTAATCTCCAATTTTTTTTTCTTGTTCTGTTCACAGCCTTTCTAAAAGGAAAGCCCTGAAGCACGTGGAACTGTATAGCAGAGTCAGGAACAGTGGCTTACACCATCACCCTCTTTCCTGCTGACGAACGTGTCCAGTAGTTCATGCACTGAGTCAGCCTCTTAAAGATATTCTAGAGGAAGCCTTATGCCACCACTTTCTAAACCAGTGCTATTCCTAACTGCATTCTAATGCTTAGCTTCGTACCCAAAGACAAGCATGGCATTTATTCCTCATCAAGGAAGTTTCTCTCTGCAGCAGACAGAGACCATTACAGAAAACCACACTGGTCCGATACAGACAACAACTGGCCCTGGAGCCCAAGCTCAGGGAGTATCCCAGAAGAGGGAGCAAGATGCTTCTAAGAGCCAGCAGACCAGGAAGTCTGCTGAGATCATCTCTCTTAGAAATGACAGGGGAGCCATGATAACTCAACAATATGGCTGTTATGCAAATCTCACAGGACCCCATCCTTAGCCAAAGAACTGTATCAAGCAATGATAGCCGAGAGAAGGGGAATTAGTGGCGTTCAGGGAGGAGTCCCCTAATTGACCATCCAGAGCCCCTATGTCACATACATACAAGCAACACTAAACACATTCAATAGTTTATATTTAAATATTTATGCCATGCATTTGAAAGGGAAGGAGGGGTGTGAGGTATATTTTCTGAGTTTGAAGGAAAGGGAAGGGGGAAATGATATTATATGTAAATTTTAGAAAGTAAAAATAAATAGTATTTTTAAAGTTCCAACATCCAAAAAAAATTAATACATTTTTAAAAGGTTCCCGAGACTCCCGGAAGACTCTTTAAGTCTGAGTCCTTATAGTATCAAAAAAGATCATTTTGTATTCCCAAGTTACAACAGCACAAAGGACAGAGTTCCATCCCTAAAGAGGATAAATTTAAAAAAAAAAAAAAAAAAAAAAGAGGGTTTGCAATTGGGTAGCATTCTCAGATTTTTGTGTCAAAAATAAACATATTTTTCTGGAGACAAAAATGCCTTTTTGGCAGGGGTTGAGTTGGGCGCTCTCCAATTACGCTGCTCGAAGGAACAGGGAAAGGCTAGAGGCTGTTAACTGGATCTGGAAAGCCACTAGGGTCTCTATGATTCCTCATTTCTTGATTAGATTATTTGAAGTAGAAAGACCCACCCTAAATGTGAGTGACACCTTCCAGTGACAAATCAGACAGAAGCAAAATGGAAGATTGTTTTTTGTCTGCCTGCCTTCTCTCATTCTGGCCAAGTTCATCTACTCTGTTACTGCCACTGCTGCATTTCTTCCCAGCAGTTTCCAGAAACCCTCCAAGAGTTTAGGACGATATTTGAACTACTGACATGTCCAGCCTCATGGACTATGCCACTACAGGTTCTTGGCCTCTCCAGCATTAAGTCAGCCATTGTTGGACTACCCAGACAGTATCTTGTAAGGCAATCTAATAAATCACACTTTAACATATAGCTACTCTATTGGTTCTGTTCCCCCACGGAAGCCTAATATCACAGTACTAGATCCTTGGAGCTGGACAGGAATAAGCTGACGGGCAAGATATGTGTCACCAGGGTCTTCCAGAAACAAAGATGAGAAAAATCTAGCTTGAGCTTCCTCCCAGAACTCAACAGTGTGCATGATATCTTTATGTGCATCTTCAAACGTATGGCAGACCCAGACGCCTGGCTCGCCACAGCACCAGGTCAGAACTTTCTAGTTTTCTTTACCCTGCCCTCTCATTCCACTCTACAGATGTCTGCCACTCAACCAACAAAGGACGGAAAGGAGAACCAATGGTCAAGAGATGCTGTGAGCTCTGGACCCAGGTTCTAACCCATCTCTACCCTGACGAGGGAAGAGAGTAGCTCAATAAAATGGTATTTACCTTTTATCTCAGACTGAATGCTCTACTCTACATGGTAGTTTTGAGACTGTTTAATAGCTTATGGTACCCATAACAACAGAGTTCTGACCATAAATAATACAGAAATACAGGCAGAACTAGTCCCACCAAGAGGCCAGTGATTGCATTTCTAGTTTTGATTGTTAAACATACAACTTAAATTTATAACTTCAGAAGAAATGGCAGACAAGACCTTTCCTACAGGTCCATACTTTCCTCTGGATCACTTAGAGAGGTCAGTTTACCATTTCTCCTAAAAACTCCAAAGCATCCTTTTATGAAACTTAGGGCACTTCTTTATCACTTATGGAAGTAAGTGGTTTCTCACAGGTATCACCAGTGCAGCATTTCCCCAAAATATCTATAGAATTACAAATATAAAAACTATATGTATACATACATACATACGCATATAGTTTATATATGTGGAGGTCATTTATACCCAACCCCCTCAAAAACCTATATGTGTGTGTGTGTGTGTGTGTGTGTGTATATGCAGCATTTACCAAAAATAGCTATAAAATGACAAATATAAAAACTATATATAGCTTATATATCAACTATAAATATAAAAACCATATGCATATATATACATGTTTTATACATATGTATATATAGTTTATAAAAGAACTACAAATATAAAAACTATATATATATATACACACACATATAGTTTGTAAAAAAAACTACAAGTTAAAAACTATATACACAGTTTATATGTGTATATACAGTTTATACAAAAACTATATATATATAGTTTATGTATATATAAACTATAAACATAAAAACTATACATATGTATTTGTAGTTTTATATTTTTGGGAAATTCTGGAGATATATACACACACACACACATAGCTTGAGTTATGGAAGTAAGTAGTTTCTGATCAAACATAATACAGAAAGTTATATATATATATAATACATATACAAATATAAATAGCTTTTATGTATATAGATGTTTATAGATGTGTTTTGGGTGTAAAATGTCCCCCACAGGCTCATGTATTTAAAAACCTGGTCTCATGTGATGGCACTGTTTGGAGAAGTTGTAGAACCTTTATGACATGGATTCCGGCTAACAGAAACGGGCCACTAGGCGTGGATCTTTGACGGATATACCCTGACAGATTCTGGTCTCACTCCGTTTCCTGGTACACTGCTCTGCAGACAAGCCTCTGCCACATCTATGCTACAGAATTTCTCTGTGAAACTATGAGCCAAAACAAATTCTTCTTAGCCCAAGTTGACTCTGTAGTCACATCAACAATAAAAACAACATACATAAGCATTTTATTTTGGCTTACAGCTCAAGGCACAGTCCATCATGGTTGGGAAGTCAGCTGGAGCTTAAAGTAGCTGGTCACACTGCATCCAGACAGAATTAGATGAGAACAACAGATGTGTGCACTCAGCCCATTTTCTCCTTTTTAGATAGTTCAGAATCCTTCCTAGGGAGTTCTTTTCACCTCATATAACCTAAGATAATCCCCCCAGAGAGTCCCATCTTCCAGGATTAGATCTGATTCTAGATCTCAAATTGAAAATAAAATTGAGATTAACCACCACAATCTGCATATTATATGTAAGTTATCATAAGTTTATATATACACACATGTGTACATACATGTGTATGTGTAGGTATGGAGATATAACTCTAAATTAATAAATTGTCAGAATCCAAAGATATACAAACACACACATATGGAGAGAGAGAGAGAGAGAGAGAGAGAGAGAGGGGAGGGGATGCAAGACGAGGTCTTATTGCCATCTAGGTGGATATGAACCAGGAAACAAGATCATGAGAGGACAAAGATTAAAATGAACCGTGTAAGTCACGCATCACACGCCCTGGGCTCAGACAGAACCCGGGTCAGGAGAGAGAACAGGCATCTTTGTCATGCAGGCTGCTTTTTGAGATTTTTCAAATACATTAGACAGAGCATGTCCCAGGAGATAGGTGCACACGAAGTACACGAGATACTGTGTTCTGTAATATAAAGCCCATACAATTAACATAGATAAAAGCAGGGAAAGGAAGCCTGCAGTAATTCCTGAATAATGAAATTAAAAACAATTACATCTTCTATTGGATGACTAGCTCGAAGGAAAATGGTAGGCAAGAATAGTGGCTAAAGGTCTGAGAGCTAACCTAAGCTACAATCTTAAGAGAAATACATTGTAAATAGTGAAGGAAGTGGCAAACACACTGTAAACAGCCACAAGAACCAGTTCTTGGGCACACCTTCTCTTACACGGCGGAAATGAGAGATGTGTCAAACAACCCACAGAGAAGGAAAAAGCACTGAAAAGATGCAGATGCAAATTATATCTAGGCAAATAATGCCCGTCGCAGCACCTTAGCAAACTGTGCCATGGGTACCGGCAGGAAAGCTTTCTATACAAGTAGGAAGACAGATGATGGCTCAAGAATTTCAGAGCCTGTAGCACAGACAGTTGAGAAAGCTAAACACAGTCCCTCCCACTGGATAGAATTCAGTAAGGCAAATTGTTCAAAATGTTTAAATCAAATCTTGT
Source organism: Uromys caudimaculatus (assembly GCA_028551405.1). Classification (NCBI taxonomy): domain Eukaryota; kingdom Metazoa; phylum Chordata; class Mammalia; order Rodentia; family Muridae; genus Uromys; species Uromys caudimaculatus. The sequence continues at coordinate 30,005,073 of CM052711.1, read as the reverse complement.
CCTTTCCCCCCTACTATTAAAAATTATGGTAAAAGATACTAGAGAGAGAAGCAGAAAGACCTCCCAAGTCTGCTTAGCCTAGGGTAATGTCACTGACTTCTGCATTGAAGTAAGAATACAAATAATATTTCATTCCACATTTGAGGTGTGCTGTCTCTATGATTCTTTGCCTGAGTTTTTGAGACTGTATGTTCCAGACAGTCTAAGACAACAGACAAAGGCCAACAGGCTCTATCAGACATGACGTAAGTGAAAATGGATTTCATGTATTAACTTTCAGATTTGATTTGTTATGAAAAAATATAGCTTACCCTAGCCAACTAATACAGAGCTAAGACATAACATTCAGAAGCCAAGTTGACTCCTCCAAATAATATGGAGGATTTAGTACCGAATAACCTATTGTTAAATAATTCATTTCACAAGACAAATCACAGAAAAAGTGCTAACTCGTTTGTTGCTGAAAATATTTTAATAAAATCTACTACGTATTCCAAACTAAGAAACAACTTTCAGCAAAATAATTACTATGAAGATATCTGTTGCCGGGCGGTGGTGGCACATGCCTTTAATCCCAGCACTAGGGAGGCAGAGACAGGCGGATTTCTGAGTTCAAGGCCAGCCTGGTCTACAGAGTGAGTTCCAGGACAGCCAAGGCTATACAGAGAAACCCTGTCTCGAGAAAAAAAAAAAAAAAAGATGTTTGTTTTGCTTTTTGATAGGATCTCTATATAGTCCAGGCTCACCTCAAACTCACAGCAATTCTCTATCATCCTACCAAGTGCTACGACTCTATCATGAGCCTCTGTGGCCAACTTACAGTATCCATCTAGAATGAATCACTATTTTTTTTTTTAGACATGGTTTCCCTGTGTAGCCCTGGCTGCCCTGGAACTCACTCTGTAGACCAGGCTGGCCTCGAACGCAGAAATCCGCCTGCCTCTGCCTCCCAAGTGCTGGGATTAAAGGCGTGCGCCACCACTGCCCGGCCACGAATCACTATTATTAACGATAACCATTGTACAGTTTCTAACTTATGTAAAGGAAAATTATGCCTGCTAGCATCCTCCCTGCTTAGCACTGTTTGGGAAGTCTCAGGAAATTCGAAATAAAGGCAGAAATGAGATCAATGTGATGTGGGTCAACTTCCTGGAAAAGAATCAACTGAGAAAAGAAATAAATGGAATCCAGTAAGAAAAAATGATAAAATATTTAAATAAAACATAGCTTTTATCATATTATCAAAAGGCTATTAGAAAATATATTAGAAGTGCCTCATTCATAATAGCAACAAAAAATAAAATTACAAGAATTGCAAATTACAGCAATCCTAAGAGAATGTTTCAAAAAGACTTGAACACTTCAAAATAAACATTTCACTACATATTGATTTTTACATTTTAATTAAAACAAAAGTTCAAAGGGAAGTCTTAGGAATTTGATAAAAGTAATTTCCTAATAGAAATATATTCATTTGGATCCACAGACTATCACAAACATTTTTAGTTATAGTTACATACCAGTCATTAAGACAGTGAGCATAGAACACATTCTGGGTCAGATGGGCTAGAGAGGTGGTTCAGCAGAGAAGGGCACTTGCAGCTCGGTCAGAGACTCCAGGTGTGGTTCCCAGCTAACACACTGCCCGGGACTCCAGCACCACAGGAGCCAATGCTTCTTCTGGCCTTTGCATACACTCTCATACAATCTCTCCCTCTCTCTGTCTCTGTCTCGCTCTCATACAGTCTCTCTCTCTCTCTCTCTCTCTCTCTCTCTCTCTCTCTCTCTCTCACACACACACACACACACACACACACGTAAATCTTAAAACCAAAACAAAACCCAATAGATCCTATTCCTCGTAAGAGAATGATCAAAACAAAGCAGAAACCTAGGTAGGATTTTCTGTGCAAAGAACCATTTGGTACCTGAGTCACACCACACTGGTCACACCAGGTTGTGTCCAGCTGTAGCTAGTATAGAAGTACAATCATGGATACCATGAAAGCTAAAGAAATGTGGTCTAGGCTGCATAAACTCAAGTTGTAAAGAAAGGTGGTTATAAATACTAGGTAAGGCCATATGACCAGTTGTAGAAATAAGGCTTAAAATTGATGAGTGTTTCTGGTATATTTTGTTAAGAATGAGTTGCAATAGATACTTGTGTTTTCTTTCCTCAATTTATCATGTGATGTAACATCAATTAGGAGAATATCAATGGTTATCATATTTAAGTTTGAGATACTAAAAGAATTCTTCAAGGGACATTGCCACCTAGCCTAAATTTATAATGCATTTGTGGTTATATGAGGGATAGGTATATCATGCTAGGTGTAATTATGACTTGGTTAAATATATGTCAATGTCTGCAACTGTATGTGAAGTAGTTCTATCATGTTTAGGTATAATAATGATCTAGTTATTGGTTTTATTTGGAAATTAATAATCATGCAAAGAGTTGACAAAGTGTGAACTTATGATAGTTATTCTTGGCTGTCAACTTGACTATATCTGGAATTAACTATGACCCACAAATGGAGAGGCACATCTGTGAGGGATGTTTTGTTTACTTTGAAGTGGGAAGATCCACTTCTAGTCTGGATCTTTGAGGTGGGAAGACACATCTTTAAAAACTAGATCATTTGGGCTGACAAGATCTACCTCTAATTTGGGCCATGCCTTCTGCTGGAAACCTGTTAGGACATGGAAGAATAAAGCTTTTGCTCTCTGCCTGTTTGCTTTTGTCTCACTAGCACGTCCATTCCTTCACTGGCATTAGAGCCTACTTCTTCAGGATTCTAGTGTATACTGAAGAGCAGCTAAGATATCCAGCTTCGTGGACTGAAGAACTGCTAGATTTTTGGACCTTCTGTTCATAGGCAGCCGCTGGTTAGATTAGCTGGTCTTCAGCCTATAGGTCATTCTAAGAAATGCCCAAAATGCAGAGATTCATTTGGTAAGTTCTGTTACTCTAGAGAACCCTGACTAACATAGTCATGGAAGGATGTAAGGTCTTTATTCTAGGAAAATACATGAAGGCTCATGATAAGCTAACATGTTCATCTACTAAATGTCTTATATATACACATACTTCTATATACCCACAATATACACTACAAATATGTATATATGTTTGTATGTGTATATATAAATACATATATAAATAAGCTAAAAATATTAACTGGTAAATATAGGTAATGGTGCATGAGTGTTCAACTTCTCCATAATTTTAAAGATTACCAGTTGAATAAAAGCATGGTTTACGTCTGTCTGTGTTCAAACTGGACAGGCATCTAAAACTAAAGATGTCAACATAAGGCACAAGGTAAGCACAGTAACTTGAAATACAGAATTTTAAATGAAGCCAGGCAGTGGTGGCACACGCCTTTAATCCCAGTACTTAGGAGGCAGGACAGCAAGGCTACACAAAGAACCCGGGGAAGAAGAAGAAGAGGAGGAGGAGGAGGAGGAGGAGGAGAAAGAGGAAGAAGAGGGGGAGGAAGAAGAGGAGGAGGAAGAAGAGGAAGAAGAGGAGGAAGAAGAGGAAGAAGAGGAGGAAGAAGAGGAAGAAGAGGAAGAGGAAGAAGAGGAAGAGGAAGAAGAGGAAGAGGAAGAAGAGGAAGAGGAGGAAGGAGGAGGAAGAGGAGGAAGAAGAAGAGGAGGAAGAAGAAGAGGAAGAGGGGGAGTTAGAAGAGGAGGAGGAAGAAGAGGAAGAAGAGGAGGAAGAAGAGGGAGAAGAAGAGGAAGAAGAAGAAGAAGAGGAAGAGGAAGAGGAAGAAGAGAAAGAAGAGGAGGAAGGAGGAGGAAGAAGAGGAAGGAGGAGGAAGAGGAGGAAGAAGAAGAGGAAGAAGAGGAAGAAGAAGAGGAGGAAGAAGAGGAAGAAGAGGAAGAAGAGGAAGGAGGAGGAACAGGAGGAGGAAGAGGAGGAGGAGGAGGAGGAGGAGGAGGAGGAGGAGGAGGAGGAGGAGGAGGAGAAAATGAATGCTGCTGGGGATAGATATGGTAGACAGTGAAAGGTATAGGGGTGTGTGTGTGTGTGTGTGTGTGTGTGTGTGTGTGTGTGTGTGTGTGTGTGTGTGTGTGTGTGTGTGTGTGTGTAACAGCAGGAGGGAGAAAATGTATCTATGTACAAGCATTGTAAAAACTACTTATTTCTTCAAATCATATGGATATATAAACCTCCACAGATACATGAAGATTCCAAAGAACTGACTTTCCTTAAGTTCTATTTCATTATTATTAATTATTTAATAATTAATTTATAATAATTATTTAATACCTTACTTAACACTACAAATAAAATAAGGTTGGCTACCATGGAAATGTCGAAAATCAGATTTACATACAGGTTTGAGTATGTCTTATCTGAAACACTTGGGAAGTGTTTGAAGATTTTTGGATTCTGTTAATTATATTTGTTGGGTAGGCATCCTTAGTTCCAAAATCTAAAATCCAAAAGTGCTATCCTCTAAAAATCCAAATTCTCTAAAAAAATTGAGCAGTAATTCAAAAGTTTAAGATTTTACAACCCTTGGATTTTGATTGTTACTTTTTAAAAACACAAGTCTGCTCCTGGCAAGAATCTTCACTCATTAAAGGTTTGAGTTTTTGTTGCTTGGGTTTTTTCTCCTTCCATGAAGTTTAATCTGGAGGAGAAAAGAAACTCAGCCTAAAGCTATAATTCTCTACGTAGATATGCATTTTACTAAATATTAGAGCTGTCTAAGAGTTTGCAAAGGTAAATTATTACATTAGCCAACATAATACTTAGGTGAAAGAGTAGACTGTGGTTATCTGAAATGTGAGCAATGCTGCCGTATTTAGCCTGAAAGATGCCAAAAAACCCAACAAAACAAAACACCCTTAAATCTCTGATCAGAATAATAAATTTTTGCAATCTTTGAAAGGACAAAAGAGCCAGTAATTAATAAAGACAAGTGTTCAGATTTATTTGGAAATTCACAGTTTCTAATGGTACTACAGCTCTGTAGTTACATCTCTAAAACCCTCTTCCTAACACAGTGACTTCCCACTCTAGCTCTGCTCCCATCTGGACTTCTCCAGGGCCTGCTGTACCGTCAGGCTATATTGCTCTGGATGGCTAATTGTGCAGACTGGAAGGGGGAAAATTCATTTCCTAAAACATAGTTAACCTAAAGCAGCAACTTAAACAAAAAGGCCTTAAATAAATCACATTACAAACAATACCAAAGAAGGTATTAGACAAATTTAAAAACAATTATTAACCAAAGTGCTCAATAAGTTATAACTTAAACTTTACAACACAAAATGGTCAATTCTCTCTCAAAAACACTTATCACTTTCACTCATCCCTGTACAATCACACATCAGGAAATCAATTTACTCAGACAGACACTGCCAATTACTTAAGGGGAAAAAAAAAGAACAAATGAAGACAGATGCTGACCCCACATACATACATATCTGCACATTGTAGCCAACAAAAGCAAACATGAAGGAATCACAATCCTACTAGACTTTCCAATCCGCCTGAATCAGGCCTGCCGTGCTCACTGGCTGGGGCTGTGACTATGTACAAAGGCAGTGACTGGACCGTGGAAGACCTGGTCTCGGTGATGTGAAAATTTGGAGGATTAGTGTTTACTGTGAACATTTAGAATGCAATGTAAAGAAATCACAAATAGTTAAGTGTGTTTAAAGGTGAATTTATAATAAATTTGTTTCAAATATCTTTCATTTCCAAGAAAATATCTTACCATTTTACTGAGTTAATAATAACTCAGGGGGAAAAAAATAACTCAATCCAACTAAATTAAATGAGACCAAGGGTGAAATCGTCACCTTTTATCTGAATGGCCTTTAGAAAACTTCAGCAAGTGTTTCTTTCCAGTGAGACTACTGAGCGATTCTAAGTTGCATAAAGTCAGGATATTTATGCAAATGACCCACATTGCTGAGCTTCAGGCATGGACCACCTTAAAGCTTTGTAGTGTTTGCAGTTTCAAAAACCTAATAAAGTTACAAAACAAATCAAATGACAAAGTTCTCCCTCCTCTTCCAGTGGCATTATAAATAGACAAAAGGCACATAAATATGGGAAGGTGCAAGAAACGGGAACCAAGCTGAAGGGAGAGGTGTAGGCTTTCATTCCTATCCACCCGAGGAACTGGGCTTCCAAATTACCTTTGCCCCAGTAATTACCTGTGAAAACATCTTTATAAAACGTCTATCATCATCCTTATAGGAGGAGTATCAGCCTCGTAAAACTGTAGCTCATCAGCCAAGATTGACACAATCCTGTCTACTTTTTAAAAGGCAAAAAACCAAACAAAAAAAAACAAAAAAACATAATTTCTGAATACCTTCCCCAATATTCTATCCCTCCCCCTGAACCCTTCAAATACCACAGGCTGTTCTTCAAAGAACAACAAAAAAAGTCCTCAGTATAAATGTTCAGCTCCTTTTAGATATGTCCCGAGACTGCTGTAACCCCAAACGCTCCCACGGTGATCTCCTTGTTTCCTTTGATTATGTCATGCAGGCTCGGCAATGACCCCGACTTAGTCTGTATAAGAGCTTTTATTAACTTTCCTTGGTCTTGGACTTTAGATCGCCTTCGTTTTAAAGCTCTCTTCTCAGTTTTTGTCTTTTGGGTCTGTCCATTGCACAGACTTGTACAAGCTGAAATGCCACAAAAATAGGACTCTTCTGACTGTGATGAAGTTTCTGAACTTCCCTCAGATGGAGGGCCCTTGTAAGAAGAGTGATAAACTTCTCCCATATTAGAAAAATCTCTCTGGTTCGTAAAGGGCTTTCTCCCTTTTATATCTCCATTGGCTATAGGGTGCAATGGATCTGCAGGCTTTATTGTCTCAATTTTTTCAGTTTTGTACTTGCAACGTTTCTTCTATAACAGAAATAAAAGCACAGAAATTACTCCTCCGTATTAGATATGAGATCTAAGAGGAAAGTAGCATTGCCTATGAAAAGGTAAAACAAGTCTCTCTCCCCCCCTGCCCCCACACAAACACTCTTTTGCTGTGAACAGATAGTATCGTGGACATTCCCTTTTGTAAATGGTACTCAACTCAATGTTTCAATAGCTTAGAGCAACTGCATACAGAGTTAGGTAGAGACAACTTATATCTGAATACCTCTATGTGTCAGATGTTATACTGGTTACTTTCATACATGTTAACCCTGAGAGGTTTGCCCTTGGCTCCTACGTGAAAAAAAACAAAAACAAAAACAAAAACCAAACTTTAAGAGATTTGGCTCCCTGATTAAATTACAAAATAGTAATACTGAACATTAGGATTAAATCCAATGCTACTTTGCACTAACCTGAAATTCTACTACAGACAATTATTGCTAATCAAAATAAATATTATATAATTTGAGAAGCAAAAAAGAAAGCTGGACTTGATAGCCGGGGGTGGGGAGGATCCTAGGAAGAGACAAAGCAGTGCCTGCTATCTAATTGGACATCTAAGTGCAGCCTCTGTTTGTGTCCTCATTTTTTTAAATGGAGATATTACCACTGCTAGGTTGTAGAGAGGATTATATAAACAGTGCTTGCACTGTGCCTGGCATGCACGAGAAGCTCAGTAAATAATAACTAACATCCAAGGATCAGCACATTTTTTTTTCTTTAAAGGGATGGATAATATTTAAGGCTTTGCAGGCCTCATGAGTATCTCTTTAATGAATTCTTAGTTTTATTTTGTAATCCTTTAAAAATAGGAATATTCTTTTTGGCTACTGTTTCATACAAAATAGACAACAGTTTGATGACTCCTCTAAAACATTTATTTATACCTTATCACCACTGAAAATGAACAAACATATGGGAACTGGGAATACAATTCAGTTAAAGGGCTTGTACCATAGGCATGAAGCCTCACGTTTGACCCTGAGTACTGCACAAACTGGACGGGGGTCTGCCTGCAATCCTAGCACCTGTACTCAGGAGGTGCAAACAGAGGATCAGAGTCATTCTCAGGATGCAGCAGGTTTAGGCATACTGGCATATACAAGACTTTCTCTCAAACAAACAAAAACAAGGCTGGGGGGGGGGGGGAGAAAATCAGCACCCTGGTTGCGTATATGATGGCTCCCATCCATTACCCCAGCCATTGGAAGATGGAGGCAGGAAGACTTCAGAGAGTGTGATGCCAGACAGGTCTGCATACTGTAGTCCAGGCAAGCCTAAGCTACAGTGCTACACTATGTGTGAGACCTTGTCTAAAAAAAAAAAAGCAGGGCCAACAAGATCGCTTAGCAATAAAAGACACTTGGTGCTAAGAACTCAGGATGGACTAGTAACTCCTACAAGTTACTCTTTCGGCACTGACACACTAAATAAATGTAAAAATATCAACAACCACCCAAAACAGCTAAAAAGAAAAACAAAGAATTAAATTAATTAAAATAAACAAAATGCCAAGGAATATACATTAACATTCAATATTTGTTTCTCATTTACTACCACACAGCTTACAATAGACTTGAAAGGAAAAAGATTACCTTTTTCTCTGGAGAGAACTTGAGGGGCTCTACGATGTACAAATCATTCGGATCTACTATAAGTAAAGAAACGGGGTGTAAAATGAAAAGTGGATTATGCTATGATTAAACACTCAAAACAACATTAGAGATTATTAATGAAATGGATGACATGTGTCAGGATAACTATTATTTCTACATCAAAAATTAGTAAGCCAGAATGGGCTCTGAATTTGAATTTAGTCAAAGTTATTTGAAGGTTGGTCATCAACCCTGAAGACAACCAACGTTTACACAAGTATATTTCTATTTTACATTTTGAATGAACAATTATCAATTGATACAGGAAGGGTCGTTCTCTGGGACCAGATTCATTCCCCACCTGATGAGATTTAAAATGGCATTACTGGGCAAGCCAACACCAAGCCTACAGGTAATCCCAAAGATAGATGGGCCAGACAGGCACATTAATGATGTGTTGGAATCATAGATACCAGTTAGAAGAACATGAAGTGAGATTTAGGAATGCTTTTTTTCTAATCTTTTATAGTTCTGATTAAAACTATTAACTCTAAAATACAGAAATAGTTTGAACATGGTAACTATGACTATCAAACTCATGAAAAAAAATCTGACATGATGAGGAAATCAGATCTAGAGATTCACCTCTAAGTTTCAAAAATTGTGTTACTCAAAAGCACATTCAGAGCTCCTATCTTTCCCTCTAATGACAAGCACAGATCTCTAAACAGAGCTACTGAACTTCAGCCCTAGGCAACTTGTTAAAAGAGCTTGTATTCTAACACAGACTATTTTATCATAAAGCTATACATACCAGAAACTTATTAATAACATGACCCCATCAATACAACTTGTATTATTATTCTGATCTCAAACATGGGCAATAAAGACACTATATTTAAATGTGTTGAAATATTAAAAAGCTGGAAAATATCTCAAGAAATACAAAACAAGACTTTTAACAAAACACAAAGATCTCCCTAGGAACAAAAAATGTGGTAAGTAAAATATAAAACCCAATGAATATATTTAAGAATAGATTTGATATAGCTTTAGACACTGTGGCTTAGAAAAAAACAAGCACTGAAAAATATACAAGGAAGCAAAAGCAGATTGGATTGACAACATACACTGCTCCTGCAGAGGGTCTGGTTTCCAGCACCCATGCCAGCAGCTCAGAGATCATAGCTCCAGATGAGCTGGCTTCCAAAGGCATTTACACTCACATAGCCATACATGATTTTAAAAGAAAAAGACAGAAACTTGACAAGAGGATACATGAAGATGGATTAATAAATGTATGAAATTTAAGACTTAAGAGATGGAGGAATCAGGATAGGTAATATATCTGGGGGAAATTATCAGCTACAATTTTCCATTACTTAAAAGATACCTATCCAACCGGGCAGTGGTAGCGCACACCTTTAATCCCAGCACTTGGGAGGCAGAGGCAGAGGCAGGCGGATTTCTGAGTTCGAGGCCAGCCTGGTCTACAGAGTGAGTTCCAGGACAGCCAGGGTTACACAGAGAGAAACCCTGTCTCGAAAAACAAAAACAAACAAAAAAAACCAACAACAACAACAACAAAAAATAGATACCTATCTAGAGATCTAAAGAGCCCAACAAATCTAGCACAGGGTTAAAGAAAAAAGAAAACTAGTAGTTCAAGGGGCTGGCATGGTAGCACACACCTCTAACCCCAGCAAAGGCAGGAGGATCTCTGTGAGTCAGGAGACCAGCCTGATCTACACAGTGACAAAGTAAGTTCCAGGACAGCCAGGGCCACAGAGAGATCTTGTCTCAAAAAAAAATAAATAAATAAAGAATTCAGAGGTTTAAGAGATATGACAAATGAAAGATCTTAGAAAAAAAGATTTAAGACATACCAAAGAACTCAGTAAATATGCAGACAAATTTAAAGATATAATAAATACAAAATGTAATACCTTGAATTAGAATTAAGCAGAAAAACTAAAATTGAGTAAAACAAAATAAAAATGAATATAACGGAGCACGTAAATTAAATAGGCAAAGGCTTTAATAAGATCATTGTACTGGTTCTGAAGAGGCAAAAACGCTTCATAGATTAGCAAGTAATTGTACCTCCCTTAAGTGACCAATGACTGTGTATAACTCCCAATCTACATGTTAGAATAGGGACATGAATACCCCCTTCATCATCCAAACAAAAAGCCTCCAATTAAGACAATGAAGAAGGAAAGCACAGCAGACTGCTGCTACAGCAAATGCTCACTCTGCAAAAGTCCAGATTACAGGCTAAGTGTGTAGTAATACACCCTACCATTCATTAAAGGGAATATGGGTAATTTTTGGAATTGTAATTAAACATTACCAGAAAACTTCATTCCTACAACTTACACTAAAGACCCTAAACTACTCTTACAAAGAAAATTCTATACTCATGTAGCTTTACTAATTCAAAAGAAAGCCCATGATCCATAACTATGGCATTATCTCAATAGGATGAAATACAAGAAGAGCAGAAGAATATGATAAGGAAAAAAAAAACAAAAAAACCAGGAGTGACATCTGAAACGGTAAGATGTAAATTTCTTCAAAGTTCTGGTTTTTGAGGGGAAAAAAAAATCAGATATAATTCTTATCTTGCTTATGTATTTTTCAAAAGAGAAGAAATAGACTTTCATAAATAAGCAAAATTGAGGAAATGCAGTTGTCCACAGACCTGCCTTGCAAAAAATAATAATAATTCAAAAAGAAGAAATAAGAAAAAAAAGAAAAAAAATTTTTTATCCTTAACTGGTTAACGGATAAGTATATTCAAATTAATATCCACCTGATTTTATATCTGTGTATAAGCTATGTATATTTATGTATAAATAGAATAAATGACAGCAATATTGCATGCGATGGGAGGCAGGATTTAGTATTAATTACTTTGTTGCTATAACCAAAGCTGTGAAAAGGTAAGGTTTTACTTGGAAGTGGAGGTAGGTTCCTTGTAAATGTATATGGTAAACAAGCAATCATCAGATCAACTCTATAAAGAATTATGTTGGATATGCTATCAAAAAAATCAGATAAAATAATTATAATCAAAGAGTATAAAAGTAAATAATATTTAAAAAACAGAAACAAATAAAAAATTTAACAAATGGAAAATAATAATATGATAATATTCTAACTACGTCAAAACAATTTTTAAAATCAGTAGTCTAAATAAACTAATTTAAGGAGACTACCAGTCAATCAGGTAATGAGATCCAACTATATATCACCTAAAATAATTAATTTAAATGCAAAAGAAAGAACAGCTACATTCATTTGAGACAGAGGAGACTTTAGACATGGAACAAAATTACATAATGACTATTGGACTACAATACTCCAAGAAAACATAATGATCATAAATTCATAGACATTTAACATATTTAAGAATAGGGCATTACAGTATGTAGAGATACTACATACTGTCAGTCAAGTGATTTTTTTTTAACAAGGATGCTTAGACTACTCTCAATGAGAAATAATCTTGTCAATAAATTGTGCAGAGATAAATGCACCCTATGTCATATACAAAAATTAACTCCAAATACCGTACAGAACTAAATCTATAAAAGTAGGGGGAAAAAAACCTAAGTTTTAGGACTCTGGACTTCACAAAGTCTTCCTAGATAGGACATAGAAAGTACAGACAACAAAACAAAATGGATAGTGAAAACCCTACGTGCAGAACGGAAGATCTGTGACTCATGCACTCCATTTACGTTTATATGCTAGTGTATGCGTATATGTGTATTCATATGTACACATGTACATCTATATATGCGTGTGTGTGTATTATGAATTAGAGAAATACAAATTAAAGTCACAGTAGGCTATCCCACAGACATTAGAATAGCTATCATTAGAAGGAAAAGCAAATAGTAACATACATGCGGATATGGAAACAATGGAACACTGTTGCTAGGCTTGTAAAGCAGTACAGTAACTTGGAAAAAATGGAGATTACTCAGAGAAAAACAATAGTGTCACATGACCTAGCTAGCCCATTTTCAATTATATATGCAGAATGACCCAGAGGGGATGCGACTTAAATCTCATCAAAAGACGACCAGAAGGCTGATGAGATGGCTCACTGGGAAAAGGCACCTGCTACCTTTTTTAAAATTTTAAGTTGTTGCTTAAAAAAAGAAAACAGTCTAACATGGTTCCTCCCTTCTAAATTAAGAACTGAAAATACCGACAAGGTGGGAAAATCTAAGGTAGACCAAGAAAACTGCTCCAAGAAGAGCTTTAGTTTTAAAAGAAAGGAAGAAAGGAAAGAAAGGAAGGAAGGAAGGAAGGAAAGAAGGAAGGAAGGAAGGAAGGAAGGAAGGAAGGAAGGAAGGAAGGAAGGAAGGAAGGAAGGAAGGAAGGAAGGAAGGACAGAAGGACGGAATCAGGACTGAAGTCAATTTCTTCCTACCAACTGTCCTCACCTACTGTCCTCAGCTTTCTTTAAAAGCAAGGTTAAGTCAAGATCACATCATTGTCTGAAACAGAAGCAATTCTATTATGGGGAGGGGGGAGCCTATTCTATTTGTCTTTAAAGAGTTAGAAGAAAAATAATAAAATATGTTAGTTAAAACAAAACCAATCTCAACATATCTAACAACTCTATGAATATACCTCAAAGAAGAAATGCATATATATACACCAATCAGAATGAGTACAAGACCCAAATTACTAAAATGTGACTAGGATGTGGAACCCTGACAAAGCTGGGGCGGTAAGCACCCAAAGCTGATGGAGGTCACTCACACAAACCCGTGTGCTGGTGTTCACTAAGGCTGCCATGCGTGCTATGACCCAGCACGCCCACTGCCGCTCCTGTTGGCAGATGTATACATATCTTAAAGACGTAATAAAAATAAAAGTAGTCCACAGGCAAATGTGCTAATGTGCAGCATTTGTGCAGCAGAATACTGCACTAGAATGAGAGTAAATGGCATGTGACTCAATAATTAGATGTTAAAATACTGTCTACACTGGGAGAGGAAAACACACAAAGCAGTTTTTGAGGTGCTAGACTGCATTCTACTTTTTAATTAGGATGTGTTTTACACAGGCATATTGAGTTTATAAAACTTCTCTAAGATTAGTAAAGGCACATGGAGTGAAAGCTTACACTAGTGAAACCAGGAAAGACTATTTGAAGGACATAACAACAGAAACATTTGGCTTAATTACTAAAATCCTAAAGAAAGGGAAAACAGCTAGTTATTTAGAAAGCACTCTTAAATGAAATATATAATTATTTTACTATAGCTATAAGAATAAAATTTTAAGTTTCTTAATAAGCACTAATTACAAAGGAAATAAAATAGGAAAATAGTCACTCAGTATACATCTGTTTATCCAAATGTTAACATGTCTTGAATGGAACCCAATTATAAACTCTGGGGCTATGAAAGTGCCTCGAAAGTCCTAAACTAGAGATAAAAAAGGGTCCTACCTGCACAAGAAGAGGAGGCAGAAAAGCACAGGATGCTATGAGAGCACATTGAGCATTCAGGTTTTCCATAGCTGTTGAACTTTCTCAAACATCCCTTTCTAAAAAGAAATACTTCTAAACAGGAGCATGTGCAAACAAAACTACTCATTGCTAATTAACACTAAGTCCCCCTCCCCACCCTTTGGGCTTTCAAAGAAAAAAGAGTTTTAAAGCATGAAAATGATAACCTGGCTTTGACTAGCACAAACACAAAGATAACCAATTCATTTTTTTGGTTGCAGATGAAAACACAGCATGTACATTATACTTATTCCAGAAGCCAGTTTATACACGTAGATCATATCCATAAAAATCTACCTTCTTTGCCAGTAAACTGCAGAGATTTGGATCTGATGAGGGGAAATGATGTTCTTCTTTTCAAATTCATGTCATCATAGGAAGAGAAACACCTAATATATTAAGAAAACAACATTACACATATTAGTATATGAGATCTAACTTACTGTGTAGCCTATTTAAATGGAGGGTTTGAGACCTGCATAACATATGGAACAAGCCTAAATTAGCAAAACAATTACTGCTAATATAAAACAAATCTTCTCCAAAGATCTTATCTTACAATGTTGCTTCTCTTCCACCCCCGAATGCCACATTTGAACATCTTTCTCAACCAAAATAATTCAAAGGTTTGATGCATTTATTAGGGTTTTTTTTTTTGATTATTTAATAGCACTATCTCCATGTATAGTTACCATCTTGCTACAAGGATGTTTATAATATTTTGGTTTCATGGTCCTTTATCTGCTCAGCATTTCTTTGAGAAAAACAAAACAAAACAAAGCAGTGGTGAAGAAAAGAAGAAAATCGTGAAGTATAATGTTAACCTTACCTTTTGGGGCTTGGATACTGATTACTTTTAGGAAGTTTTGAAATGTAATCTCCATCAAATTGAGAAGTATTTCGACAACGTTGCATACAGAGCATCAGTCCCAAGACAACACATAAAACCAAAGACATGACAAGGTAACTCTGACGATCTGAAACCTGAAAAGATAAACATAATTATAACCATGAACTACTTTAAAGACTAGACAGTGGGACCTAAAATTCAAACAAGTAACTTTAAACAGTCAGGGTGCTCTGAAACCATAAATACAGAGCATGCTGCTTGAAAACAAACCATAGACATTGGCTCTTTTCTGTTCTCTCCCCATCTAACTCCTTGAAATATGAAAGCAGTACAGTAACATTCTATTAACATCTAGTCTGTCTTTCCATCTGCACTTCCTCAGGGGATAAGTATGCTAACACGTACCGTTTCCCACTGTATCTAACTCAACTACTACTCAGTTATCAAACCCCTCAGACTCAACCTTAATTTCTTATCCTCACATACCCGACATTTCATTAAGGTTTATCTTTCTACCTTTTAAAAAATATGGTTAATTCAATTAACCTCCTACTATTTTCTACTTCTAAAATCTTAGTTAACTTCACCCAAGTTACTGCGACTGCTTCCTCCTAAAGCAGTTCCCTTCTTGTTTCTGCTCTTGTCCTTAAACAGATAATTCTCGGCAGGGTAGCAAACAAGGAATTTCTCAACACGTTAAACATCATTGAAATGATCCAGATAATTTCTTTGCTTAGTAATTTCCAATGATTTGCAATGTTCAGAATAAAAATCAAACTAAATTGCTTTTTCCAAAAGACCTGACAGCATTAACATAATACCTGCCTTATAGGAAGAACAAATCATGAAAGTCATGCTTTACCAAACCTCAACAACACAGTTCCCAAACAATAAAATAATGCATTTTGGTGTTTTAAGAAAGTTCTACATAAGTAAGTTTTGTTTGGTTTAAGCTTTGAACGATCGTGTTCATATTTACAAGCTTGCCTTGTGACAACCTTTCTAGGAGCACTGTTTTACAAGGTAATTGAACAATTACCTCCCGTTTTAATTCTGCTACAGTTGCTGATAAGTTTGAAACAAGCTGTGTCATGTTGGTCAGTTGTGCCTGTAGCAAGTGGATGGCTTCAGTTTGCCGCTGATCCTATAACAAAAGATCATTTTTCTTTATATTTCATCTGTACATTAACTAAATTATAGATTTAAGTAAAACATGTAATTTGGAAAACTCACTAAGTTCTTTCAAAATGTATTTTTGCAAAGATCTTAATGGAGAAATACAAATTTCGATGAAAAGTTTTAAAAAACATAAAACACATAAGAATCTGGGATTGGCCGGGCAGTGGTGGCGCATGCCTTTATTCCCAGCACTTGGGAGGCAGAGACAGGTGGATTTCTGAGTTCGAGGCCAGCTTGGTCTACAGAGTGAGTTCCAGGACAGCCAGGGCTACACAGAGAAACCCTGTCTCGGAAAACCAAAAAAAAAAAAAAAAAGAATCTGGGATTGTGCTCAATCCGCCCCTCAAAAGGAACTATTCTGTCACTTCCTGCCAGGATGTAGAATATCATGTTAATAGAAGCTAATGAACTGCTTTTCAACTTAGTATTGAACTAGTGTATCACCAGATACATACATGCTACAATTTTTTTCAAGTTAGTTTCTGGATGTAATGCATTTTAATATAAAAAAATTATAATCTTTCCTTTCATAGCAAAATACAATGGAATGCAGGAAGTCATACCTATGTCATCTAATTGATGCTACACTACTATGAATGAAAAGAAGGTCACCAAAGTCACCTTCATTAGGTATCAGGCAAATGGTACTAAAATTTGAGTCTATAACAAATGGAAGGAAGGAAGGAAGGAAGGAAGGAAGGAAGGAAGGAAGGAAGGAAGGAAGGAAGGAAGGAAGGAAGGAAGGGAGAAAAAAAAAAACAGGCAGGGAGAAGTCCAAGAACTTGAAAACTCTAACTTAAGACCTGATAGAAACTACATAACCCTTTATTATTCTAGTTCTAAGAGTTTCAAGTTTAGATCAAAAGAGGTTTCAAGCCTCAATTGTGTGTGAGAGACGAAGGGTATATAAAACTGACAATGGGTTATTACTGAAAACCTTTGGTTCTTTCTAGTATAGTTAACCTTTTAGAACACTAAGCTAGTGATTTATTAAATCACTTTTTTGAAAACCAACTCACATACAACACTAATCTGCCTGTGGTAGTTACAAACAACTAAAGACAAGCTTAGACTGGTTGACACTTTTAATCAATACATTTGTCAAGATTACAAGAACATGAAAAGTACTTATATAGATCTTTGAGACATAAGATACAGATACTATATATAAAGCAGAGAGAAAATAAAGGAGATATCAGATTAAAGCTCAAAATATTTCTTGATTCAGCACACACATCCTATTTAAAAGTATATTATTAGAATTTTTTCATTAAGACAGAGGAATAAACTTATCACTAGTTATACTGTTATGATCTGGACAAGCGATAAATAAATAAATAGAAAAAGATGGAAGGATCAAAAAGAAATAAAGCCGTTCTTTTCTATAATCAACAAGAGTACTACAGAGAAAACCCACAAAACGTTTTGCAGTTTTATCAAGTTGTAGAAAGATTGTATATACACAATGCAATATCAATATTCAAATTTTTTCTAGATATGACACCAATAGCTAGGTAACTTCCCAAGCATGACATCATATCTAAGCTCCATCATTAGTTATCCGAGAAAAATGTGATTAAGCATTACTTTTGCTCCTTACATTTTATAAAATCAATAAATATTTACATCAAGAATAATATGTAAATCAGACAAGCCATTATGCAGAATAGTATTAAATTACTCTAAAAGTTAAAACAGACTTTTCGTTATCACCCAGCAATTTCACTGCTGGGTATGTAGTCAAAGGAGATAAAACAATGTCCAGTATTTATGGCAGAACTATTTACAATAGATAAATTATGTCATCAATTCCTATGCCTTTCAGTGAAGGAATGGACAAGAACCAAAAAACAGTGGTTCATTTACACATATTAAATATTTATACACATAATTAAATATTTATACTATTCCACCATAAAAAAAATATTGTTGCTTGTAGCAATGTGGACCAATATGAAGGCTATTACTTCAAGTGAAATGAACCACACACAGAAAGACATAGACCATATATCCTCAACCATTTGCAGAAAACTATTAAGTCAATCTATGTAGAAGGACAGCAAGGTGAAACGAAAAGAATAAAGGGCATCACAGTAGAGTGCAAGAATGCTTTCTACTTCTTCTCTAGTACACTGGTTCAAGCTCCTCCACTGATGGTGGGATTGCAAACTGGTACAACCACCCTCGAAATCAATCTGGTGCTTGCTCAGAAAATTGGAAATACTTCTACCTGAAGACCCAGCTATACCACTCTTGGGTATATACCCAAAGTTGCTCCACCATACCATGAGGACACATGTTCCACTATGTTCACAGCAACCTTACTTATAATAGCCAGAAGTTGGAAACAACCTAGATGTCCTTTAACTAAAGAATGGATACAGAAAATGTAGTTCATTTACACAATGGAATACTATTCAGCTATTAAGAACAAGGACATCATGAATTTTGCAGGTAAATGGATGGAACTAGAAAATATCTCGAGTAAAGTAACCTAGACCCCAAAGGACATGCATGGTATGTGCTCACTGATAAGTGGAAATTAGCCAAAAAGTACAGAATACCTAGGATACAACCCACAGACCGTAAGAGGTATAACAAGCAGAAAAGCCCAAGAGAGGATGCTTCAATCCCACTAGAAGGGGGAAGAAAAGAATCACAGGAGGCAAAGGGAGGGAGGTACCTGGATGGGAGAGGGGAGAAGGAAAGGAAAAGGGGAATAGGATCAGGTGGGGGGCGCAGAAGAGAAGCCCAGAGGGCCAGGAGAATAAATGAAAATATGCAGCCTAGGGGGTGGGAGGTGGGGGACTCTTTAGGAAGTACCAGAGACTGGGAGGTGAGAGACTCTCAGGACTCAATGGGGGTGACCTTAGACCAAATGCCCAACAATGGGGAGAAGGAACTCGAAGAGTCCACCTTGAATAATTAGACAGGGCCTCAAGTGGAGGGATGTGGTTACTAAGTCAAAAATTCTGACCTAGAACTGTTCCTGTCTAAAAGAACTGCAATGACAAAAATGGAGAAGAGACTGCTGACAGGAGCCTAGAATGCTGTCCTCTGAAAGGTTCTACCAACAGCTGACTGAGACAGATGCAGATACTTACAGCCAACCATTGGGATCAAGTTGGGGACCACTATGGTTGAATAAGGGAGGGATTTAAGAAGATGAAGAGGGTAACTTCATAGGACGACCAGCAGTCTCAACTAACCCAGACCCCAGGGAGCTACCAAGGACTGAGCCACCAACCAGGCAGCATACACGAGATGGTCTGAGGCCCCAGGCACACACATAGCAGAAGACTGCCTGGTCTGGCCTCAGTGGGAGAAGATGTGCCTAATCCACGTGAGGGGGGAGGCCTGGGGGGGAGGGCACACACCCGAAGGCAAGGGGGGAGGAGTGGGATGAGGAACTGTGGGAGGAGGGACTGGGGGAAGCAAAGGCTGAAATGTAAATAAATTAAATAATTTTTTAAAAAAATCCAGAAACATCAAATTTTACACCAAAAAGTGTCCAAACGGAGGTCCTGTAAGGAAAGGACAATCAGGCTGATAGAGGCATTAATTACATTGGAGTAAGAAAATATTGGTTGGCCATAGAAGTGACACCAGGGAAATGAGAAGCTAGTTATGTTGTCAAAACACAAGGAAATGTATGGGCTAGTACTCTACAAATCTGATGAGAAAACTAGAGAAAATTATCAATAATCACATAGAAAACAACAACTGCAGATATACTTCTGTAACTACAGAGAGAAGAAATAATTGTATTCCACAAAAGAATACATGTGTACTCACACATAAAAATATTTATATAAGTACCATAAAGTAAATATTAAATATTCACATCAAAAAACCCGCCAGTCTCTTTTAAATGTATGAAATGGGCATACATGACATTGGAGAAGCTACATTTCAGCCACGGTACTGTCTAAAAAATGTGAAATATCCTTAAAATTGCATTATCCAAGTAATAAGTGTCATTTAAAGAGAATTGTAGTCTTCGCTGATTAACAAAATCGGAAATAAGAAGAAAAGTAAAATAAAATTGATTTTTTATTATCGTATAAAAAACTTTATGATATACTTGAAATCAGACTATAAAAACAATGGCTGAAATGACTTATTACCCTATTAGACACTGTAGATACACATTAATTACGATAAACTCCACAAAGGTGAGTACCATGCTGTAGCGTGAAATGTATGTATTTTATTTATATGAGCACACTGTAGCTGTCTTCAGACACACACCACAAGAGGGCATCGGATCCCATTAAAGATGGTTGTGAGCCACCATGTGATTGCTGGGAATTGAACTTAGGACCTTTGGAAGAGCAGTCAGTGCTCTTAACCGCTGAGCCATCTCTCCAGCCCGTGAAAAGTATGTATACAGTAAAGAAGAAACCAACCTGCTCTTCTGCTATCCGTGAAGTATTCTGAAGCTTAATTATTGTTTTATTGAAAGCCTTTTGCATTTCTTCCATTTGTTTTCGGTACCTACAAGGTAAGAATTGCTTTCAATCCACTTTCTCATTCATTACATACTGGAAAAACAATTCTGATTTTGAGATTGGACAATCTGTGTTTTCCTAAAATGACCTATTCGTGACTATGAGATACAGTGACACATTCAAAAGGTATAACCAATAGATCCTGAACACCAAGAGAAATGAAGCTGGACATGCTAGCACAGGCCTACAGTCCCCATCAAGATGCTGACCAAGGAAATCACAGAAGCACAGCGCTCACAACTAATCACAGCAACATGGTAAGAACACAAAAATTATAAAGAAGAAAATGAGACACGGAAAATTTATTAGCCCAATAATTGCATGTCACTAAGTATTTACAAAAACAGAAAAAATAACAATTCTGGGAAGCTTTGAACATCATTTAAATGGCTTTCATTTAAATGGCTTTCCCTCTTTTTCCAGTTAAAATTGGCTTCTTACATCATCACAATGTCTTTGTAGATCACACTCAGCTGCTAAACTTACAACGTAAAATGAGTTGTGCTTACCTTTGACTAAGTTCCTCCAGATAGCGACCACTGAGAGACATGTTAACTTCTAAGGCTTTAATACGATTATTAAGTCTCATAAATACTGACTCCTTCTGATTTGATCCATGCACAAGATTTCCATTACCATATCCCAGATCTGTAGAATTTTGTAGTTCAGCATAGAAATCTGTAGCTGTCCTCTGTAGCCCTCTTAAAAGGGCATCTTCTGGAGATTGGTCATCCTCTTTCACTTCAGGCAATGAAGGATCCATAACTGGAGTCACTATATGCTTTAGTGTATCAGCTATACTAGGTTTGGTTTCCACACCTTCACTCTCTGGCACAGTGGCTGTGTTTATAGGTGGTGGTACTACTGTTTCAGGGAACTTGGTGACAACTTCTGTGGAGAATATGTCTTCTTTCACAGTATTGTCCATTACCTCATTACCTTTACTTGTTTCATAAATAACAGTGAGCTTCTCAACAGAACTAAAGCTCTCAGGCTTTCTTTCTGTTTCATCAGCAAACTCAATAGAACTCTCTTGGGGCATCACTTGTGATGGTACATGTCCTCCCTCAGATTTAACAGTCTCAGATCCTTCTACTTTAGACAGTGAATTCATTTCTGGAGTAACATCTAAGAGAAGAGACTGAGAAAGAGTTTGAGGGTAGCTTGGTTCAAGCTCGATTGTATCCACTGTGTGATTCATCAAAAGACCCTGGTGCACACTACTCAAGTCATCCACAACAGTTTCAGCTTCTCTGTCCATGTTCTCGTTATCCACATCTCCACTGGGAGGCTGCAGTACTGAAACCCCTACTGATTCTAAAGTAAGTAGTAGTGATGACTGAAGTGACACAAAATCTTTTCCTTTACTCACAGTTCTGCTGCGTTGTCGATAAAGAGCAATTCTAACTGAGCACCATTGATAAATGTACTCTGAAAAACTAGAAATACAACAAATTGAAGTCAGTTCACTACAAAGTATTTGTGTCTCAGACTCAAACCAGGATGACGACTCATCCTCCTGTTCACCGCTGCCCAAAAGGGTCACTGTAGATGGACTTGCTTCCTCTTCTTCCTCCTGAACCAGTTGTACAATCGGACTCTCTTTTGGAGGATCTGAGGTTGATGGTTCTGTATCATGTGTATGGACTTCCTTGATTATATATCTAGAAACACATTATACATGATTACATATCACTTAAGGTTGAAATCTAATGTTAAAATAAGCTTAAGGAAAATGTATTAGGAACAACATAAAGATTGGGATTACGGAAGAAGTGCCAAGTATAAAGCTGTATACAAATATGTTTGATCAGTTTTCCCTATAGAACATTTTTCCATTTTATATAGAGAATACTTAAGTCAAAAATGGCAGCACAAAGTCCACTTACCAAGTAACCAACCAAATAGCTCAAACCACTGTATTTTACATCAAATTTGTGAATACTTCTCTTCCCTGTACATACATTGTACCTTTGTTTCCACATTTACTAACTCACTACAAGTTTTGCCACCACTCTTTCAGATTAGAAATTAATGATGCCCGAGAGCTAGAACTAGAACCCAGGATTCCTAGTATCATCTATAGAAGGCAGCTAACGTTCTAAAGGGTATTTCTGTAGATGCTGTGAGAAATTCCTACACAGCAGACTATCTACTTTTAAGGACATACAATCTTAGACTCATCTGAGCTAGTTTTCTTACTAAAAGACAAATGCCTGACCATTTTAATAAAAAGTACTGACACATCATAAACCAGTCTGTCTCACCACTGGATCTAGGGAAGGTCTGTGTAGTAGGGCCTAGATAAGGGTGTAATAGAAACTGGGTTATAAATTACGATGCCTGTGGTTCTGTCTGAGATAAAGACAATTTCTGAATACAACTTTAAAGGACAAAAGAAAAACCTGAATGAAAAACTCAGGTAATATGAATCCCAAAATTGAATAATCTTTACATGCAAAATTTCCTACTTAAAAAATTACTACTAGAAAATGTTCCTAAGTAGAGACATCTGCCACAGTAACAAAAGTAAAGCCAAAGAGCATCTAAGTATATTTTCATTTTTGCTGAAAACAAAATAAAAATCAATTAAGTCATGCTTCTCTAAACTGAAAGCTATCTATAGCCACATAGATCCATTTGTAACCTAATTATCTTTCTTACATATTCTAGTGGCATGTCAACTATTAGTTATAGAACAAACTGTGACAGTAAAAAGGAGCAATGTCTGAAGAAAGGAAGGAGAAAATAAAAATCTGGCAAATATGAAAGTCCATACTGTTGTACATCCTCTAGCCTGTTACAGTTAGAATACACTTAGGAAAAGAAAGTAACAGCTTTCTATAAATTTAGTAGTAATTCTGAATATGGACTTCTGTATTCTTGTTATCTTACCAAATGACTGCTATATAACTATATAATCATTTTAAAAACTTCAAATAAATCAAGAAACTTTAAGTAAAAATTCCCAATGATTTTGTCAATGTGGTGACATGTGCCTGTAAATCCAGTACTTGGGAGAAAAGAGACAGGAGGGTCACAAATTTAGGGCCAGGCTAGACTATACAGGGAAATTCTGTCTCAAAGAAGTCCTCTTTCAAAATATTTACATTTGCATGTGTGCATGTCTATGTGTGTATAAATAAAATTAGCTTGCTTAGTTTGCTTTAAACAAAAATTGCTATGCTAACAGAAGAAGCAGCCTAGTTATAAAATCAAAAATAGCAATTACACATCTAGATAATTAGAAACACTAACAATGTCTTTATCACTAATACATATTTTAAGTCCTTTTAAGAATCAGTAACATATATGCTATGTTTCTCACTCCAACCACCCAATAAGTATCTTCACAGTCACTTTCAGAATATAAATATCTAACTCTACTTTTTTTTTTTTTTTTTTGGTTTTTCAAGACAGGGTTTCTCTGTGTAGCCCGGCTGTCCTAGAACTCACTCTGTAGACCAGGCTGGCCTCGAACTCAGAAATCCACCTGCCTCTGCCTCCTAAGTGCTGGGATTAAAGGCGTGCGCCACCACTGCCCAGCTCTACTTTTCAAAGTACAAAATTACCTTTTAATTAGTATGCTAATTGGGAATTACAATTTAAAGCATACAATCCTAATTTCCTACTATTGTAAAATAGTTCAAATTCAAATATCCTCTTTATTAGATTTCCTCAGAAAAAAAAGATTTTAAAATTTTACACAATAATTGCAACCCATCAGCCAAATCACTGAATTTATTGTCTACTATAGATTAACATGTATCTATGATGTCAATGTCTTTAGTAAGAAAATAACCACGAAATGAAGATATTTTATGTTATGTTACCTATATACATAACACTGCCCAAAGTTACCAAAAAATGAAAATATTTTATGTTATTTTACCTATGTACACAACACTGCCCAATGTGCACCAATACAAAAAAAAAAAAAAACCAAAACACCTCTACAAATCAGTTTGAGAACTGGAACAAGTTAGTTTGCTGTATGATAAACACAGCTCAAGAACCACTGCATTAGGTATTTTGGGTACCCTCTGTGGCTTTCTAGGGACTTCATATATACATATGCAATGCTTTCAACCTGAAGTCAGTAAGAATCCTTTGAAATCTGTCCTCAAGCCTAGAGTAATCATCCTCAGTAAGAAAATATTTTTCTTAAGAGAAGATTCGCCGGGCAGTGGTGGCGCACGCCTTTAATCCCAGCACTTGGGAGGCAGAGGCAGGCGGATTTCTGAGTTCGAGGCCAGCCTGGTTGGTCTACAGAGTGAGTTCCAGGGCAGCCAGGGCTACATAGAGAAACCCTGTCTCGAAAAACCAAAAAAAAGAGGAAAAAAAAGAAAAGATTCAGTGTATGAAATTAATATATAATACTAAAACAACAAATGTGTGGTCTGGAAGAGTGTGTTTTTAATACGCATATACACAAAAGAAAAGAAGCAACGGAAAAGTGTCCTCAGTAGCTGTAGGAATGCCTGTCCTATGACTGGGGCTCTCTTACAGATGACTGTATACAGATGATGAGCTCTTTGCTTTCTATTTCTAATACACTCCGCTCTGTTTTAATAGGAGTCTATTGTCGCAGCAGAACTTACTCAGGTGATGGAACAGGAGCTGAAACACGAGTTGATTCAGGCATTTTAGGTTCAGCTGTGGCAGTGGCATTCTCAGATATACTTTTATTTCCTATTTTAAGAAAGATGCCCACATTGAGTTCAATGTTTAAAAACTGTACCATAAAATATTTTACTGTAACAAATAAAGAGCTTTAGTCTCTCAGGGCAGAAGGAAAAGGTCAAATACATTTGCCAATGAGGAGTTTCTTCTTTTAAATCTAAGTTCTCTTAGAAAGACATGACTGTACATGATCACAACTATAAAGAATGAACATTATTCCTTATTTGGTATTATAAATTTTGCATAGTATTACGTGCTTAATATGCTTCTAGACCAAAAGTTATTGGAAAATGAGGAAGTAAATGGGTAACTTTGAGGCTTATACATGGCTTAGTAATTTTCAAAAAATAAAAGGTATCATTTGTTACTCTTTACTAATTGATATCTGCCATTCTCTAAAGAAAAGAAAATGGCCTAATATATTGATATATTTGCTACACAAAAGGAAAACTAATATAAAGTACCACTAGGCCTTCAAATTCTCACTAAAGAGATGAGGCATAGAATCATTACTGTCATGGCTAGGAAGAATCAACTATCAATTCAGTTGGGCAGGGCGGGAGCCACCTGCTAGCACCCAGATACTAACAAGACTAAGAGCACGTGTAGAGCACATATGACATCCTGGGTGGAATCAGTTCTGCCAGGGCAGGGGAGGCATCCGGAGGGGCAGAGATCAATTCAGGAAATTTATGTAGATGAAGTTCTTTCTTTTAAAAAAAGTGTGAAATTCAATAAACAACAGCTAATACAAGATTGCTAAGTTCTTTTCAATGGTCTCTTCTAAATGAAAATTCTATTTTGTTAGCTTATTACTTCCTTTTTCTAACTTAAAGAATCCATGAAGTACCAGCTATTTTAAAGACCCATAAAATGATTAGGTACCTTCTGTCAAGTCTTCAGTTTTTGCTCCCAGAATATTAGCAGCAATATTCACCATATTTAGAATGGCATCTAAAACAAAATTCAATCAGAAAACAATACCAATATACCTAAAGAGTCTCATTAAATTCTTAAGATAATTTTTAAAAGGCCCATAAAGGTCTTTCAGCCATTTTCTTTTGACTAGATATCTTTTATTTCCTATCAAAGTCTAATATAGGATATAGATTTTAGCCAGAGTAAGTTGAAATTCTAAGGTTCAGAGGGAATTTTGAATAGTTTTTTTGTTTTTTTAAAATAAAACACCCTTCTACCTTTTACTAAATGCTGTCTTTAGCACATTACAAAATTCAATTACAGTTCAGTATATAGCCTGGACTGGAATATGGATGACATGAGATGATCAAAATTCTTATTTCAAATTTTTCTTTAAGGTTCTATTGTTTAAAACAAAAGAGTGAACTTCTATAGACAAAGCAACTTTGTAAATGAGTGGTTATAGATAAAAATAAAATGGGGAGATTAGTATCCAAAGAAAAGTAGAAAAAAAATCTATTATTAATTTTATACTAGTATATAGTATCAGTCACATAAATTGGTAATACACATAATTAAATTCCCCTGATGATGTTTAAAACTAATTAGGCAAACAGTATATTGTGGGTTATCTAACCCCCCAATATCTTTTTGTGGCTAAGAGATTTTTTTAAAGTCTAAGACAAAACTAAGGTTAATAGGTACAACTTGCAGCTCGGTTGTTGTGAGTTTTTGTTTGTTTCTGTTTGTTTTTTGCCCCCAATGGAGGCATTTAGCTAATAAATAAAGGTACAAGCCTCCATTTCTATATAAAGACATCTATGAATGCGTAAGAATCACAGAATGGCAGAAATGCATGAGAGACTGTTGATGGGAGTTGAGGGGGGTATTCCAGTAATGTATTATAATTTCAGAGGAATTTCCTCAGTCCACCGTGAACTGTCATTTGACATCAATTTTTCATTATCGCACATTTGTATTAAAGCACTAAGAATGGGCAGAGGCTGTACTGTAAGCCTCCCGAGTTAGCCCTGTCTTAGTCTCCAGACAAAAGTGTCTCACAGACTTTGCATGATATCTTCAATGAAAAGCAAAGATGTGAAAGACAAAGCTCTAAGGGAAGACACATCAAGAAGGCTGAGCCCCTCAGCACCGTCACACAGACCCAGTTCTGTAAACATGTGTGTAGAGTACAGAAAAATTGGACTGTTTGAAAGAGCACCCCAAGTACAGTAATTTTGAAATACACATAACTGTGGCTTTATCTGAATATGATAATTTCAGTACTTTGTTTACAATCATCACGATAACACAAAAGGTGCCACTTTCAAACATCTTGCCCTTAGATGTGACAATCTGGTTAACAGAGAAGTGCAGCCCTGGATTTTTCACTCAGGCTGAGAAGATGTTTCACCTGAGGCAATGACCATCACTTCACAAACCTACAAGTCAGGAATGGAAACTGCTTCTTTTCAAGCCTACTCCGAATGCCAATAATACTACCCTATTGAACACGATCTTCTGCTTACACTACCATCTAAATAAAGTTCAGGCAAAGCTGTCTGCTTTACAAAAATCAAAATTTTAAATCTATAGCTTATATTCTCTTGTATTCAAAGTAAACTTGTACTTTGGATTTCCAATTTAAGTTATCATTATTCAATTAAGCAAAATTATGTTAATCTGTATAAAGAACTTGTCTTTTGTGTTATTTGGAAGTTAATTTTATTACTAGTTTCACATTAAGAAGACACAATATTCTATATCTTAAAAACCTATTTGTCATCATTTTAGGTGATGGTTTGGTAACAAAAGCAAAATTTGGAAGATTTCTATTTTCTCAGTTCATCTAATGAAAAGAAACAATTTCCTTATGTTCATAGAACTTTATATTTTTTTTCTTTTGGTCTTTTAAGACAAAGCAACTTTGTGAACAGTCTATTCTGACTGTTCTACATTCACAGCCAAATGTGGGGCAGCTTATCATCATAGTCACTAAAATCCTTTAGACTGGGTAAAGTAGTAATGTCAAACACAACTCCACGCTGGATTAAATATTCCCTCATTTCTCTGAGTGGAGGAGCTCCTCATCTCACATTATTCCCTTAGGAATGAAAGACTCCTAGGGAGCAAATATCTTTACGTTATGGTTGAGTCTTTTACTACACCAATAGCACTTTGGCTTCAGAAAACAAAAGTTGTCTAGGATGCAGAGATGGAGTTCTTATCTATGGTTCAACATACCAAGATAAACCAACCAAAATACCTACCACCCTCTGTGTCATCTCAGCTCCCTCTGGATAATCATTTCTACTTTCTATTTGTAGGACCACATACTATATATATATATATATATATATATATATATATATATATATATATTATTTTTCTAAAAATGTTGATTTAAAAACTGCATTTTGTCTTAAACATGTATCTAAGAGAAAAGACAAAAGAATATCAAAGTCGATAGCCATTTGATAAATCCATAAGACAAAATCCAAGTGAAGCAGAAGTGGTAGGGAGAATTCCTATTGATGAAAAAGATTTAAGTGTTTTAGTTCAAGAATGTAAGCTGGAGTCAGAAGACTGAATAGGCATGCACACATGCTGCTGGAAGACAGCTGTATCTCCTTTGGTAATAGTTAAATTACATAGGAACAAGCATTTCTAGATGTAGAGTAGGCATGTATTCTGGTGATGTATACTTCCTGTAAATACTAACTATAGGTTAAGCTATAAAACTCTAAAGAAATTACTCTAAAAAGCTATATAACTCTAATGCCTGACATGAAAGCCAAAATGCTCCAAAATATACTTTTTGAGCACTAACAGTTCCACAAGTAGAAAATTTTAAATATGACCTCAATAGATTATAAGTCAAAATTCAGGCACACTAAAAATACTGTATATAATTATCTTCAAGCATGTAAAGTCAATAAGTAAAAAATAAAATTAAATTTAAAAAATACCTTCAAGCTATGTGTATAAATTATGAAACAAGAGAATTTCATGTTTAAACTTATATCCCATCCTCAAGATGCCTTGTTATACATATGCAAATATTCTGAAATCCAAACTGTCAAATATTTCTGCTCCAAAAATATCAATTAAAGAAATACTAAATATATTCCCAATAGAAAAAAGGAAAAGAAGTTTTTATTAAGATTAAAATTACAAAATTCTGTTTTGTAGAGACTATGCACACAATTTTAAAAAGGGAAAAGTTTGTGTTGGTACATACCTCTAATCACAACACTTAGGAAGTAGAGGCAAGAGGATGACAAGTCTGAAGCTACCTGGCCTACAGAGATGTTTCAAATATCTAAAAAGAGGGGACGTAACAGTGCAGTAATAGAGTGTTTGCCTGGCATGTGAAAAGCCCTAGATATGCTTTCTAGTTCCAACATGCTGGCTTCCAAAGGAGCCCAATGTCAAGCTCATTTTGAACTGCCAAACTGCAACATTCTATGGTCAGGCACTGGTTATTTAGACAAATTCTACACATGTATGCATTTCTTACACTTTTAGTTATCCTATCTTAGACAATGTGGCTAAGTCAGGTTCAAGAGCAACCACTAATTTTTCAGAAGACTATATATAGGTCAGATCAGCAAACTTCATGACAGCAAAGTAATGCTTTCTTCTCACCACCTCTTGTTTTGAAACTTTAAGAGATTTATGACTAAATAAGCAAATAAATAAACGGAAAAAACATGTATCATTAAAAAAGAGGTATATGTCATTTCAAAAGCTATTTTCCATACTATAGAGTAAGTAACTTCTCCCTGTCCCTATCATCTCACTATGCAAATTCTTTTACTATGCAGAACACTCAAAGGTAAGGTAAATGGATTGCCCATAAAAACCCATAAAAAAAAAAAAAGTGTTAGCAAGAAACACATTTCTCAAGAGAAAGACAAAAAAAAATTTTGGACCAAAGTAATCCTCTCTCTATATTATATAAGAGTATATGGTCAGAGAAAAGACGATGAGGGAAATGTCCTACACTAACATATAATTATGTTTTAATTACATCAGGGAACCAATCCCATAGGAAGAAAAAGTAAAATGCAGAATATTAATAGGACTTTTCATTCTCTAAATCTATGGTAAGAAAATACCTCCTTCCTGTGTCCTCTCCTTTCTGGTAACCACCAGAAGCTAAAGATATTTTAGAGTCTGGATCTAATTCCATGTATAAAAAGAAAAGAAAAAGGTGTTTCCTTAGAACTGCCTCAACATCATTAAGAATAATGATTATTATATAAGTATTAAGTGTAACATATAAATAAGTAATAAGTATTATTAAGTGTGTATATATATATATATATATATATATATATATATATATATATATACTTAATAGCAAAATCCAGATATATAACACACAATCTCATTTTTTCACCACAGCACTATTTTTATATCAGCAATTAAAATAACAACAGGTCCTAATTGAAAGCGTTGTTCAAATTTAAAAAGCCAAAAATTAGCAACAGGGGCTTGGGTTGTAGCTGAGTGCTACAGTGCTTTTCTAACATATGAAAGAAAACAAAATCAGTGACTATACATGAAGTATAATGGACTAATAAGAAATGAACATTATAGAATGGCTTCTCTAGCAAGTCTCTGTTACATTCTTATTCTCATTCCTAGGAGGCTGCTGAAACTTGCAGTCCTCCATGGAGAAGAAAAGAGGTGGAGAAAAGAGATGTTAAAAAGAAAAGTGACTCAAGTCCATGTACATGGTCACAGACAGTTTATACACACACACTTGTATAACCTCTAGTTATTCAGTTATTAATCTCGAAATACAAAAAAAATGCTTAGTTAAGTTTTGTATTAACAGAAAAATAATGTTCCAGTTGGGCAGTTCTTTTCTAGAGTCATCTTTAGCCAGCCGACCCCTATATTCACACTAGTTTGGAAGAACAACAAACTAAACCACCCAGTAGGTATCTTAGTCACTGCTTTACTGACAACAGTGGATTGTATTGGTACTATTACTGGTGCACTCTGAAAACAGCTTTGATATTTTACTGTTAAATACAAAACTAGGCATATGCACAGATTACCAAGCCTTCCTTCACATCGAATTTACTCATTTGATGCTTTGTTAATTTTTCCCCAAGAAATTCACAGGCCTATCTTTACTGCAAAGAGATTACACCAGACAACTCTGTTTCCATCCCATGCTTACCTTTCCCTCCTTTTTACCTCCTACATTCCACGTCCACATAAGTACTGTTCAAAGCTAATACAGGTCAATATTGGGAGTATAAGAGCCTGAACTATACTACAGCAAATAGCCTGGCAGAAAGAGAGCCTGAGACTTCAGCGGTATAAATAGGAAGCCCCCAATACTCACTTGTAGCAGAACCAAGAAGATTTTTTGAAGATTTATCCTCCACAGTATTATAATCCAGGGGATAATCTGTTTTAAGAGAAGAAAAAAAATCTCTGATGAAAACGATTTCCAATAACAGCATTTAAAAGTTCCTGTATTTGGTCAGTCAACTGACATATAAAACATTATATAGTAAATATTAACTAGAAACCTAAAATACATTTACATAGAGGGTCAGAAGCCATACAGGTATAAATCAAGGATAATATATTAATGCTAACCAAAAGTATTAAAATACATACTTTCCCAAACTTTAGCAAGTATCTTTGTATTTTTGTTAGGAAAATTATAAAAACAAAACAAAAAAAACCCTTTAATTCATAAAGTTATGGTTTACACCATTTTGATCAAATAAAGAAACCAGCATAAAACTTTCCCCCTCCCTTTTGACTCAAAGGAGCTTTTAAAAAACTCAGGTCTTCATGTGTTTGCTCCAAGGCTCAAGGCAAATCAATAGAACCAATATTTTCTTCTGTTGTTTCAGTATCTTCTGAGTTTAACAGATTCTTGGGTCCAGAATTAGGATATACTCATAATTTAATAGCACTGATATTACAAAAGAAGAATTCCAATTACAAAAAACTCACAGACAGGTTTGAGAAACAATTAAAATTACAAAGCACTCATACTAGAAAATATATTTTTTAAAAAGACTAACCCATCTATGACTCACCCATTACTATTAGATTACAAAAAAAAAAAAAAATTCTCTCTCCCAGGAGCTTGGAAAAGCCCCGAGAGGGGTCAAAACGAGCCCCAGTGCTCACTGATTCTGCGTGGAAACCGCGGGCCACAGAGATTGCGGGAAAGGAAACTTCCGGTCTCCATCTGTGGCTAGGAACCTCAGCTTGGGCCACAGGGCTCCATAGCCAATTAGCACCGAGAGAAAGCTACCCTCCCAGGAGCGTGGAAAAGCCGGGAGTGGGCCCAAGACAAGCTCTACAGCTCAACAGGAACCGGCCCGAACCTGCGAGACACAGGGACTGAGGTAGGCGGGCATAGGAACCCCCTGGATCATATCGGTGGCAGGAGACCTCTGCCTGGGCCACCAGGGTTCCATAGCCAAGCAGCGCTGGGAGAAAGTTACTCTCCCAGGAGCATGGAAAAACACCTCTCAGAGAGAACTGGTCTTCAAGGAGTATTTATACAGAGGCCTGCAGGTGGGAAAAGCCATAGCCAGACAGAGTAAGATCAGCTAACATCAGAGTTAACAAGATGGCAAAAGGCAAGGGCAAGAACCTAAGGAAC
>CM052711.1:29951759-29971736 GCA_028551405.1 Uromys caudimaculatus | reverse complement strand
CACTATGTTCATAGCAGCCATATTTATAACAGCCAGAAGCTGGAAACAACTCAGATGTCCCTCATCAGAGGAATGGATACAGAAAATGTGGTACATCTACACAATGGAATACTACTCAGCTATTAAAAACAATGACTTAATGAAATTTGCAGGCAAATGGATGGAGCTTGAAAATATCATCCTGAGCGAGGTAACCAGTCACAAAAGAACGAACATGGTATATACTCACTGATAAGCGCATATTAGCCCAAAAGTTCAGAATGCCCAAGTTTCTCTTTACAGTAACCGCTGGACTGAGAGTGAGGTCCCAGATGGAGGAGTTGTAGAAAGGTCTGAAGGAGCTGAGGGAGTTTGCAGCCCCAAGGATGGAGCAACAGCATCAATGGGCCTCCCCTTGCCTCCCCTCCCCCCCAGTCATCCTGGAGTTAGGACCACCAACCAAAGAATACACTTCTATGGTTTGGACCACATATGTGGCAGACGATGTCCTAGTTGGCCATCAGGGAGAGAGGAGAGGCCCTTGGGCCTGAAGGTGTCAGAGACCCCAGTAAAGCGGAATGTCAAGGTGGGAATATGGGAATGGGTGGGCGGGTGAGTGGGAGGTGGAATTCCCTCATAGAGACGGGGAGGGGGAGGGGATAGGGGTTTCCAAAGAGGAGACATTGGAAATGTAAATAAAGTATCAAAAATAAAGTAAAAAAAAATTAAAAAAATAAATTCTGCTAGTCACATGTTTAAAATCACTTACCATAGTCCTCATCCAACAGTTCCTGACGTTCTGACTGATACTGGGAGTCAGCAATTTCTTCATATTCTTCCACCATGCTAGTACCAAAAACCCTAGTAAAAATTTCATTACATGTTTTTATTAAAATACAAGTTACTAAGGCTCATCTCTTCACAATACATGAGCAAAAATGTCACATTCATCGGGGTAATGTTTTATGGACCACTAGCTTTTTTCCTTCAAAATAGTAAATATTTCTTACATTAATTCATTCACTACTTCCATAAATATAATTAACTTAAATTAAAGCATTTAGAAATATAATGACCAATTTCCTATCAATTTATGCTTCTATGTATTGTCAATACAATAAAACAGAAAGTAAGCTAACAAGAGTATATAAAATATACGGTTTATGTTTCAGACTACCTTGACATATTTTCCAAACACATTCAAATTGGAGGCTTAATACCTTATATTTCTACAGCGCTAACTTCACATAAGAGAAAATTATCTCTTCACTTTCAAAACATTAAAGTTTTCTATATTACTTGTAAAATAAACAGCAGGAAATATTCATTTTGTATTACCTTATTAAGCTTAAAGGACAAAAGTGCTCTGATCCAAAATGTGATACCAGCTCCACCTGAAAAACAGAAGTACATGAACTAGAAGCCAGCAGGGCACCTGTAAGGCTAACACACTCAGTCTTCTCATTATAGCATGTCTAAAAACACAATCATTGCCCCCAAAATCAGTATTTATAAAGCTTTGGGACTGCTTTTTATCTTTATAATGCATTAATATGCCATGGTCTGTCATTCAATATTGCAAAAGAGAAGGTTGCTAACCTTTATGTACTTGATGAACATCTGAAGCAGGAGAAAGGAAAAGAAAAAGGAATCAGTTGCAAAGTCTGGATCACATGCCATAAGTAACAAGTATCTGCAACCCACATGTATGAAGTATAGAAGCAACACACTGTGACAGGTAAGATTGTAGTACTCCTAATTCTTTGCAGAACCAAAAGCCTTAATTTCCATGTTTTACCATAACAACTGAAAAGCCCAATCTAAATACATGTAATAGATTAGCTTTAAGCTAATAAAGTGGAATAATCCTTAAATGCTTTGTTGTTTTCCATTTGTTAAGTAAAAAAGGATTCTAAACCAATGGTTTCTAGAAACCATGTCTTATGTTAAATATTACAGCCATATAAAGTGTATTTATCTACAGATAAATATATATACACACATATATATATAGTTCTGGTTTTCTACTACTGTATATGTAACTAATACAACTGAAAGATACTTTACTTACACAAAATGCAAGTTTTAAAAAGTAATTTGTATATTTGTATTTAGTTACTTTAGGTGAACAGATATCCAGGTAAGAATTTGTGTACATATATAGCATTCATTACTACAAGCAAGGGACTTCAGACATTCTCTTCTAAAGAGGGTTTTTCCAAATAAAGCAGTTCATAAACATTCTATGGTTTCTCTCCATAAACAAGTGGGGAGCTTTACACGGCAGTTTTTCCACTGAGAATATCAACTGCATTTTCAATATAGAATCTAGCACTTTCATACTGAAATTAGGAATACTACAAGTATACCCATTTGTAGAAATCAATTTAATTCATGCTTTATTTAAAAAGAGAGAGTAAAATCCCAGAAGACAAAATCAAGTAGCTATAAGTTCTTACAACTTAAAGAAAGCATAGAAATTAGAAGTTCTGCAATTCAAAAGGCCTTATTATTAATAGCATGGTACTTTAAGATGTGTCCATTATTTTCTATTAAAGAAAAAAGGGTTCAGGAAAGAGGCACAGAAACTTCCATAGGTTATTTAAATTCAACATGAGTAACAGTTGGTGAAGTAAGCAACAGGAATATTTAAAGTGTCTAAAGTTTTATCTGAAACTGATAAATGGGTATAATGTTTCATTTAATTAAAAAAAGGGAGAGCCATAAGTAAATGGATATTAAAATTGAATCAATTATCTAGGAATAAGATTTTAACTAATTAAAAAAAAATCAGACCTACTTATACGATTTCAGTGGCAGCAATTTTTTTTGTTTTGGTTTGTGGTTTGGTTTTTTGAGACAAGGTTTCTCTGTGTAGCCCTGGCTGTCCTGGAACTCACTCTGTAGACCAGGCTGGCCTCGAACTTAGAAATCCGCCTGCCTCTGCCTCCCAAGTGCTGGGATTAAAGGCGTGCGCCACCACTGCCCAGCGGCAGCAATGTTTTAAGTTTCAAAATAGAAGAGAATACCAGATGGATGACAATTTCCAGGTCTAACACACAGTGAGCATGGTGCTGCATGACTGTACTGCACTCACAGAGGCAGCAGTACCTGGTGAGTTAGGCTAGGGTGGGCTACATGAGACTCTGCCTCAAAAAAAAAAAAAAAAAAAAAAAAAAAGCAAAAAACAAAAACAAGACTTGTAACTTGGGGTTTATTAGAGTCAAAAATAAAAATTTTGGTCTAGATTACCAAGAATACAAAAATGCCAGAATAACAGTTGTCTATAAAGTAAGATGTATTTAACCAGTGTTATGCTAGGACTCTTAGTTTCTCTGATCCTAAGTGAGCAGGGTGAAGAGCTACAACAGTTTCATTACCTTTACATATTTTGCATACATCTGTTCATCCAGGGGGAAACTTTGGACATTCCGCTCATCTCTACCATGGAAAGTACCCAGCTTAATCCATTTATTTGTGGGATATCTAGAAAATGTAAAAATAAATTTATCATGCACAGATTTTCTTCTCATTTAAATATGACAGGCCTTGAGTTACTTGAAAAATCACATTAACAAGAAGAAGTCAGGGAAAGAGAAAAGCAGGAGCAAGGCAACTTTGAGAGCTTGGGGAACAAAAGTAACCATGAGACACCGAGATAAAGACCAAGAGACTGTTATAGGCAAGCAGTGAGGGGAATGTGTGAGGAAAGGCATGACCACAGTACCAGTAGAACGCAGGTTAGAAGACACATGACTGTATTTAAACAGACATCATCCATAGCTAATTCCTTTCAAAGGAAATCTAGGATTCAAACTCTAAACCTGCTATTGTTTGTAACATTTAAAGAGCCCAAATTAATGA
Organism: Uromys caudimaculatus; assembly: GCA_028551405.1. NCBI lineage: Eukaryota > Metazoa > Chordata > Mammalia > Rodentia > Muridae > Uromys > Uromys caudimaculatus. The sequence goes on along the minus strand of CM052711.1, from coordinate 29,967,893 downwards.
GTTATCTCTTTAAAAAACATGAGTACTTTAGTTTTCAGAGCCGGATATTACCATCTAACATATACACTATTAGGGGGAATATTCAAGGAAAAAAGATTAGTATCAAAACAGTAGATGGAATTCTCAACACATTTTGAGAACTGGTTTCAAAGCCATACAGATACAAAGATGACTGGGAAAGAAAGACCACTGGAACTGCCATCAATTGACAGCAGCACAGAGGAGTCACAGCATCCTCTAGGGCACACTAATATACAAGTAAATACCTCCATTGTGGGATAAAATTAAATTATAATTAAAATTGCTATGCTTTAGGACAAAATATTCTCAGAATATAAGAAATAAAAAGCTACTCATTTTAGTGGAATAAAAAATTATACAAGAAAGGCTAAAAAGAATATTTTAAATAAAATGCTAAGAATGATAAATTTAGGGTTGCCAAGAACAGAATATAGTTCTCTTTCTGACTTCTTAGATTTTCACTTCTTCCATAATCATGCAAGTAAAGTTTTTAAAACACTTCACCAAAAACATACATTGTGATATAAAATGAAGCCCTTACATACACATGCACATTTTTAATACATTTAAAAGAACTGTCTGAAAGCAACAAGCATAATGATTAAAATAACTATGAAGTCACATAGTTCTAGATTGGAATCTTGTTTCTCCCAAACAATCATATGACTTACACAAGCTAATCCCCTAACTGTGTCTTCAGTTTATAAGGGAATAACAGCATAGTTGTGATGTTTAAGATAAGTGATTAACAAGAGCCCATAATCCAAATATTAAAAACTAAAATGATAGAAGACAACAGATTGGCATGAGCTTAATTTTTACTCTGAAATCCCATCATGGACTTTTTTTTTTTTTTTTTTTTTTTTTGAGACAGGGTTTCTCTGTGTAGACCTGGCTGTCCTGGAACTCACTCTGTAGACCAGGCTGGCCTCGAACTCAGAAATCTGCCTGCCTCTGCCTCCCGAGTGCTGGGATTAAAGGCATGCACCACCACTGCCTGGCTCCTATCATGGACTTTATAGAAAACAGTTTAAGAATTTACCTGTCACTGATAGAAACCAGAAAGTCTTTGGGAGTAGAAGAAAACAATTCATAATTTGCAATATCAAATTGTTTCACTTGAATTGGCTCACAAAGTTCAATAACAAACCTTCAAAAAGAAAATAAGACAATTATTTACATAAACCAATCAAAGCAGTTCATATTAAAACATCTGTATAAATGAGACATCCACAAGTTACTAAAATGTAACAAAGGAGTAGTGCTGTTATCTAATGTATCCACTGATAAAACGCCCTGATCGGGACAAGCATCTAGGGAGAAGAAAGGAACATTGATACTTCCTCCTATGATGTTCTTTTCTTAATGATACCTTTCTTCTCCTAATGAAATGATTTTACTAATAACATCCTGTAATGTTATATACCTACAATCTTTATATAGCTACTATGAAAACATCTTTTTAAAATGATCTGACGACAAATGTCCACCCCTGTATTAACATTTTGCAAAGGCTACTAAGAAAAAGCAAAAAATGTCAATTTATATATTCAGCCAAAAAGATTAAAAATTGTCTTTCCAGACAATGAAGCAACTAATGTCTATTAAGATTAAGGCTCATGGTTCAATTCCTATCATAAAAGACATACATACATACATACATACATAAATAGCTAGCTAGCTAGCTAGCACTGGCCACATATATGACAGAGGAGGGCCTTGTTGTACATTAGTGGAAGGAAAGACCTTAGGGCCTGAGGGTGTTCAATGCCCCAGTGTAGGGGAATGCCAGTGAGGGAAGACAGGAGTGGGTGGGTGGGTGGGGGAGCACCCTCACAGAGGCAGGTGGAGGGGGGATAGGATAGGGGGTTTCCGAAGGGGAGACCTGGAAAGGGGAAAACATTTCAAATGTAAATAAAGAAAATATCCAATAAAAATAAATAAATTACATGCGAGCCCTACTGATGATGTCATCACATTATGACCACTTAGAAAAAAATATCATTACAGTATGTTTCCACAGACACAAAAACTGCATATAGCATCACATTTATGAAAAAAGAAACAAACTCATGGATAGCATTCTAATCTGTTTTAAATATTGTTTTTCATAAAATGTAATTTAATTTTCATTCATTCAATCATTCATTCATTCATTCAGTATGCATATGTATGTGAAAGTTCGAGGTCAACCTGCAGGGGAGTTAGGTCTCCCCTTTCACCATGTTGGCCCCCAAGTCTGAACTCAGGTTATCATGCTTGACAAGTGCTTTCTTGACATGCTGAGTGATACTGCCAGAGCCAATTGAAATCAAAGACATTAAAATTAACTGTCTAATTTTCTAATCTTGGAGAAAAATAGAACTAAGTTCCAGGAGAAGGTAAAACAAACAAACGAACAAACAGGCTTCAGAGAAAGGTGAAGAAGAGAGCCAAGGAACATTTATCAAATGCTTACTCTGGCTCAGATACTTCATTAGACACTTAAGATAATTACATCTGTCCTCATACCAAACTGCAATGGATATTGTCTCTACAGATCACTTAACAGATACTAATTGAATATTTCACATTTCACATTTTCTTCTTTTAATAGCAGAACCTCCTAAGCTATAGCTAAAATATGGCTTTCTATCACAGACTTTTATGTTTTATGGCTTTAGATAATGGGTTGTAACCACAACTGTCAACTATAACTTTCAGGTTAACTCCAGTTCCAGAGGATCTAATCTAATGCCTCTTCTGGCCTTACTTAGGACACCTAGCACATATGTGGTACACAGACATACATGCAGGCAAAATACCCCTAAGAAAACATCAAAAAAGTAATAATAGTAATAATAATAATAATAATAATAATAATAATAATAATAATAATAATAAAGGTGCAAAAGTTAGCAGCACCATCTTTAAAATACATAATGAGTTGAAAATGTCATTCTTTTATTCGACAATTTTCAAGGACAAATCACCATGTTGATGAAAAGGTAAAATGTGATAAGGAGAATTAGAAATTTTTGAAGTATTTTATAGGAACACTGTATGGAATACCCACATAGAGAAGATCCTTGGCTTCTAAATTATTAGCAATAAAAATACAGGGAGGTAGCTATCTCTCTATATATGCATTACATATATATAAATACATATAAATGTATCTCTATATACAACAGTTTGAAAGAGGTACTTACAACAGTAATAAAAAACACTGCTGAGGAATACATTTCAGAAAAGATACATGGAAAAAGGGTAAGTATGTTAAACAATAAGAATGAACCTTATTTTACTGGTAATAAAACAAAATAAAACTGCTAATAAAATGTAAAGATTCAATACAATCTCAAATAAAATCTACATATGGAAATCAGGAATGCAACAAGAAAAGTCTAAAAATAATAGTAATCAATCAGAGGCACAAAAAAAATCAAAAAAGTCTTAATGTACAAAACTTTGTCCTGCTAGATATGAAGCTCTGTAAGACTAAAATCGTGGCGCTGATACAAAAAATGATAAACTGACCAATGAGGAGCAGCACTGTAACAAAAGTCCATGAAAGGGAACTTTATAATAAAGGTTTGAAGATAAGAAACAGTGAATTACTGAGTAAAAAATTACCCCAACAAGAAAATCAGCAAACGGACAATCAATTCTTCCTACACACAACGTTAAGAAAAAATTCCAGAGATACCAAAATCAAGTTAAAAGTTTTATTAAAAGACACTATAAAGGGGTTGGAGGATGGCTTAGTTGGTCAAGTGCTTATAACACAACATGTATATACGCCTACATCTATGTATGTGCACTAATGTTTGCCTGAGTCCACAGAGCCCAAAGGGGAGTTAGATATTTGTGAGCTGGCATGTAGGTGCTGGAAACCAAACCTGGGTCTTCTGAAAATACAATAAGCACTCCGAACCTCTGAGCTAGCTCTCCAGCTCCCTCAACTGGCTTTTAAACATGAACTTTTGAACAACAAAACAGTGTAATAAAAGTGTATTAATTCCCCCATAAATTGTTCCTATGTCTATAATATTTATTAATCAAAGACTTATAAAGCAGTAAAGCCAAAATAACAGAGTATTTCTTAGATGTTTTTCTCTTCTACATTCCTAATTACTGAGCACTGTCATTTTTTACCTCTTTCAGATATATTCCTCTCTTCCATACCCAAACTGAAATTATTTAGCTCAAGGTCATGAGTTCAGACTGATGCTATGACAATACTCTTCCATCTCATTTCTCTGCTTCAAGTGCATTTTCTTGTGGAGGCCATTCTTTGAAGACAAGTTTTCTTGAAATGCTTATGAGACAATGCCTAGCCTATCTGTCTTTAAAATAAAACTTAAGAACTGTAGAACTGGAGAATGCTCAGTGAGAAAATGCTTGCTGGGCAAGTTGGAGGACCACTATTAGATCCCCAGCACAAGGTAAAAGCTGAGTGAGTGCAACAGCTGCCAGTAATCCCAGAAAAGTCCTGGAGCCACTAACTAGACCAGTGGAAGCAGCCAACGCTGGGTTCAGTTGAGAGACCCTCCTCAATATGGAAAGTGGAGAGTGATCAAAAAAGACATCAGGCCTCCATCCACACAAGTAAATGTGTACTCCCACATACAAGCACATCATGCAAATGTGTGTGTGTGTGTGTGTGTGTGTGTGTGTGTGTGTGTGTGTGTGTGAGAGAGAGAGAGAGAGAGAGTTTCATGCACATTGTCAAGTTGAGTACATACAGTACCAAATAGTCTGACTGTAGCTAGACAGTCAGATTATGCTCCAGCCTCACCATCTCACTGTTCTAATTGTACCTTCTTGTTACAACTAAATTGCTTCTACATAGTCATCCAGAAGAAATATGGTCCTATTAAAACACGGTGATTCCATCATCTGCTACTTGCTATGTGTTTCAGTCCAGAAATGACCTCTTCTAAGAATTCTCCTTTATATCTATCTCTGTAGACAACCCGTCCAACAGTACTTCTGACCAGACCTGTCACTGTTAGCATTTCTATCTCCTTAAAAGAAAAGGCATCTTGTTCTTAATTTGGGAGTAATATCAATATTAATCAATCAATAAATGCTTATTAAATTACAGACATATCAATCTTATCCCAATAAAGATGTTCACATATAAAAAATACTTTGTGAAATTTTAATTACTTACCAAATTTTAGTGCTGCAAGGATTCAACATATAAAGGTCCATATTTTCTATAAGAATAGCAGATGTGCTCTATTTCAAGAGGCAAAGAAAATAAAGAAAAGCAGTTTAAAAATATTTCAATTCTAAAATTTTGTAGAGTTCTTGTGCTTTGACTTTTAAAATGAGCCTAAGATAGAATACTTGTGAGGAAAAAATAAACGAAATGGTTAAAATTTATCGGTTAAGGCTATAGCATTAAATTAGTCTTGCATCAATTTGTCCTTTTAAAACTTACAATGCCATTATAACTTTTCATGAGCTATTTTTAAAGCTACATACAGATTATTAAATGACTTTTAAAGGTATAATGTTATCAACTAACATAACAAAAAATTGACACTATAAAATATCTAAAAGCAAGCCAGGCAGTGGTGGCGCACGCCTTTAATCCCAGCACTTGGGAGGCAGAGGCAGGTGGATTTCTGAGTTCGAGGCCAGCCTGGTCTACAGAGTGAGTTCCAACACAGCCAGGGCTACACAGAGAAACCCTGTCTCAAAAAACCAAAAATAAATAAATAAATAAATAAATAAATAAGCATAATCTTGTATTAATTAGTAAAGGTAAAAAAATAATTCACATTATAATAGTTACTGTCATACCAATGTCTGCTTTTAATAAATAAATTTTCTTTAAAAAAACATATACTTTAAATACCTTGGCTTCCGGATTAGCTGCCAAAATTTTGGCACCACATTCTACAGAGGCATAATTATTTCTATTTTTCTGGACCTTTTTGGTGGCATGTGGACCTCCATTAGAAGACGGATGTAACGACTGACCTGTAGACAAACCTTATTATAAACATACATATGATGATTATGATTGAAAGTACAGCCTCGGCCCCTAGCAACACAATCATCTCAAAAGTAACAGGCTACTTTCCAGAAAGGAACAGGTTTGAAAATACATGAGAAATCCAAGCCAGACATGGTGGAACATGCTCCTAATCCCAGCATGAGATGCCACACAAAGAAGATGGCCATGAGTTTGAAGCCAGCCTGTATTCACAGTGAGCTCAGGGCCAACCAAGGTTACCTAGAGAGATTCTATCTCAAAACTAACAAACTAGAAATTCAGAATGCTTTTCAATGTCTGGAATAAAAATTCACATTTCCTGAGGTGTGTCCAATAACAGAACATAAAGATTTCTCATGAGAATACAGCCTTACTGGTTTTCTGTTTTATTCTTTCTACGTCTAACTCCAACATCAAGAGTTCTCACCTCAGAATGACTATGCAAAGGCTTACGGCTTTCTGTCTGAACGTTCCATGCCCAAGTTTTCTCCCCATACATTGGGAGTGATATTATTACTTTCTTATTTTACTATCAGTAGATAATTTCTAATAATAGATTTTAATTAATATTAAAACTGTACACCACCAGTAAATGGCAGTGTAATCAGCAGCAATGTGGTAAATCTCTGATGAAGTTTTTAGAAATGTTATTTTATAATTAGAAAGAGAAAACCACCCCATCAAATAATTTTAAAAAAAAAAATTAAAAGAATCCCAATGCTTTCTTACTTTTTTCTTTCTCTACTTCCATAACTTTCTTCTTCCACTCATCAAATGTTGGTATATCTTCTGGATCTTTAGGACTTGTGACAGATGTAGGGTCAGTTTCTCCTGATTTTGTATAATCAGAGCTCTGAAAGAAATGCCCCCACAAAAGAACAGATTTCAATCTTTGAAAAAAAAAAAATTAATAATGAAGGTGAGCACAAATACTTCTTTAACACTAAATAAAAGCTTAATTTTATAATGAATATTATTTAAAATGAAATATTGATTTACTTAAAAATTCAAGTTCACATAAAAGAACTGAAACTTTAAGCACTACAAAATTATGTTGGAAATATAAACATAACTTATTTTAAAGACAAAACAGAATGCTATATCCTATTCAAATTCATTACTCAATCAAAGAGAAAGAGAATACTTGCAGTACAACCACCTTAAAATAAATCTAAGATATACTTACCTACTTATCAAAATAGTAATTTTAGATGTAGCATATTGTTTTTACAAAATCAGTAACAAGTATCATATACATAAAAATTTTAAAGTAGATATTTAAAATGTTATTTTAAAAGCCCCAAGACTTTATGCTTTAAAAGAATACAGAAATTGTGTTACATGCTAACAAAAGGATTTACAAAAAAAAAAAAAGTATGGAATGCAATTTTAAAACCTTGGTGCACTGGTTATATAAAACTTAAAAATAAAATGAAGACAGTAAGCTGGATGAAACAAGCCTCGAGAGTGAAGTACTTACAATGCATTCAAGTAACAAATGAATGAATGTAAAGAATAACTGAAAATAAGCAGCAAAAGGAGTAGAAGCAATGAATTCAACAAAAAGAAAATGCAATCATAAAATAATCATGAGAAGCTATGAAAATCAGAGACACAAATACCAATTTGATGTAGGTTATAGTGTGACAGTCTGGGCAAAGTGTTACATCTCTAATGCATCATGGGGAATCTATCAGATGCTGAAGAGTCTTAGTACATACAGTATTAGCAAGATATACATTCCCACTAATGCTACAGCATGTGCAACGTCAGTAAAACTGTATAGAGCGGCATAATGCAGTGCCACTTCTAGTACAGGGAAATCAGAACCTTGAGTATCCCTCAAACGAACAATGTAAGACAACAACGATATCAAGTACTAACAAGACAAACCTCTTAAGTCATCATTGAGAAAAAAGCTAAATAAAGGCATGAATGCCATTACAGACTGTTTCAAAGTCCTGAAATGTTAAAATCACCAAATGCATGACAGCATTGTCTGAAGAGGAACTGTAACTAACTACACTATTTTTTTTTCTTAAGCAGAATAATTTACTTACATATTTATTTCATGGTTCAACAATTTGTACATTACAAAAAAAAACTTAATGTGTTTATTAATAAAGTCTGTTTAAAGAACTAACTCTGGGAAATAATTTAGTAATTATAAAAGTTCACTTGGTTGAGATAATAAAGACCCCTCCCAAAAGAAAAGAAAATAACATAAAACTCTAAGATCCAGGTAACAAAGTTTCTCTTACCAATTATGAAATCTAAACAAATCAATAAAACCAATTTCTAATGCACTGTCTATAAATGGAAGTACTTTGAAAAGTACTGGGTCTATCATTATGCCAATGTCCTGTGAATCTTTTAAATAATGGATACTGCAAAGATCTACTTGTACTGGAAAGCAAACTGGTTTACATTACTTAACTGGACAGAATTATTCTGAATCGGATATTCGTGTGTTATTTCTGACAACCTTTTTGGGATATTAATTTGTTCAGGAATTACACATTTAATTAAAATTCATTCTTCTACCTATTAGCACAGGCTCACGGTCTAAGGCCTTGGGTACTGTAGTTGGCTAATAGTTGAGAACAAGTACATTTAGCTGCCAAGCTTCAATTCCTATTTGAGACTTAAAGACTCCAAAGGAGCCATGTTTAATGTTTGCCTACTTTTACTCATAGATGTGATATCTGACAACTGAACCTTAACAATTCTTGACCTGGTTCCGCTGGGAAAATTACAATTAGTTCTATAAAATACCAGACTACAAAACACCGAGTTCCTGTGTTTCTAGGAAGCCCACAGACCCTATGAATAGTATAAAGCTCTGTAATTTATGTTAGGAGGTTTAAGTGAAAATTCACTGAAAAGAACGGACCATCCCAAACTGAAAGGAAAAATAAAAGGTGGCCTGGCATTTTAAGTTCCTCCTCCATCCTGTTTACTGTGCTTTCATGGTTGATGAACATCTTTCACTTAGTTCTTACCAGAGGGGGGTCCTAAATCGCTGGGTAACAGTTCCTCAGGAAGGTTTTTTACTGGGCTCTTTTATGCAGTTAACGTAGAATTCAGAAAGAGTAAAGACAACTGCTTCACTATAATAAAGTCCATCTTTATTGTAAGAATAGTTTCAAGACAGTAGTTTAGCATCTAGTTGTACCCTGCATGTAAGTAACAAAACCAAAAATGTGCCCTTAAAATATTCTAGTGAGCAGCATATGTTTGTTCTCTCTGAATTAAATGCTATTCTTCAATGCAATGGCTGTGGCATCTATATAGATCAAAAACACTGCTTAAACAGGATTTTACTTATATTGTCCCAAAGAGCTGATGGTGGGCAGAAAGTTGTATAATTATATATAAAAAGCAAGAGAATCCATTCCAGAACACCTTTATACATAAACACTAGTCAGAACATCATGAAGTAACTACTTGCTATACATAGAAGCAGAGTTCATCAGTTTTATGACTAATACCTCTAATTTTATAACAAATATGTTTAGCAATTTTTTTTCAATACTGCACTACTAAAGTACGTTATATCAGAATACTAGCCAGCCAAAGTTACATACTAACCTCATTTTTTAAAGTATCTGAAGCATTCAATGCAGACTTTGGATCACTGCCATCTTGTTCACTCACTGAAACTTTTGATTCAAACTCTGATTTTGTTACTTTTTCTTTGCCATGTGAAGATGACACATTCTCTATATGCTGGCCAACAAGGCTATTTAAAAGCAAAAGATATATTAAGCATATTTTAACTAGATAGCAAGTTTTTATACAATTATGATTATCACATACAAGGAACACCTAAACAGAAGCACAAAAATATAAAATTCCAATAATAAAAGTAGAATGAAGTTTGCACCAAACAACACCTTTTTAAAAAATTACACTGCAGTTATTATAAAATCATATCACTAATCAGATGTGGTAGTGCAGTCCTCTAATCCCAGTATTTGGAAGATTGAGGCAGGAGGATCCTGTGATTGAGGCAAGCCTGGGTTACCCATAAAGTTCCAGGTTAGCCTGGGTGGTCTACACAAAAAGACACTGTCATGATAAAAAAGCAGGAAGAACCACAGTTAAGAGAACTCTTGCTACCCACCTCTCCGGTGGACTGACAAAAGCAGGCTGTTCCACTGAAGTGTCTGCATCAGGAGCCTCCCCAGCATCACAATCAGCTTCAGGCTGCTCAGCTTCACCGGGCTTGGCTATAGATAAAGTACCAGATTTGTCTATTTCACTAAATGAGGAAAGAAAAATGATAATCCAGTGATTTAATAGACTTAATATATGTTTAAATTCCAATAATGATGTTGAAACATAACCTAAGCCCAATAAAGAAGAATGTTTGAAGATCTACGAATGTTTTCAAGAATTATTTTTAAATGGGGAACAATGGCACATGCTTTTAATCCCAGTACGCAGGCCAAACAGGAGGACTGAGAGGTCAAGGCCAGCCTGGGCTATTTACTTTAAATCATGAACAATCAACTGTTGACTGATCTATGGGTGTCCCTAAAACACTACAGAATATTAAATGAATATTTGGCCTGATAAAAATAAAAACTTTTTTCTAAGTGTATCTTCTTTAACATTCGATTTCTGCTGCTATTGAATCTAATACTGTTGGAATCAGTAAAACCTACCAATTATTTCAAGCCATTTCAGAGAAGCTTTGCTGCACTTTTACAACTTTACTATTAAAGATGTGTCAATGTTTCAATATTTTCCTTCCTTTACTTATAATTTACCAATCAATAATTTTTTTACTTATTCACTTTACATCCCACTCACTGGGCCCCTCCCAGTCACTCCGTCCCACAATCTTTCCCCTTTCCTCCTTCCCACTTCCCTTCTCCTCTAAGGGGTGGGGACCCCTTGGGCATCCCCCCAACCTGGCACTTCAAGTCTCTGCAAAGCTAGATACTTCTCCTCTTCTGCTGAGGCCAAACAAGGCAGCCGAGCTAGTAGAATATATTCCATGTACAGATAACAGCTTTTAGGACGGCCCCCACTCCAGTTTTTTCAGGATTTTTTTTTCAATTTATTTTTTCCAATCAATAATTTTAAAAAAAAATGGGAGAATAATAAGATAAATAGTATTCTGATCTTAATTAGTTTCGGAAATACTATCTAGACTTTTCTCAACATGCTTTCTGTTCCCTTTTCCTTAACTGAGCAACATTTCCTAATGATACCATCTTTGTGAACAACAACTCCATCAGCCCAGTCCCTTACATTCTTGAGAAATACAGATATTTAAAACCTGACTGTATTGCAGTAAAAAGATTTTTAGAAGTGGCAATAAAATAGCACTTCTTCTTACTCTGAGTCAAATACTCTTTTACATGCTTACTATTATTAATTCTCACAATAAATAATGAGTATTAAAAGAGGGTGTTTGACTTTGCACTCCGCATTACAATTTAAGGAACTCAGAAGCACAGAACTGAGAGAACTAAGATAACTTAAGTATTTCAAATGTTATTAAGTTACAAAAAAGTAGCTAGTCACACAAAAACATGATTATTACTGGAATGCTAGTAACACTTGATAGAAATAAATTGACATTTGATTTTTAAATAACTATACAGATCATTTTTTTTAATGTACAATTTCTCCTAAGTAGAACTTATGCAATGCAGAGATTCATCGCTAGGCCATAATCTATTCTATTCATCTACTAAGCTGAATAAATAAGCTAACTATTAAGATTATATTTAACATACACAAATAAGACATTGATACAATAAATTATAACTGCTATCTAGCCCAAATATCAAATGTGAGTATATTACGGTGTTTTATTAAGAAATGTTTCTAATTTGCTGTGTTTGCTTCTACCCCGACTCCACCCCCTTCATAGTGACTTACTCAGGCTTTGAGGCTGGAGCCGTCTCTGAGGTAGATGAGCTGGAACTATTTTCGATGTTTTCGCTGCCTACAACTACACTGGAAGAATCTTCATGCAAATCAACTGTAGGGAGCGCTTCGATCACAGGCAGGCTTAGCTTCGTTGTTTCCATATTCTGTTTCGTAAAAGGTTATATTAAATGTTAAGATTAATAAGTTACTTCTGATGGGCAGAAGTTCATAGAAAGCTGAAACATAACTATATGGTGTTCATAATCTAAGGATAGTTTGTCCAATGGTAAAGTGCTTAATATACATAGACTGCAATCCTGGGTTTAATTCTCCAGCACTAAAGAAAGAAAATTACTTAAAAGAAATACTTGTACACACACACACACACACACACACACACACACACACACACACACAAATCCTTCCTTCCAACATTACTACCTTTAGAATTTTATTTCATATTCTAATACAGAACCTGCACATTTTTCATACATTAGCAGACACAGCTGTATCAGGTCCTACAAGTAATTCCATTTCTATTTAATACTGTACTATTAATAACTAAGGAATCCTATGTAAGGGTATAAAATGATATGATACAGTTCATTTTATCTCTAAAGAGTTTATGGGACGTGTATATCAATGAATAACAATATAAGATATGTACAAGTATTACAACACAATAAAGATTGTCTCGAAAAACAAAACAAAAAGCAAAAAAAAAAAAAAACACAACACAATAAAGAATTTCTTTCAATCCTAAATGTTCTAGGTCATTCACCCCTAGAAATCGACTGAACGCCTACTCAAATCTGAACACCTTCATCAGCTCCAGGGATAACAGAACCCGCCTGCCCCCTCCTTTCTGCTTCCCCCATTCTCTAACAGTCTCACCACAGCGTCCGGAACACTCAACTGCTATCATCTGTCTTCCTCTTGTTTTCAATTATAATATAAATGTATTAAATAAGGAGAATGTTCTCTTGATTTTAATAGTCCCAGTATTTAAAAGTGTAACAAAGACTGAGTCCAAGGCCAGCCTGGTCTACAGAGTGAGTTCCAGGACAGCCAGGGCTACACAGAGAAACCCTGTCTCGAAAAACAAAAAAAAAAGTGTAATAACAGCGGCTTGTTTTTAAAGGTAGAAAGTCTTTAGGAAAGGACATTATCAAATACTGTATTATTTCAGCATATACTCAAATTTTTAAGAAGTGGTATTTTACATTCTTTTATAAACCCAAGTCTTTAAAATTCAACATGTACTTTGTACTTAACAGTAAATCTTACCAATCAGCCACATTTCTAATGCTCAATAACTACAGGACCTAATCATTACTATGCTAAGCAACACAGGAATAAGAAATTCCACAAAATTTCAAAACATTTGAGATAAAAGCTTCTAGACCACTGGTTCTCAATCTTCCTAATGCTGCAATTCTTTAATACAATTCTTCATGTTTTGGTGACCCCCGACCATAAAACTATTTTGCTACTACTTCATAACTGTAATTTTGCTACTGTTATGAATCATAACTAAATATCTGATGTGTAATCCCTATGGGAATCGAACCCACGGCTGAGAACCACTATTCTAGACTTCAATTACCATGAGCTTCATTCAAGATAGTCATGTAATTAGAAAGGCAAGATAGTAGTTTTTTAGTGTATACCTAAATCTTTGGCAAATCTTTTCCAAAATCTAATAAAATTAAACTCCTTCAGTCTGAGATGAACATTTTTTAAAGATTTATTTATTTTATGTATATGAATACACTGTAGTTATCTTCAGACACACCAGAAGAGGGCACTGGATCCTATTACAAATGGTTGTGAGCCACCATGTGGTTGCTGGGAATTGAACTCAGGACCTCTGGAAGAGGCAGTCAGTGATCTCAACCACTAAGCCATCTCTCCAGCCCCAAGATGAACATTTTTAATCTGTAAAATGTTTTGTTTTCTTACTCTTTCTGTCTCCATATCAAATATCCCTAGCTTTTTCAACCTCTTAGATTAAATGGTTTCCAGATGTATCAGCATTCTACTAGGTTTACAGTATTTATTCACGATTTTAATAACTGCCATATTTCAGGTGCATAAAATAGGAAACAATACTTAGAATGAAGAAAAAGGGGCTGGAGAGATGACTCAGTAGTTAAGAGTACCAACTGCTCTTCCAGAGGTCCTGACTTCAATTCCCAGCAACCACATGGTGGCTCACACCACCTGTAATGGGATCCGATGCCCTCTTCTGGTGTCTCTGGTATACTCATATACATAAAATAAATAAATAAATCTTTAAAAAAAAAAAGAAAAGAATGAAGAAAAAGGGCAAACCATTTTAATAGATTCTTTTAACTTGCCATCCTATGTAAATTTAAATACTGGTTTCAAAATGCTCTATGTGCTACATACAACTACTTCTGCTGCAAAATAAAGCAGATCAAAATAAGACATGGTACCTAAAAATCAGAAAATATATACTATAATGAGCCAAAAAAAAAAAAAAAATAGAAGTTAGGAAGAAATATTTGCACTCAAATTTTACCTCTAAGAAAATAGCCGTATTTATTATTAAATCTTTAATTTTACATCTTCACAAAATCTGTCCTATTAACATGCAAATAATTTTACATTCCATTCCATGGTATTTTACAGTGAAGAAAATATAACAACATATAACATGTTGACTAAACAAAAGCATCCAATACTGTGCCAAAAAAAAAAAAAAAAAAGACCATAAGGTATATTATTAAAAGCAAAGGCAGTATATAGCTTACTTGTACATCCACAGTGTAGTCATCTTTCAATTTATTTTCTTCTGGAGATATAGTTAAATAGGAATTTGATTTTCCTGATAGCTCAGCATTACTAGGTTCCTCTCTTTCATTCTACATGGTGACAAAGAAATGACTGGTAAAATTATTTTATATAAAATAAGTAAATAAATAAATGCAGTTAGCAAAACTATCTCCTTTGCTATAAACCAGTCTTATATACATTTGATTCTCAACTTCATTTACATGTTTATTTTCTATCTCCTTCCATCCCTCTCCTTTTCACCATACTTAAAATATAAAATATGTGACTTTAAAAACCTCATCTGATTGCTTAATAAGCACAGGTTATATGAAGTATTATGTACCAGACACCAAGTGAGACTTCCATAATTACTTGGAATATATATGTTTTTGTTTCATCTCTCTTTTGCACACACACATTAATATTTTCTATGCCGGTGTCTTTCAATGTGTTTCCTAAAATATACATTTCAAAAAAGCAAAGTTCACATTCGCCTTTTTTTAACCTGAGCTTATCTAGCACAGACAAAATATTAAAATGTTTGCTGAAAGAATTTCCCCCACTTAATGTTTACTTATAATGCTTTTCTAACATTTGGTATGTAAATATCTCATCAAGGAACAAGTTAGAGATAAATTTTACTGATTGTAGATAAAAGTATTACATTTTAGGTTTTCTTTTTAGAGAAACATTTAAACAAATTTTCAAAAGTTTGTATCTTCCATCCCAGATATAAATTCTATACAACTCAAAAATTAAATAATCCAGTTCAAATATTATACCTCAAACCTCCAAATATGTACATAAAAGCCTGTCATGATGCACATGCACACACAGCTGAGGAACACCACAAAAATCTCATGAGGGAAAAATACATTCTGCTGTATCTGTGTAATAAAGCTCATGTGCATATATCCTTGGTGAAGGAAGGAAATCACTCTGTGGAACATTTTTATGTTACTGTAATGGAAATCAAAATATTAATTTGTGTTCCTATTTAAAAGTATACCTATACCTACAAGAATACATTTGCACACTCACAAGAAGCAGTAAAAATGGCTCCTCTGGGGATGGGAAAAGGATATACAAAGAAAATTGTAGCCAGGCAGTGGTGGCGCACACCTTTAATCCCAGCACTTAGGAGGCAGAGGCAGGTGGATTTCTGAGTTGGAGGCCAGCCTGGTCTACAGAGTGAGTTCCAGACAGCCAGAGCTATACAGAGAAACCCTGTCTCAAAAAAAAACCAAAAAAAAAAAAAAAAAAAAAAAGAAAATTGCTTTATAGTCAACCAAAGTTACTTCTGTAATTTAAAAATACAGAAAGTTGGAGACAAAAAACAAATACAAATCAGTATTTACCTTTATCATTTGAAGTAGTAAAATTATAAATGATTTCAAAACTCTCAGGTGTTTTATGTCTATTCACTGTACCTA
>CM052711.1:29919259-29946759 GCA_028551405.1 Uromys caudimaculatus | reverse complement strand
ATCTTAAACACCTTTCCGGTTTTATTTCCAGTTTCCTCCTTTCTATCCTTCTACTGGGTCTCATGTAGCAAAGACTGCCCTCTATGTAGCAGAGGCTGGCCTTGAATTCCTGATCCTCCCTCCTCCGGCCAAGTGCTAGGATTACAGGAATGCAGTAGCATACCAGGCCTTCAAAGCTTGCTTTCTTTGTCATCTTTCTTGATTCCTAATATCTGCAGAAACTCAGTGCTGTTTCAAAAGTCAAACATTCTCCTTCAAAAATTATTCACTTTGTGAAGAAAATTCCAATCTTTTATCTCTCAAGCCCACATCTTTAAGTCCTATACAATCTATACAATTCTGGGCTTACATATTCTATCCCCCTCCAACTGCAAGTTCATTCAACTTTCAATTTTTTATAACTCTTCCTTTTTTTTTTGTACACTATTAACACAAGATAAGAACACAGTTCTCTCTCTCTCTCTCTCTCTCTCTCTCTGAATCTATTTTACAAATTCATAACTTAATATACAAGGATTTATGGTCTCATCTGCAGTATGTTCTAAGAAAGTATCTACCTTTTCTTGTTTGGCAGAATCCTACAAAAACTGTAACACACAGGAGCCTTGCTAGGTCTGTTGGTGTGAGATCAATGAGAAAAAGCAGTGCTGACAGGAGCGGGCCGGAGACAAACGAAACAGCTCTTCTGAGTCCTAGCTTAATGCTGTATTTTGCACTACAGCTGCACTACAAGCCAACTTCACAGCCTACGATTATAAAACCAGATCATTTACTTCCATAAAATGTGTGCTTAATGCTCTTACTTTCTCCATTTCTAAAACCACATTCTTTTTATGGCAAACTCAATTACTCTGACTGTTTCCAAGTATTTGTCTCTATGAGTCTATCTCCTTCTCAGAAACACATCTAGTACAACAATGTCAGCATAACCTTCTCAAAACAACTTCCCTTGCTGGATATTTATCATCTAGCTCTTTGGTTTCACTTATAAAATTCACCATAAGCTCTATCTGCTACTTTTTCTTAAGTTTAACTACTTATGACCACTTCTATCCGTTCATTATTAATTTACTCATGCTCTTTCCTCCTGATAACTAAGTGCCATCTGCTCGCTGCAGGCAGTGAGACACACACACAGATATAGCCATCATCCATATTAGCAGCAAGCGGGCACCTTCGTTCGCTCAGGTAGCGCCTGTCCCCACCAGAGAGTTTATGGCCGGCACATAAACATCCCTAGCAACTCCAGGCCAGTTTTCTCCATTAATAAGTAGTATGAGACTCAGCTTTCTGAATGATTCATTAGCATTCTAATCATATTTCTAGAATGTTGGCTGTATAAAAATAGTTGACTTCATCTAATCCAGTAACACTAAATTGAATACAAAAAACAAAAATATCCATAAATATAGTCTCTTTGAGATAGGAATACTCAAAAAGTGTACTTTTAAAAAGAGCTGTTAAGCCGGGCAGTGGTGGCGCACGTCTTTAATCCCAGCATTTGGGGGGCAGAGGCAGGCGGATTTCTGAGTTCGAGGCCAGCCGGGTCTACAGAGTGAGTTCCAGGACAGCCAGGGCTACACAGAGAAACCCTGTCTCGAAAAACCAAAAAAAAAAAAAAAAAAAAAAGAGAGAGAGCTGTTAAATCCTTCCTTGGCTCATCCAGGCCCCACCATTTACAAATAAGAAATCTAGCCCAAGGATATCAACTGGCATACAGGTAGAACACAGTGATAAAGTGAACACAAGCTCAGAAAACTAAGTTCTGGATCCATCTCTATGAGAAAACTTGGCAAAGACACTTAGTGTCTATGTGTCCTCCTTCTTCGTCTTTAAATGAAGGAGTCGATTTTAAAAGGGGCGTATATTTCACAAGAGTTATGATGTTCATGACTATTGGGCCCTTTCTAATGCAGATATCTATCTGTATTATGACAAGGAACTTGCACACAAGGCAAGTCCCACCCTTACTCTGTTTCCTTCTCTATACCAAATTCATTGTAGATAACCAAGTAATATTAGAAATAAATTTATAAAAATAAATTGTATATTATTATAAACCCTTATAGCCTTTCCTAATTTACTCTATAAGCTGCCAAAGTGCACAAAGTGAATGAATCAAAATGTATAATAGCACTTAAATATATTATAAGCTAACCCTGTCTCAAAAAAAAAAAAAATATATATATATATATAAGCTCAGTACCTAAGAACCATGCCAACACTATTAAAAGACTGAATACATTTATATATTTTGAATACTTTTATATAAAATACAAAAATCACTTAACCAGTAATTCATTATAAAAATAAAGCTCCGAAGCCAAGTGGTGGTAGCACAAGCCTTTAATCCCAGCACTCAAGAGGCAGAAGCAGGTGGATCTCTGTGAGTTCAAGGCTAGCCTGGTCTACAGATAGAGTGCTAAGACATCTAGGGCTACAAAAGAAAACCAGTTTCGAAACAAAAAATGTTTTGAATTTGGGGTGTAGATCATGGTAGAATACTTGTCTAACATTTGGGAAGCCCTAGGTTCTATATCCAACACCCAAAAAGGAAGAAAGACAAGTCCTTCAAAAGCAAACAAACCTTAAAACAATTTAAAAAGCACTCAATTTATGAAATAAGTATATCCCAAGGGATTATATTTTTATACTGCTAATACTCAAAAGCAATTTCCCATTCCCTGGTGAAATATGAAATTATACTTTGTAAAAACATATTATATGGTCTTGCCGGGCAGTGGTGGCGCACGCCTTTAATCCCAGCACTTGGAAGGTAGAGGCAGGTGGATTTCTGAGTTCGAGGCCAGTCTGGTCTACAGAGTGAGCTCTAGGACAGCCAGGGCTATACAGAGAAATCCTGTCTCGAAAAACCAAAAATTATATGGTCTTGAAAAACAAAACAGGTAATACAGGTAAAAACTGTGTTTTCTGCTCTATTTGTTATACAGTGGCAGTAAAGAAAAATCTGAAATGCATAAATCATGTGTCAAGTAGGGTGTTTTATTTATTTCCATATATGTACAAACTATTAAACAGGGGTGTATATAGCATTTATACATATAATGTTCATAGCTGAAAATGACTTGGAGAAACAAAAAGCAATTAAATACTTTTTAAAGTTTCTTTTCATTAGAAGTGTAAAGCTAACTATACATATTTATTTCTCTGCTCAGACTGAGAAAAGTGGAAGAATAATCTACTAGTCACAAACAACAAAATTATGAGATAATAGTGCTCAAAGAGAGTTATTGTTAATATCTTTGATTCTTTTATTTTTATTGCCTGCCAAGTCTATTTTTACTTACATCCTAAAACATCTTCAAATATATTAAACATTAAAGGGCAACATGAGTCACATCTCCAGTTCCTAAAATAATTCAAAGAATATTTTAAAGAATCATCTGCCTTTTGGTGTGTGGACACAGAACCACAGGTTTTCATAAAGACAAGCCACCTTCTTTCCAGGATCTCTTCACACTGAGGCAACCTAGTTCACCCAGCTTATATGGAGGGATCTGGCACTGGTCATAATGATCCTACACTCCTTCCAGGCACCAGATGCTATCCTTTGCATAAACATCTCAGCTGGCTGGGCAGTGCTGGCGCACACCTTTAATCCCAGCACTTGGGAGGCTGAGGCAGGTGGATTTCTGAGTTCGAGGTCAGCCTGGTCTACAGAGTGAGTTCCAGGACAGCCAGGGCTATACAGAGAAACCCTGTCTCGAAAAAAAAGAAAAAATAAGACAAAAACAAACAAACAAACAAACAAACAAACAAAAACCCTGCAAGAACTAAAGTTTAAGGCTGGCCTCAAACTCAGAAATCCACCTGCCTCTGCCTCCCAAGTGCTGGGATTTAAGGCGTGCGCTACCACTGCCCGGCTCAAAAACTTTTAAAAAGTCTCTACAGACACAGTAAATACACACACACACATACACAGACACACATTTTCCAGGTAAAAGACAGGATAGGAATTTTCAACTTTTCCATAATTAAAAAGAAAGCAGTTTTTATATAGTTTGCTTCTTGTTTCTCTGATCATATATTAACAAAAGAACCTGGAAAAATTATCAGAGGAAAAAACAAAGAATACAGAAATAAATCACAACCCAAGAAGGGAAAAATCTCTTCCATCTAGAAAAACTAGACTAAGGTCAAAAAAGGTCATCATCTAGATTTACACCGCTCCCAATGCACTCTGACTGCATCTCCATTTATGACCTACCACCTCCAGAATCTGTCAGGCAATCCATTCTATCTTTGATAGTAATCTAATTAAAATAATGTCGTTCTTATTTAACCTATTTCACTCTCTCATCTTCTATCCTGCAAAAATCAGAGTTTGCCTGAGCAATAATCAATCCTCTTCAAAACCCTATCCTTTTCAACTCTTCTCCACCCCTACTAAACACTTCAGATAACCCCAACACAAATCTCCAACCTTGACAATTCACCCTAGAAACCACTAACAGATGAGAACTGATATTCACAGAAATAACTGACCCGAAGGCATATGATTGATAAATGGAGGAAGGAGAGACTCTAAAATACAAATTCTTCATTAGATGCACGTAATGTCCTTTTAAGTACCTTTACTGTATGTCAAATATATCAGAGTTGTTTAATGTCAAGTTTTTCTCATTAGTCTAAATATTAGCTCCTCTAAGCTCATCCTTTGAGTCACAGAAAGAAATCTGTTACTATTTTTAAAAAATTAGCCTTTATTAAGATTAATGTAAGGATTTATTGTTCTTAAGGGTTAGCTGAAGATATATCAAAAACTTCAAGAACTAAGCCAGGCAGTGGTGGCGCACGCCTTTAATCCCAGCACTTGGGAGGCAGAGGCAGGTGGATTTCTGAGTTTGAGGCCAGCCTGGTCTACAGAGTGAGTTCCAGGACAGCCAGGGCTACACAGAGAAAGCCTGTCTCGAAAAACAACAAACAAACAAACAAACAAACAAACAAAAAACAAAGAAAAATAGCTAACAAAGATAATATTACAAACATAAGCCACTAACAAGTAAGGCTAAGAGGAGTAACCATTATAAACCATAAATCTACATTTGATATAAAATAATCTTTTCAATTATACAGTTCTCACTGAAAATAACTACTTTAAGAAATCAAATGGTAATATTAACAAAGCATTTTTTATCTCTCTTAAACAACTAACTTATGTAATTATATGTACTAATACTGATGTCATATCGGTACATATAGATAACTTACAAATAATTAGACACATTTTTAAGGCACATGTACCAAGGAACATACTCAGCATAACTGTTCAAAGGCATGGATCACATTGTCCACTTCAGTGTGATGATCAACTCCCCTCTGCCAATGTTTGAGAGAGTTCTGCACCTTCAGCATCTGAATAGTGTACTTTATATCATAAGACTTGGAAGACCTCAGCAAATTAAGAGTTTTGAGACATGGAGATTGATCAAGAGTAAACCCACTATAATAAATCCTTGAAGGAGAAAGAGAAAGGCAATCATAAGCAGATGTTGAGGTCCAAAGAGAGAGGTTGAAGTGATGTGAGGCAGGAAACAGAAGCCATGCAACACCTAGAAGCTGAAAAAGTCAAAAGAACTAGAGTCTCCCCTCAGGGCCTCCAGAAGGAAGCAGCCATGCCAATTTAAAGCTTTGGCTCAGTGAGACTGATTTTGGACTTCTGCACACACACCCTACAACTATAAAACAACTCTGTGTAAGACGCTGGATTTCTGGTAGTTTGTTATAATAGCAGTAGGAACTCACAAGGGGGCTTCTCAGTTGAGATAGTTTCAGTACTAAAAACAAGAGAGCTACATATGCACTCAAGTTTTCAAGAGTCACAATATTCAATATACAGTAAACATAAGAAAAACACCTTTCAATGTGTTTATAATAAAAGGCAGATAGCATGCTCTTACTGTTTTACAAAGTGTGATGTATGTATTATCTCATTTGCTTCTAATAACTTTGATATGAATGGATCAATTTTATCATACTGAGGCTCTAAGAACTAAGGAATTATATAACATGTCCAAGTAGATATATCTAGTAAGTGATGGTACTGTATCTGTCTAACAACACAGGCTTTATTTAAACTATAGTCAAAGGACCACTGTAGTGAGGAGTCTGTATTACAAGCTGCTTAAGTTCAAATCTAAACTCCAGAATGCAGTAGCTGTTTAACCTTAGCCATGTTACTGTTACAAGCATAACTTTAGCCTCTCTATTTATTCATCTGTAAAATACAGAATGCGATTAATAATACCTACCTAAGATGGCCTTGCTGCCAAAGATGCTAAAACGTACACAAGCCACATACTTTGCACAGATGACAATAAATATTAGCTACCACTGCTCTTCTGTAGCTATGCTACAATTACACCTAGAATATACTATACTACTTAACCAAGAATGGTGATTAGCAGTGTGCAAAAGAAAAAAATAGCAACTAGAATGAATGAGATGGCTAGGATGCATTTTGTTTTTCTGTTAAGGTAAATCTATAGACTCAAGGCAGGAAAGACAAAAACAGAAAGGCTATATCACAATCTATCAACTATGACAGATAAGATCAAACTAAACTGCAGTAATATTAATAGGGTAAGGGGGTAAACCCTAGAACTGATTATTTTATGAACATAGAACACTCAACTCAATCTACAAAACAGAAGTGGGTAACAAAATTTGGAGATAATTTCTGAATAAGGGGAGAAAAGAAAAGGCCAGTAAGAGAAGCTCACCAACTCTTAAGAAATTGCTGTCTAATCCTATACTGGTTTCAGGTACCCGTTTCTGTTAAGGAGTATTTAAAGGATTCAGAATGACAAGAGACCAAGCATTTTGTTCTCCAAAATACAGTCTTTCCAGTCAGATTTTTCTCAAACAAGAGTTTTCTTTCGCCCATATTAATATTACTCTCTGTGAGCAACAACTCTACAACTTGAGCGCCTCTGGATTCCATTCCACACACATAAAAATGGGAATCATTATTGGCGATTTGAAGACATAAGCTAAATAAGAAAGTTTGTTTAGATTTTAATATAAGAAGCAAAATCACTTTAACACAAAAGCCATCGTTTCAGTCACCAAATGTCAAAGGTCTTTGGAATTCCTTCAAAAAGAATGGCTTTTCCAAGTACACCGTTAGCAATCCTTTGGCTCACAAGCTATTTCTGCTCCTCAAAATCCAGAGATGTGCTTAAAATTAACTTGAACTCCATAAAATTTTAGAGAAAAAAAAAAAGAGCAGGTTGCAAAATAGTTTACTTTCCAGTACCAAAGGACATGCCCAAAAACTATGGTTGACTCTACATCTATAACTCTCTCTCATCAAGCTAACCGAAAAAGGACTTCATATGGGAATCCCACCCGCCCCACACCACCATGTTTCAAGAACAGCGGCCCCAAAAGTACTATTGGTCACGATTGTGCAAGAGCTGACCAGAAGAACAACTGTTTATACATTACTCTTACCCTCATGACGACTCACGTTTTCAAAATCACAGGTCCGGAACACATCACACCTGACTCGCCCATGCCCTTACCTCATAAGTAAAGCAAATGAACTGACAGTAAAACTGGATAACTCACCAGCTTTCTGAACACTACCCAAACTGCCCCAACTGCGGTGATGGAGTACCTGAGTACAAAGGCAAAAAGTGATCCCCAACATTCCCTTCTCTCCCTGCTGGACTCTGCAAATTCCAAAACACAACTTGGAAACCTCAAGAGGAAGAGCTGGGTGGCCGCTGTGTCCCTTGCTTGGGGGCAGGAGCACCAGCAACCCAAAAAGCCGAGATGATTTGGGGGTGTGACCCGATCTACTCCCTCTTTCATCCCCCACGGAAAGTCCCCGGAGGCCGGCCCCTACTTACCAGATTAGGGAGCAGAGAGAGAGGCAGGAGACCAGGGCCAAGGCCCGCCGGTACTTCTTCATCTTCTTCTCCTTCTTCCCCCTGCCAGGAGGCGGCACATCCTCCCCGTAGCAGTCACTGCCGAGGCCAAGATGGAGGAGCCGGAGCAGGAACGCGAGGATGGGACCGAGAGTCCGAAGGGCTGTGGGGCTGGGGGAGCGGCTCCGCAGCGGCTCGCGTCCCGGACGGCCTCCCGGAGAGGCCCACGGCAGCGGGAATAGGAACACTTCACAGGAGCGCTCGAAAGACTGCCGCCGCCGTCGCTGTGTCCGCCTGCTTGCCCGCGCCCGCCTCCTCCGGCCTTCGCCGCCACTGCCTCCCCATCCCCGCCCCGCCCGCCCGGGCCCTGACTCCGTGCTGCTAGCGACCAACGGCCGCCGCGTACTCGCCTCTCAACAGCCAATCGCCGGCCGAACTAGGGCACCTCACACTCCACTGAGCTAGATGGAAGGAGACGCGTCACCCACGTCCCTCTCGGCTCGCACTCCACCAGTCTCAGCGCGGGCCACGCCCCCTCCGCTGACAAAGCTTCAAAACGCCACAACCGCCACCCTGCCTGCGCAGGTCCCACCCACTTGCTGGCGCTCGAACAGGAAGTCCTGTAACCCTCGGCCTTCCGCCTTTCAATGGCCCGCCCCCCTCTCCCTGGCGCGGACCGCCCCCACGCACGGCTATCTGGGGCTTGTAGTCCTCTTACCGGAACCCGCCTTTTTTTTTTTCCTCCTTAGAACCCGCGCGGGTTTGGTTCTAGAATTTTATAGTTTCACTTCTCACCTCCAGACTGACTAGCTTTGTAATTTGTCTTTGTTACGTCCATATTTCTTATGGAATGACCTGGAATGGCTGGGGAGGATCAAAAGAAAGCATGCTAATTTAAAAGTCGGTTTACCCGAGGCAGTGGGTCGGGCTTATTGAGGTAGATGCTGATTGGATGGTAGAAAGAGGCGAGTCAACGTTTCCTCTCATGTGATTGGCTGGGGCTGAGAGACTGAGCTTTTCTTTCACCTAGGTGAGAATTCCTACCTGCCCGCCAGATTCCTGAGATAGAGTTTAGCATTCTTTTTTTGTTTTTTTAATTTCGGGCTGTGGATTTGCTGCTGCGAGGCAGAAAAGACACTGCAGACTCTCCGCGTCCGAAAGCAGGGAAAGTGACACACACTTGCTGTGGACGGGGGTGGGGGGTGGGGGACCGAGAGGGGGAAAAGTGTTTGGTGTTCACAGCATGGGAACCCCCAAATCTGTAAAAAGCTGAGGCCCTCTGAGTTCGAGGCCAGCCTGGTCTACAGAGTGAGTTCCAGGGCAGCCAGGGCTACACAGAGAAACCCTGTCTCGAGAAACCAAAGGAAAAGCTGAGGCCCAGAATCCTAATTTAGGAAGCGTTGGTGTTCAACCTCAGAATGCTTTGTGGCTACTGCCAGACATCTCTTCAAGTAGCTTACTCTGATCCTGAAAGACAGCAGTTGGAAGAGACAAGACATTTGGCCTCTTAGTATAGCCCTTCATTCCTCTGGTCTCTAGACTCTGACACAGAAACTAGTCATCACTGATAGATATTTTACTGGATACAAAATATAAAAATGCAACTCAGTTGTACTGTTCTTATTGCCTTTTCCTCCTATGAGACTGGAAACTACTTTCTTAAGAACATTGTTCAACAAAGAAGAGGACAGAACGTGTGGGGGAGGGGGGTGGGTAAAGTAAAGTGGCGATAATTACTCATGCCATCATAGAAAAATACCAGGTTTTGAGTCGTGGTGTTTTCCTGAAGAACCTAAGTTGAATAAGTTGTTACATTCCTAGGGAACAAAATAACCTACTGAGTAATTCTTGGAAATAATACAATCAAACGTTACGAATTCTACAAAAGATGCTAATGTTGTCCTCAGAAAAGTTTGCCCTAAACTTTTCTTTTTCTTTCTTTCTTTCTTTCTTTCTTTCTTTCTTTCTTTCTTTCTTTCTTTCTTTCTTTCTTTCTTTCTTTTTTTTTTTAGGTTTTTTCGAGACAGGGTTTCTCTGTGTCGCCCTGGCTGTCCTGGAACTCACTCTGTAGACCAGGCTGGCCTCGAACTCAGAAATCCGCCTGCCTCTGCCCCCCAAGTGCTGGGATTAAAGGCGTGCGCCACCACCGCCCGGCTGCCCTAAACTTTTATCTGTCAATTAAATAGTTAACAGTTCAGCTCCTCTAATGCCACTTTTTAGTTACAAGACAATAAAAACCTTTTGTGTACTCTCCACAGCAGACCAACATTTACCTGAAGAACATAACCAAATGATTATGTTTTGGTTTGAGATGTAGCACAGGCTAGCCTGAACTCTATTTTTTCCCTTCCTTAACCTCTTGACTACTGGGATCCCAAACATATACCACTACTTGCTCCTTGTTTTCTTAAGGAACTGTGCTAGTCAGGGTAGGGGACTGGTATGCATCTGCTAACCCTCAAAAGACTGCTACCAAGGAAGGTTTGTCAGTGTGCACAAACATTTCAAGCCTTGGAAAGTATCAATTTTACTGTCCTACCTTCTAACTACTTCATCCCCAAACAGCAAGTCAGCCCATTTTTTAAAAAATTATTTCCATTTGGCACATAGTAATTATGCATACTTATGGGATACACGATGATAGTTCAATCCAAGTATACAATAGATAATGATCAGGTGGGATAGCTAACATACCTATCACCTAAAAGATATATCATTTCTTTGTGTGGTGTACATTTAAAATCCTCTGTACTTGAAAAAAAAAAATCAAGTATTTGAAAAAGTCTGGTGATGGAGAAATGGTTTGGCAGTTAAGAGTACTTAATGTTCATCCAGAGGACCAGGATTCAGTGGCCAGCACCTACAAGGGCTCATAACCATCTGTATCTACAGTTCCAAGGGACCCTAAATCTACACACATACAAATGTTCAGGCAAAAGACTCATACACTTGAAATAAATCAAATTTTTAAAATAAATAAAGATCAATGAATTGTTGTTAGCTCTAGTTGTCCTAAAGTGTCATAAATAGAGGTAGTTCCAGTTTGGTCTCCACCACAGGACAAATGGCTACGTGATGTGCCTATTTAACATATTAAAGCAGACCCAGCTGCCAGTTTCTCCCAGCATTCTTCAGTCCCCACCTGTTATTGGATTCTTCTGGCTGGCAAGCCCCACCCCTACCCAGAACTTCTCCAGCCCGGGGTCTGGACTGCTCTTCCCTCGTGCACCCTTCCCTATATAATCCAGCCATTTTGGTTACCTGACCCTTTTGGTCTGCCCTTTACCCTCCTGGCCTCTTCATCTCCTGGTCTCCTGGCTCTCCCCTACCCCCTCCACTTTCCTCACGTGGCCCCTGCTCAGGTTCGTGTTCACTCTGGACTCTCCCAGACGCCCCTGCGGCTGGCTATATCTCCCTTTTATCTACAGTCTCCTCCACCAAGCCCAGGAGCAGTCATGCCCTCCCACTTTTATTTTTTATTCAGTTCCTCTCATCCATCTGCAGCCCCATACCATTAACCATTCCTTCTCCACTCCTCCCACCCTCAGCTCCTGAGACCTGTGAACACTATTCTGCCCTCATCCTTGAAATTGTCTTGTGATCTCGGAAGTGATCACTGGACTTTGTTTACTGCCTTGTTTGTTCCTTGACTATTTGTGTTTATTGTATTGCTTGTTCCTCAACCTAGAACTGACCTTATTGCTTGCATGTAATTAAAATGGTATAAAAGTGGATTGGGAAATAAAAAACCCTCCTTCAGTCTGAGAATTGACTGAGGCCTCACTACAGTATTGTCTAATTATCTCTTTCTTTTCAATCCTCACTCCTGTGCTGGAGAACCTGTTGACTGACTGAGCGGGCTTGGTCAGGTCTGGTTTTTTAAAGGAAACTTCATACTATTTCCATGTGCCCTAGTTAGAGTTTCTACTGCTGTGATAAAAAAATCATGACCAACAGCAATTTGGTGAGGAAACAGGTTTATTTGGCTTTTAGTCAATCCGTCATAGAAAGAAGTCAGGGCAGAAGCATCAACACAGGAATCTGCAGGCAGGAACTGAGGCGAATACTGCAGAAGAACGCTGCTTACTGGCTTTGTCCCTTTAGCTTTCTCAGCCTAATTTCTCTTCTAGATGTATTTATTTTGTTATTTTGTATATATGGCTGTTTTCCCTACATCTGTGTACCAACATATATGTGCCTGGTGCCCATGGAGGTGGCAAGCAACTATCTGGGTGTTAGACATTGAACCCAAGTTCTTTGTAAGAATAGCAAATGCTCTTAACCACTGAGCCAATCCATCAGTTTATCAGCCAGCTTTCTTATGCCAGGCCGGGATTAGCGCCCCATACAGGAGCTGAGCACTCCCACCTCAGTCATCAATTAAGAAATGGCCTATAGTCTTCCCTACTTGCAATCTGATGGAAGTGTTTTCCTCACTGAGCTTCCTCATCTCAGATAACTCTAGCATATGTCAAGCTGACAAAAAACCAGGACAAATGATTTCTTGCCAATCTGACACACAAACACATCATTAGTCAACTGTAACTTTTCTTGTTCATCTTCAAGATCTCATTTTAAGACCATTATAACAATATAAAACGTTGGAATTTTAAATGGTTCCACAGTCTGTCTCATTTATGTACTGACTAAGGCAGCATATAACTGTATTAACTTAGATTTCCATGGAGAGCATAAAAGAGTTCCCATTTTTCTCTACCTTAGTCAGACTTTGGGGGGGGGGGGTTCTTTTTTATAGGAGTCATTCTAACTGGAGTAAGATGACATAATGTTATTTTCTTCATCTGCATTTTCCTAAGAAATTGTGGTAATTTTTCATATAGTTATTGTGTATCTTCTTTTGAGAAATGTCTATTAGGTCTTTGCGTATCTCTTAGTTGAATTATCTATTGTTTTGTTTGTTTGTTTTTGAAAGAGAATCTGCTATAACCAAAATTTCTCAATTCAATAAAATCTCGAACCTCTAACCACACACCTACACACAGTAACTGATGTTCCCTGCAGGTATTTGGGTTATTCTGGAAGTGACAAAGGGGCGTCATGCACAGTGAACAAAAGCTCAGACATTCCGAAAAGGTTAACTACACAGAAACTATGTAGGGGTCAGGCCCCAGCCCTGATAAAGATCAAAAAGTCTTTACTGCTGGTAAGAAAGAACAGGCCAATCTCAAAAAGTCAGCCCACACCTTCCAGCCATCCCCTTTGTCCTTTCTCTCCCATAGGAATGGTATCTAAGAAACTCAAGAAGAGAACTATTTGTCTAATTTAAAGAGGTGTTTTTTGTTTAACAGACTTTGATGTATTTTGATTTACTTGAAATTGTATCGGCTTCTTTCATTGTTAACAAAATGTTGAGAGAGTATAAGTAAGTGCAACTGAACCAACTGTCCTCACCTAATTTTCCCTTATGAACCTTTTTTTATTTAGCTACTCTTTTTCTATTAAAAAGAAGAAGAAAGAAAGAAAATTACTTTGCAAGTCTTCCTTAGTATATATAATCTGGCTATTTGGGGAGGAAGAGGTAGAACTGAGAAGGGGATAAGACAAGGAATTCTATTTCTAGCTAGCTGAGAACTCATTTCATTTTTTCATTGGGTAGGGAATGCTGCCTTGTAAAATCCTATTTATATTTCAAATAACAAAACACTCCTAGCTTGTAAAAAAATGATCTTGCAATTGTGGTGCGTGTCTATAAATTCTAAAACCCAGGAAACTGAGGCAGGGGGAATTATAAGTATGAAATCAGCCAGAACCACATAGCAATGTCCTACCTCAAAGTTATACTTTTGTTTTGTGATCCCAAATTTATGCTTCTATCACAAGTTTAACATGGGAGTGTTTTTGTTAGATGACTAGGTTTAGTAAGCTCATAGTGGAAGTAGCCAGAGGAAATGTGGAGGATGGGGAAGGAGAAATCAATGCCTAACTTCTAGGGGAATATGGATCATTACATGGATGCAAAAGTCAGAAATTTCAATTTATCTACATTAATTTTGTGCTTCTCTAACAGGATATTTTATACTTAATATTTTGTACTTAAATTGAAGATATTTGTTTGTTGGGGGTTGGTCTTGTGCCCAGTGTGCTCAGATGCTGATTTGTATGCCCAGACATCTGTCTACGGTCTGCATGGTCAAGCATCTCTGGCCTCAATGTTAAGTAAAAATTGTTTTCCATCATCTCTGACTGGTCAATAAAGAGATGATTCAGCCTATGACTAGACAGAGGAGATAGGAAGGCTGGACTTCCAATCCCAGCTATGGGTCCCAGGTACAAAGAGAAGAGAAGGACCATGAGGAAAGAAGGTAAAGAGAACATGTGGAGAGACCATGACGCAGAGGGTCCAGGAGGAGTCGTGATGAGCAGGTCACCAAAAGATATGCCATGAGGCTGGGTCGTGGTGGTGCACACCTTTAATCCCAGCACTTGGGATGTAGAGACAGGTGGATTTCTGAGTTTGAGGCCAGCCTGGTCTACAGAGTGAGTTCCAGGACAGCCAGGGCTACACAGAGAAACCCTGTCTCGAAAAACAAAAAACAAAAAACAAAAAAAAACAAAAAAAAAGATATGCCATGAGGTCACAATGAGAGAGCGACATGAGGACACATATAGACCAGAGCAACAGGGTGTGACTCAGATTGAAGATAAAGGACCATATGGCTGGGAAATAGACAGCTTAGAGGGTTAGAATAGATGCTTACCTGCCCAGTCATAGTGCTTAAAGCTTATTCATAAATTTACTAAGTCTTTGTGTCAATTATTTGGAAGCTAGAATGGAAACACATAAGGTTATCATCCTTAAATTTCTATCTACATATGTTTTTTTTTTACAGATTTCTAGGCTGAGAAGTCTAAGATCAATCCTCTAAGAAGTACCCAGGATCAATTGATGATTCTAGGGAGGATCTAAGATCAATTGATGACTCTAGGGAGGACCAAGGACCAACTGATGACTCTAGGGAAGATTCAAAACCAATTGATGACTCTAGGGAGGATCCAGGATCAGTTGATGGCTCTAGGGAAGATCCAGGACCACCTGATGACTCTAAGGAGTACCAAGGATCAATTGATGATTCTAGGGAGGATCGAAGGATCAATCGATGACTCTAGAGAAGATCCAAGATCAATTGAGGACTCTGGAGGTGGAGGGGAGACCAAGGACCAATCCATGACTCTAGGGGGCATCCAAGGAAGTCTTTCTTGCTGTGTGGTAGCCTGGCAGAGAACAAAGGAGGGAGAGAGGCAAACACAGAGGCAGGAAGAGGAACTGGAGAGCTAATGGGGTAGAGAGGACAGGAAGAAAAAGAGAAGGAGAAGAGGAGAGGGAAGGAGGTAGAGAGAGAGAACCCATTATCAGGAACCTGGTTTTGCAGTAATGATATGAAGCCACTCATGAGTGCAGAGTCCTTCTGACAATCATTGGTTTTGCTTGTTTAGGTTAGTTTGGTTTTGGAAGCACAGTATTGGGTTTAAGGCTCTAGCAACAACTTTGAAGGATGAGATTAGGAGTAAGTGAAAGTGTTGCATCTCTCCTGTACAACACTGTCAAGTAATAGCTTCCTAAAACACCGCCTCCATCCTGCCCTTGCTTTGATTTAAAAAAAAAAAAAAAACTCATGTAGGCCTTAAATGCTTCTCACATAAAGGGTTGCTTCCTTGGTCTGGCACTCAAAGCCTTCTTTGATTCAGCATATCTGATGGCTCAAGACTTAGCTACCTTTTCTTTTTCCTTTCACGACTCAATTTCTCACCAAAGCAAACTGCTTGGCACGCCCTGAAATACTTGGCCCTAATTTCAAGTTCATTTGTTTGTGTTCTGACTTCACAAACAGTACATTAATTTATGAGATCATGCATTTTATAATACAATAACTTTTTAACAATGGCACAAAAAGTCATTTTTGTTTAACTATTTCATTGCTCTAATCACACTAAATTAGTATAATCTACTTTGTTACTGAAATTCTTAGAAATAGTAAAATGTTACTAATACCTAGCCAACTATCTCTTTCACTACTAATGACCACAGGAGGTTTTATTTGTGCAATATTACTTGTGTCTGACTTGATTGTTCTAATTTACTCTTGTGTAACATGGAAAAGTAAGTTGTTTAAAAAAATATTTACTGATATTTCCTTATGTAAAATATACTGAGACAGATAGCTACTCATAGAGAGGGAGACTTAACATATTTCTGAAGAGTGTTGTTAAATCTCAGAAAGTTCATATAGACATTAAAATGTATAGCTTAACAGAGAAGCCAGTTATGGATATAATCATCAAAACGAGCCCATAATATACAAGTTATATTTTTGGACTAATTATCACCCATATTCATATAATGACAATATGAAATTATAAATTTTAGTAAGATTTTAATGAAAGTAAAAGTGTAATTGTGTTTTCCTCCAAGGTTTTAGACTAGTAAATAATGTTTACATGTCTCAATTAAGAAGCTTTTCAATAGAGCAACAGGTTAGGTCACAATTCATTAGAGGGTCAAGAGATCAATTGTGAGGGAGAACAGAAGCATTTTTTAGAAAGTAAAAGATGTCAGGCTTGGTAGCTCATGTCACAACATGCATTGCCAAAGTTGGGGCACAAGGATCACCCAAGAGTCTGAGGTCACCTGAGCTCCACAATGAATTCTGGACGAGTTGGAATTACAGAATGAGACCCTCAAAACAGAAACCATTTTTAAAAAGAAAAAATAATCACTTTAAAAATATATATCAGCCAGCACTTGGGAGGCAGAGGCAGGTAGATTTCTGAGTTCGAGGCCAGCCTGGGATACAGAGTGAGTTCCAGGACAGCTAGGGCTACACAGAGAAACCCTGTCTCAGAAAACCAATATATATGTATGTATGTATGTATGTATATATATATATATCAGAATATGTCTCAGTAATGGGGGTGATTTTTTTTTGGCACTCCTATTTCAGTTGTGTGTGTGTGTGTGTTCTGTTATATATATATTTATGAAATTGGGTTGCAGTGTAAGAATGTGTCTAATTATGGGTTGCACTCAAAATAACATGAAAGCATCTTCATTGGGAGAAATGAGATGTGTAAGACATGTTGAATATCCAAAAATAATAATAAAAAAAACAAGACATATTGAATAAAGGCCAAATGATATTAATATCAGGTACCACAAGATTAAGGGGAGAGTGAAGTCATTTTTTTTTTTTTTTTGGTTTTTTGAGACAGGGTTTCTCTGTGTAGCCCTGGTTGTCCTGGAACTCACTCTGTAGACCAGGCTGGCCTCGAACTCAGAAATCTGCCTGCCTCTGCCTCCCAAGTGCTGGGATTAAAGGTGTGCGCCACCACTGCCCAGCTGAAGTCATTTTTTTTTTATTTGAGAGGAAAAGTAGATATGTATTTGTGATAGTCCTTATGAGATGATGTAAAGCTGAAGAGACAGGAAGGTAGCAACTCGCTTGCCTTCAAGCATGGGGATGAATGTGCACCCCCAGAACCCATGTTTTTAAAGTAACTGGCTGTAGGGCATGGCTTGTCAACCAGCAGTGGAAAAGCAGAGGCAATGTGTTACTAAGGCCACCGGCTCGTCAGCCTGACCTACTCAGCTTCAGACCAGTGAAAAGTTCTGTTTTGTTTTGTTTTGTTTTGTTTTGTTTTGTTTTGTTTTAATGGCTATAGAACCTAATTAAGTACATCCAAAGTTATGCTTTGGCCTCCGTACACACACACACACACACACACACACACACAGAGACACACAGGGGTTGGGCGGAGAGAGAGAGGATTTTCAAAGAGATGAGGACACAGTGTCTTAGATCCTGGGGACAGTAAGCCCTAGAACCTACTAAAAAGTAACATCAATAATCTAGATCACATGACTGTTAATTCTCGTTTCTCTGTTACTTATTTGGTACTTTATGTTTGGAAAAATTAGTACTGATAAACTGTAATCAACTATTTGTTGTGTACCTTGTATAAAGCACTTCAGGTCATGGGAAGATTTTAAAGATGTCTTCTAGTAGACTATACAAGAACATTTACATTTTTTTAAATGCAGCAGTTAGGAAGGAATCAAAGTAAGTTAAAGACAATCAAGCTTGGAAAAAGGATGCTTTAATTGGACCTGTATAATTACCTTTACTTACAAGCCACACAGAACTACAGGAGTTGGGTTTGCTTTTTAATCCATGAGGTTCCAAGGCTGGGAGATCAGGTGAAGGGACCATAAGAATAAAACCTTGAAACAGGAAGACAACCAGGGAGTGGAGATTCCCTAAAATGCCCACCTGCTGCTCTGGCAAGCCTGCCTCACTCCATTAATAATTCTGAGATAATTAATAACAGTGCCAACTTTTACTTTCAGAGATGCTCTGGCTTGCGCAATAAGTGATATAGTCATCTTCAACACAGCAGACACCGGAAAGCAGAACTCCAAGTTAGCAATAGCAGACAACAAAATTTGATCCAATATGTGGCATGAAATCTTCACAAAGCCAGTTCAGGAAATAGCAGGATTAAAATCAGCACGTGGAAGATTAAGTGTGTGTGTGTGTGTGTGTGTGTGTGTGTGTGTGTGTGTGTGTAATTAGTAGATCTCCTCATCTTAGTGACTCTGTAAGGACTGAGAGATGGCTGAACAGGTAAAGCCTGAGGACCTAATTTTAAAACCCATATAAAGACACAAGGAGAAAAGTTGTCCTCTGACCTCTACACGCTCATCATGTTCGTGGAGATGGCCATGGTCTTTCATCAGTAGTCAGACTCATGGTCTATGTTGGAAATTCAAAGAGTCTTATCTGGGAAAGAATGATCATTGCAAGAAAAAGAGAGAGAAGCCATGAAGATCTGATGTTATTCACTCTCTAGGGAAGGTCATATTCAAATATCACACATTTATGCAAAGTGATATCCAGTGGGCATTTTTAGATTTTTGGATTCACAGGGCTCTCCCTTCCCAAGCAAATATAAGCAGTAAGTACCACTGACACTCTCGGAGGCACCCCGCTAACTAGACTTCCAGACCAGCTGAGCTGCCGACAAGAGTCTCTGACTGGTAGAACTGCCTGGGCAGGGCACTCTCCCACTGTGGAGCTGCCTGACAACTGTTCACTTCTCTCCAAGCGGTTTCATGGACTTTTGGTGACACCATTGTCATTAAGTCATTTCTGTTCCTTTAAGTAACTCCTCACTGATACCCCTCTGTAAGTAACTCCAATAAAACCCATTGGCTAACCACGTTGGACTCTGGTGATCTCCTTCCTTAGACATGTCATTGGCTTCTTTTCTGGGGTGAATAGTTCTTTGCTCACCTCTTCTTATGAATAGTGGCAACACAACACTCACGAAAAGAGATCCTCCCCCCCAAGGAAACAAACAGACCTAATCACCTTCTATTGAACCATCTATAAATATTATCATCTTGAAGACTAGGACTTCAAAATCTAAGCATGGAATAGGAGCAAAACATTCAGATCGCTGAGGCAGCTATTTAGAAAACAGACATAATCTCAAAAGCAGCTATGCATGGAAGGTTTGTCTGTGAAAAGCAGTAATGTACTCATCACAATACAAACACCAAAAATGCATCAACAAAGCAGGAGATGGAGGAGAGTGTAGATCGACAGGACTTACTAGTCCACGAAGGAAAAAGCAAATCCTTGGCCTCCACCGAAGTGCCTACAATTCAAAACATAAAAACAAGAAATAATAAGTATGCTGTTTAAGACATGGAGTAAATACCAGAGAATTGTTGGCTATATGAGATGAAAGCAGCTGAAAAGGGAGACGTGGGGGAAGGTTATAAAACTTATTTTTATAATACAACGGAAAAGATTTGATTCCGGTGTGTTATATATAACTGAATTTAGGAAAATGCCTAAGGTCACAGTCATCAGGTACTTACTATTTATGACACAATCAATTCATATATTAATGCTTTTCTTCTTCATATCTGTATACCTTTATACTGAATATATGGGATAAACCATACTATCTGCTATGGTGTATAGATTTTGCAGTTCTCCTATTTAGCCAGTAGACCTCAAAACTGGTAAGTAAGAAATATATATATGTACACACACACATATATGCATATATGTGAAGTAAATGAAAAACATTTCCCTAAGGATTCTTTTGTATTTGAGGACATAAAGATGTTAGAATTCTCACTGCTGTGTGCACTTTCAGAACTTTAAAAATGTAACTTTTGCTGCTCCCCTCAAGTTCCCTTTCTCGACTATTATCTGTGAGACCATCCTAGATAGGTGTCCTAACGCCTAAGCACTTAGCCAGCAATTGAGGAAAACTCACTCGGCTCCAGTCATTTAGTCATTATCACAGTTTGAGGCCTGAGTTGTGAACACCATTACATGGATCGACTCATTTCATCTCATCTTTTTTCACAGGAAGATAATGTGGCATTAAAGCCTGCCCATCTATAAATCATCCCGTCTGTGTAAAAGGATATTCAAGGCCAACTGGTATTGAGTTACTTTGCAATTTCCCTTCAGCATACAGCCGTCCTTTACTTACACATAAATGACTCAAACAACTTAATTGATTTCGTTGGGTAGGTCTGTTCCATAGGAGAGCATTACACACTAATTATCTCTCATCACTGAATAATTGACCAAGAGAAACAGAGACACTCCCAAGCAAGGTTAGCAGCTGTTGATAATACAGCATTTTTATTGGATGTACTTGCAAGCCAGTTCAATGGCCACTCTCTTCAGAAGGTCTTTTCTGACAGAGCTCTCCTTTACAGTCCCTCTACTTTGGGAGCTTCCATGCCATTAATTGTCATCACATTCTAGTACTCTGATCAGTGGGTCCTCAACTAGAAAGGCAGGGATTGTATAGCCACCTCTGCATCCGCCGCAGTGCTTTGCATTATCTCTAGCATAAAGGAGCATCAACCAAGCCAATGATAAGCAAGGAGCAGGACAATGATAGCCGTCTAGGACGTGGCATGGTTCTGTGTCTTAAGCACGTGCTATATAGCAACGGAGCCTTGTGTACACTTAAAGTGTACTGAAAGTGAAAAACTGCAGGTGAGCAATATGGTCTCCATTATACTGTTTGTAAGCTGCAACAGTAAAACCGAACTTTTCAGAAACATGTGGTTCACTTTATGATTGCCAGTGCTTAGTTTCATCTTCCAAGATAATATTGGAAAGCAAATTACATTCTAAGAAGTTTTCAAGTTCCAGATTCGGAGATGGAGGCAAGAAGATGGCCGTGAGTTCAAGGCCAGCCTTAGCTACTTTCGAGTTCCAGAACAGTGTAAGCAACAGTGTGAGACTTGGTATAAACAAACAAACAAACAAAAAACTAAAAGAAAAAAGAAAATGGAGAGAAAAATGAAATGTTTATTACTGAAGTGTAATGAGAATGAGACTTAATAACACTAAACAAAACTCAGCTACATTTTAGTTACCATACACAGTATTAGATTTCACTGTGACACTTTCAAGCGAATGTGCGTTTGTCGCTTCTCCTCCAAGCCCTCCCCTCCTCCTTTCCACTCTCATATCACCGTGTGCACCCCACTTCTGCTTCCGCAGCACCTTTCTCCCCTTTATAATAGCTTCCTTTCTAGTCAGAACTTAAAGACTTCTTTTAATTACATGCATGTACATGTGTCTCTGTGTGTACATGAGTGAGGGATCTCCCAGAAGCCAGAAGAGGGTATCAGATCCCCTGAACTGGAGTTACAGGTAGTTGCGCCTACCTCCAGCCAGTGCTGCGAACCACCCTCAGGTCCTCTGGGAAAGCAGCAAATGCTCTCAGCCATCTCTCCAGCCCCCTCTAGTTGGAACGTAACTTTTAGCCCTAATTTGTCTTCTAGATCGTGTTGGCTAATTTTAAACCTTGGGTGTGTTTTTCTTTTCTTTTTTTTTCTTTTTTCTTTTTGCTTTGACCAGGCTGGCCTCGAACTCAGAAATCC
Source organism: Uromys caudimaculatus (assembly GCA_028551405.1). Classification (NCBI taxonomy): domain Eukaryota; kingdom Metazoa; phylum Chordata; class Mammalia; order Rodentia; family Muridae; genus Uromys; species Uromys caudimaculatus. Next base: position 29,924,919 of record CM052711.1, on the reverse strand, counting down.
ACCTGCCTTTGGGTGTGTTTTTAATTTCACCACTTTCCAATCTACTTATACGCTGAGAAATTAAATGTGATATATGTATTTCCGTAACTGTAATTCACTGTGTCTGCTTTTAAGTCAAACACAGCTGCTGGAAATAGTTTCCTAAATAGGCAGAATATTTTAAATTTTTCAAATCATACTTCTCTGTATGTTGCCAACATGGAGTGGGTTGTGAAAGGTACACAAAGCATCATATTGTCTTTCCTCTTTACACATAATGGTCTTTGTATTTTCACCTCCCCATGATCACAGAGCATTTCTCCTAAATAGACCTTTCCCAAATTCCTTTAAGGTCAAATCCATCTTCCTGCGCAGTTTCTTACTATTACACTGTAACCACAGAATGAGCATCTCCAGAAAGATGAGTTCTGGGATCTGTACCTTTTTGTTGTTGTTGGATATGTTTAGAAACTGTTCTAGAACATTCTTCCCCAGTTCCTGGATGCATTATTGTTACAAGAGGAAATAAAATATTTCTATTGCACTTCATTCAAGGTGTAGCTGTAAGAAACCTGGCTTAAAAAAATGTATATTCTAATTCTAGTTAATGTTTAAGTTCTGTCACCATCATGAATATGTACGTTTGTATTTCTACTCTGATGTGAAAAAGTAGAACATAATATATGTCACTGTGGGAATTATAACATCTGGTATAACTGCGATAATACATAGTACATATTGTGCTATAGATTTCATATAATTATATATTGGATGATACTGTCTTGTAATATTTGTACCATCTAGCTAGTCTACTACAAGTAAAGTCCTAGGTCAGACACTCATTTTCTGGGTCACCCTATGCTTCTCACAGGCACATGATAGATGTAAACTGCACAGTACTGAGTGTAAATAAAGTAACATGTAAGAAGCCTAGAGTGGCGATACTGACACAGCCTTTCCTTGTGTGATTGCCTGGATTGTCTTCAGTCCATTCAGAAGCAAGTAGCATTGCTCATGTTTCTCACCTAGCAGAGGTCAGTGGGAGACCTTATCACCAAGCTCCTCCCACCAAGTGCCTCTCCTATAGTCTTATGTCTCTTCTGTCTCTGCTTTCTTCCAAACTCCCTCTGTGGACCCTGGTCTGTGCTTCCACCCTTTTGTATGCAAAAGCTTTCTGTCTGTGCTTATAATATTCAACCTAGAATGTAAACGTCAATGAGGCAAAGACTCCTGGCAGAGCTTTCTGATGCTGGTCAAAATGTTAATAAAATAAACAGTAGGCCCTGGGCTATAAACTGACCTATTTAAGAAATAAAACTAGGGCTTCTCTTTAGTAGGAAAGCCATTATACCATCCATGGTATCGCTGAACCTAGGTGCCTTTGCATGCACCAGGAAACAGCTCTGGGACTGTGGCCCTGCAGACACCTACACAACCAAATATACGTGCACATAGACATGACGATTTTCAGATGATATTTGTTTGAAGACAGGAAATCGAGGAAGAAAGCAGAAAGGAAGAAGAGAGAAATGAACAGAGGGAAGGAAGGCTTAACTTCTAATACTTTCTGGGTTTATTTTAAAGTCCTATCATCTAAAAACCACACGTTATCAGATCTCATAAGTGTGATGTGTGTCTGGCCAGAAATATATAAAAATATGTATAATATTTGTGTTATATTAATATGTTATAATAAACATGTATAAATATGTAAAAAAAAAAAGTATAAATAGCCTTAGGGTTTTGTCTGGAAATGGTATTGAAAGGCCTGTATTTGTGTGTGTGTGTGTGTGTGTGTGTGTGTGTGTGTGTGTGTGTGTGTGTGTGATCCTAAATATGTCTATTAGGGAAGAAAAATTAGATACTCAAATCTGTTTTTCAGACACACATTTTATTTATAGGTTGTACCATTACTCTGCTGTGAGATCATATATGTACATGACAAGAAAACAGAAATTAAATAAAAATTAAGTATATTTGGGGTTTGGTTGGCATCTGAATGCTCTGGTGTGTTGCAGTCTGCACATGGAAATGGGGCTTGCTTGGGTGGGTTGGAGATCAGAACATACATTCAGGGTAAACTATTCTGATTATTGTTTTGACCAGAAGTATGTAAATAGAGATGAAAACAGCATCATTTATGAAGTTAAATGCATGTTAGTAAACACTGTGGTTTAGGTCCTCCAGGGTTAATGTTGAAGATGGTAGAGACTTTTACAAGATGGGGTCTCCAGGGAAGGAATTTTGATGATCTTGGGCCTTTCTGTCCCTTGCCATTGTCTACAGGTGAGCAGCTGACTACACCATGAATTCCCTGCCATAATGTTCTGCCTTACCACCTTGCCTGCCATAAACTAAAACATCTGAAACCCTAAGACAAAGGGAACCTTTCCTCTTTTGTGTTGATTGCCTCAGGTATTTTGTTACAATAATTGAAAGCTGACACACACTATAGCCAGTTGGGCACTGAGAGTATAGTTTCTCTCTCTCTCTCTCTCTCTCTCTCTCTCTCTCTCTCTCTCTCTCTCTCTCTCTCTCCCTTTCTCCCTGTAGCTCTCTGTCTTTCTCTGTGTAGAGGGGTGGTCTCTTCTAAAACACAATATTTCAAAACGGCTGAGGTAAAATTTGAGGTCTTGGTGAATTTCTAAGATCAGTTAATAGCTGCAAGATGAGGGTCAAATACTACGGGTGACAATTGTCTTGCGAAGGAGCCAGTAAAAATGAACTTTTCTCAAATAAGGGGTCATTCCCAGAAGGTGACATCTTATTTCCATCAGTTTTCTCTGACGATTTTCTCTGCTTGTCACCTTTTCCCAAGCCCCATTCTGCCATCCGTCTCATCAACTTTCTGCTTCTTGACCAAGACACATACATGCACTTCCAAGCCTGGAGAATATCTGTTTTCACTGTGGAGATTAACTCTTGTCTGACCGTGTATACGCTGCAAAGCTCAGAAGAGAAAGGAGGGGGTGGAGGAAGCTGAACTCTAAAAAGGGCTGAGGAAGAGGAAGGCCTACAGCTGAGTCTTTCCTTTTTGTTAAAAATAGGTATTTTTTCTCACATACTATATCCTGATTACAGTTCCCCCTCCCTCTACTACTCCCAGTTCCTCCCTGCTCCTCCTCCCTTCAGATTCTCCCCCTCTCTCCCCCTTTCTGTCCTTTATACATAGTCTCAATGCCTAGGTGCGTTTCCCTGACAGAGACAGCATATGTGTGCACAGTGAGTTGAGAAGGACACACAAGCCAAGACATGAGGACAGAACCCCATTTGCTAAAGGGAAAGAAAGAAAATAAATTTACCTTGAGCTATGAATTTAAGAAAAGATTACCCATGTACCAGAGGGTTGTAGAGGCATGGCTGGAAAAAAAAAAAAAATCATTTGGGCTTATTTTACCAAAGATTCCCAAAACCCTGTTACCCTCCATGTCACCACCCCCACTAATTCTGCTCTCCTCCTTGTCCCGGGATGACACCCCTGTGCTCAAGCAAGGAACCAATGCAGTTTCTTAGCTTTAATCCTGCAAAATACACCTAATGCCACCTCCTGACGTCTGATGGATGCTCACCATTCTAGAGAAGAGCTACATTGCCTGACAGATGAACACTTTGATTTGCAGAAGAAATTAATCATTTGAAAACCCAAAGAAATCCTCCTAGGGGGATGAGCAGAATGCTCAAATGTTATTTTTCTTTTCTTTCTTTCTTTCTTTCTTTCTTTCTTTCTTTCTTTCTTTCTTTTTTTTTTTTTTGGTTTTTCGAGACAGGGTTTCTCTGTGTAGCTCTGGCTGTCCTGGAACTCACTCTGTAGACCAGGCTGGCCTCACACTCAGAAATCCGCCTGTCTCTGCCTCCCAAGTGCTGGGATTAAAGGCGTGCGCCACCACTGCCCGACTTCAAATGTTATTTCTTAATACTCTTACAACATCAGAAGTCTGTTGAGAAGAAAGGAAAGAGAGAGGGAAGGGGGAAACATGAACAGGAGATAAAGACAAGAGATGGCAGACCTGTGAGAACGAACACAACAAGCCTTGAGCTTTGTGTTTGACAGGGACCTAGGAGCCATTTCTCTCTTTAGACATGTACTCAGATGAATGGTCCTTGAAGAATAGCAGAAGGGAGTCTAATGAACATTGGAAGAGCTACCTATTTTTTTCTGTCGCCATGGATTTGGCAGGCAGCAATCAACGGACAGTTTTGTGTGAACTTTTATTTATTTTTATTTATTTATTCATTTACTTATTTACGTACTTATTTTAAAGAAGGATGCCTAGGGAGGAGTTGGTAGGGGGAAAATTGTAATTGGAATATATCGTATGAAAAAAATCTATTTTCAATCAGAAAAAAACAAAACAAAACACCTGAACAAGAAAGAAACTGAATTGTGACAAGAATAATTAGCAGATAGAAACCAAGCAACACATCCTAGGAAATAAAGTGTGGTTTCAGGCCTTCCTGTTACAGTTGCTTGAGAAACTGAAAACACAGGGTCAGAAAGCAGCATTGCCCTTCTTCCTTTTGCACCAAAACTGACTGGGCAGCGCGGGGGCAGAGAGAAGTGTTCCTTCTGCAGCGTGCTTGTTTGAGTATCCAAACGTTATCTAGAGCTGCATGAGGCAGTTATGCTACTGATTACCACTGTCCTAAAAATAAAGCATAAGGCCAGGCAGACCAACCCCTACAGTCACTTATCAGAAGCGACGTAAGTGATGGACTCCAGACAGTAATGCCTCTGGGAAGGAACTATACAGAAGTGACATTAGCTTTATTATTAAAGCAATTTGTTCAGATATAGTTGATTTTTGTTTTCTCCTTCACGACCCCTATTTATTTTAATTTTGGGTTACAATTCTCATGTTTTCTACCGTGTTTCTTTCAAAGAACATCGTGTTTGCCAAAAAGCTATTTCACATGAAGTTAACAAACTGGCTCTTGGTGTCAACCAGCTTTGCGAAGGAATGCTTATCTCTAGGTCCCACATGGCTACATGACCCTCTGATGTCATTGGTATGTGTGCTTCTTCCAAGATAAATCTGCTTCCAGACACATGCCACATGTGCTTTCAGTGAGTAAATAAAGTTCCTAGGGCTGAGTGCTCAGCTGCCCCTGTACATCCTGCAATTCGAACTGGTGTGTTCTACTGTTCATGCTTTCCTGCAATTCAGTGAGCTTGCTTACACCAACACACACACACACACACACACACACACACACACACCAGAGGGAACAGATGATTTTATATCTTGTCTCATGGCAACTTCAATTATGGATTCTCTATTATTTCTAGGCACAGCATATAATTTTTCTATTTATAAAATCAAAACAATGACAAACACTATTCTCTTTACTCTCCACTCTATTGTCATTTATTATTAAATGCCAGTGCAGCTCTTCGATTGACAAATGGCAAGAGCAGGGTTAGTGGAAGGAACACAGATCATGCTATCAAAAAGGAGAGAAGGCCTGCAGGCTGTAAGATGACTTAGAAGGCAAAAGTATTTGTCAAAAAAATAGAAGTCTGTCAGTGGGAATTTGGTAACCGGAACCCACAGTAGAAGGAGAGGTCTGACTTCTACAGGTTCTTATCCAGTCTATAAACAAGTGCTGTGGCATGCATGTACACACACACACACACACACACACACACACACACCTACACACACACACACACACACACACAC
>CM052711.1:29899895-29919159 GCA_028551405.1 Uromys caudimaculatus | reverse complement strand
GGGCTTAGATTCTCTAGGTTTGTCAAATGAGACTAGTGAGAGGGCTATGGGGTTGAAGTAAGACTCGAGGGAGGGAACAGCAGTATCTAGCAAACAGCACAGCACAGAGCAGGCCAATGAAAGAAGGGCTCATTCTGAATCCATGGGGAAGAAGAGAACACAGCTGCCTGGAAAATGAACATGGGACTAGTTTTGTCACATGATCAATTCTCCGCATTGAGGCCAGTGCCTTGCATGCTGTGTCCATCACTCTGGAGTCCAGTAGTAAGTTCCCACTTAGGAGCTTTTCTCAATCAGAAATCCACTCAATACCTTAGGCTAAGATCTGCCACATATAACAAATGTATGTTATTCTTTATATTTCTTTTCTTCCATGTATACACATAGCCAAGACCCCTGTCTGTGATCAAATCCATAATTCTGCTTTACATCCAAGCATTCAGTAATACTTTTTCCGAACTCCATGAACAAAGAGAAACCCGTGCTTACATTATGTCAGCTATGTGACTACTCATCTTGTTTGCTTTTGTTTTGTCACTTTTGAGACACAGTCTCTCATTGTAGTCCAGGCTAGACTGGAACCCAACAGCAGTCCTTCTACCTCAGTCTCCCTCCAAGTTTTAGTCACCACACTCCCAGCAATGCCTTTCCAATATTTAAAGCTGAGAGATACAGGCAAAAGCAAGACCTCTTTATTTGCTAACCTATAGCGATGTCTATATTCTTTCTCTCGGCTACAGAGGGAAGCGGGTCCTTTGTTTAATCAAGCATGAAAGAGAAAATGATAGAGCAGAGGTTTGTGTCAGTGTTTTCCTCTGCTTCTGCTCACTCATTATGACACTGCAGGAGGGGTTCTCATTGAGATCACCGTGAAGAACCAGGTGAAGACAGGTTGGTGGCAAGCGGAGACTTGCTGGCCCAAGACGAATTTGCTATGAGTTTTCCCTATTGCTTTATATGAGAAGAGGGAAGTTGGCTCTTAAACATATAGTCAGGGCCACCTGGACGGTTCCTTGAGGGTATAATCAGCAATGAACTTGTAATCAGACACCTCTGTTTACAGAGAAGCCAAACTGGAAACCAGTAACAATTACAACCGAATCCTGTTTTTAATATAGAACATTTAATATAGAGCATTTAACATAGAACTATTTAGGCCCCAAGTTGAAAAAACAATCTGAGACTATTATCAGTTCTGACTCAAAGTCTCTTTGAGGTAATTTTATTGAAGAAGGAGGAGGAGGAGGAGGAGGAGGAGGAGGAGGAGGAGGAGGAGGAGGAGGAGGAGGGAGAAGAGGAGGAGGAGGGAGAAGAGGAGGAGGAGGGAGAAGAGGAGGAGGGAGAAGAGGAGGAGGGAGAAGAGGAGGAGGGAGAAGAGGAGGAGGAGGGAGAAGAGGAGGGAAGGAAGGAAGGAAGGGAAGAGAAAAGAAAGAAAGTCTTTGTATCTATTGATTGTGTGTCTGTCTCTGTGTGAAGACGTACAAAGATGTGCATCTGAAGTGGGGACAGTTTATGGAAGTCGGTTCTCCCCTCCGCCTGTGGGTCCCAGAGGTCGGACTAAAGTCATCGGGATCGGTAGCAGTGCCTTTACCCCACGGGGCGGTCTCACAGCCTGTGTATTTTCAGCTCGTGCTTCACTTTCCCCATCTGAAAAACCAGTAACTACGCTTCTGTGTGCAGTCGTTAAGTATTTGGTTCACCGCTTTTCCCAAGACTAGCCATTCCAAACCTGGGACTCTGCTGTGTGTCCCCTTTTGCCTGAGTTAGCTCAAGTTCATAGTCTGACCCTTAAATGAAAAGCGCTCCAAGTTATATAACTACTCATAGATAATCATTTCCTCATCAAAAGAGAGCATGGTTCATTTTTTTGTCCATACTAGGGGCAGACTGTTTTTCACTGTTAGACCAGTCTCTATAGAATAACCGGAAATGGCAGCTGCATGCTGCTGACTCCACCTGACAGGGCAAGTAACTACCTCGTGAGAAGAACAACGGAGCATTTGTTAATAACTGACTTCCTTCTTAAACAATATTATGTCCTAATCATCAAGTCCAGTGCCATTTTCTTCCTCCTTTTGCGTTACAAGTTAGCTTACTGTGGCAGCCACGGAAACCCTTTCTGTTCCTTGGGAAATTTTCTCTCACCCAATCGCATGTTTACATCGCACCAGAACTAATCTTCTCAGATCTTCAGCCTCCCTCGCCACCGCTGCTTTCTCATCTGCTCACATGTGTCCTCTTATCTTCTTTGTCTTAAGAGAAAAGAAAATGCCTCTAACAGCATTCTCGTTATGAAATAAAGACAAACTTTTCTTTCTGTTCCCCGGGTAAACATCTTCCAAAAGAATAAGCAATCTAGTGATTTGTTGAGCAGATCCAACTCAATTCAACAGGATCCTTATCAATTCTAGGTATGTAATGTAGTAAATTACTGGCTAGTGTGGATTGAAATTCTCAAACCTGCAAACTAATAATTATTATTACAAAGATACTTACTAAACATAAAATGTTATTACTGTACATACTTAATGCAGTCCCTATAAAATAATATGCATGTCAGTGTTCAGTGGGACATTAGACAAACAACTAATCTCAATAACCCTCAACCATCACTGTTACTATGATTACCCTCAGCTGCCATTGCTACGGTAACTCTATCTTCCTTTTTGACTGATCTTTTTTTTAGCATGCTACCCCAGCTCTCTTCTTATCCCGTCCTTCCTAGATCACAGATTCTTCTCAGTTGTTCAAGTGCAATGTTCATCGTTTGGCCTCATAACTCAACATCAACTCCGTGAGCCTTACTCTTCCTTTGGCTCCTCTTCTTCTCTCTGTTGTTTTCTATCTCTTGTCTAACTCTGCTCTGTCTATTCCTCTGGGGGCACTTGGGTACCCCTGACTCATTGGTTCTCTGCTTCAGTGGAGAGCAGAGTCTGAAAGCAGTGTATCCAGAACCCAAGTATGCATGAGTTTGGGGCAAGGAGAGTTTTGACCACAGCATCCTTACCAAGGAAGCCAACTTTTTTTTTTTCAAGGCTCAAAGACACATGGAATAAAAGGCTAACGAGGTTTATCCATTTAACAGTCAATATTATTAGACAAAATTATAGTAAGGCATTATAAAAGAAAATTCACCTTTGATAATACATTGACTGAAACTTGATATGGCTCCCAATGTTAGCTTCTTGCAAACTTTCCTTAAGATCATGTTCACAGTCTAGTAGCTGGTTATCTTCTTCCACTCTTTGGACGCCAGGGATTGGACTTAGGTTGCTGGGGCTTGGTAAGTGCCTGTACAACAGAATCAGAGATTGTAGGCATAACCTTATTATGCACTGTGTAAGGATTATTCTTGTGTTAGTCACATACTGACTTCTGGGCCCCTGGGTCTGGCTGCAATCTGGGCATGGCATTGTAATGCTTATTCTAAGAATCTCCTGTCTCAGTGTCGTGTAAATATTGCTCCTTAATTATTCCCTGATTGTAAAGAGTCCCTGATCAGTAAAGAGCTGATCAGCCAAGGTCTGAGTAGAGAAGAGAATAAGGCTGGACTTCCAATTCCAGAAAGGGGAAGGGGGAAAGAGAGAGGAAGACAGGATTTGCCATGAGAAGAGGGTCCAGGAGACACCATAAGGCCAGGCATGGAGCAGAGAGAGTCAGATCAGTACTAAAATGCAAGTATCTAGAGGATTTTGGCTGGGAGGTGGCCAGATTAGTTTAGAGGATTAGAATGGATCAATAACTGCTCAATTATTGTGCCATTAAGCTTATTAAATAAATCTAATAATTTCTGTCTCATTTATTTGGGAGCTAGCTGGGATAAAGAAAAAACTGTCACTTTTAAAACTTCATTAGGAGGAGACGAACAGTTCCTGGTTGAAAAAGAGAACTATACCACACTAGAGGTAGACAGTTTTTGCACCAAAGTGAGTTTATATCATATTTTTTAGTTTCTATGGTGACCCATCATGCCTCTTTGATTATAAACTATCCTGTGATTTCATATTGATGTTTTTATTTTTTCTGGTTCTCACTGCACTATTTTTATTTATTTATTTTTTATTTATATCTCACTGTAATCTTGATTACTCACATCCTAAATCTTGAAGTCACAACAACAAAAACCTGACATCTAGAAAGTTTGGCAAGAAAAATCTCAGATGTATCCAAAGCAGGCAAAGGTCTCTACCACACTCGGTGGTCTGGTTTTCCCACCTAGAGGAAATGCCACCTGATACCTTTTGCTGGGTGTTAGGATAATAGTTCTGCCTTGGTTCACACATGACTTCTAATGTTCCTGATTTATGTTGGTCTTAATACAAGCAACCAATAAAGCTCTCTTTTATTTCATGGTCTATCTATTCCTTCCTTAACCATCTTATAGGCAGAAACTATGCCTTTTTATCTTTGAAACCCAGTGTCATTCATGAAGTAGACAATGAATGTTTTATGTTCTAGGCAGAAGTGGGGAAATATGCTTTAGAGATTCTGAACAAAACCTGCTCCCACTGTAACAAAAGTGAGAGAGCCGCTGGGCAGTGGTGGCGCACACCTTTAATCCCAGCACTTGGGAGGCAGAGGCAGGTGGATTTCTGAGTTCGAGGCCAGCCTGGTCTACAGAGTGAGTTCCAGGACAGCCAGGGCTACACAGAGAAACCCTGTCTCAAAAAACCAAAAAAAAAAAAAAAAAAAAAAAAAAAAAAAAAAAAAAAAAAAAAAAAAAAAAAAAAAAAAAAAAAAAAAAAAAAAAGTGAGAGAGCCACTTAGATGCATAGGACTCCGAGCTGATGAACCCAGAGCTGACCTCATCTTCCCCTTTCTTCACAGCAGTTCTCCTGAGCAGAGCAGCCTCTTTCCTGTCACTTCATGCTCTGTGAGCATGTGCTTTGTGAAATGGGATCCTGGTAGCGGTCTTCCAATGTTGGGGTAGGAGGAAATGAGTGATATTTTCAATTCTCATTATCCCGTGTGATACATTACCAGATCTCGTTAAATTTGTTCCACTTCTGACACTTTTGACTGTGTATCTGTGCATGCATATATACATACCTGTATACATACAGATACACATGTGTATGAGCACATGCATTGAGAACAACCTTGGGGGGTCAAGCCTCAAGCACCATTTACCTTTTTCTTTCTGCTTTGGAGCTTACCAAGCATTCTAGACTAGCCCCAAAGTATCTTACCATACACTCCAGTAAGACCCAAAGGATCTGCTTGTTTCTTCCTCCCAGATGCTGGGATTAGAAGCATGTGCCACTACACCTGGCTTATTCTTTAAAATATGGATTCTAGCAATTGGATCATGTCCTTGCTCTGGCAAAGCAATCGCTTTACCAACCATATTATCTCCCGAGTCCTGTAACCCCTTCAACCCAATGATTTTTATACAGTACCAAGTGTATAAAATAGGTATACAAATCAAAGACTTTCTGAAAATGGATCATTCATAAATTTATTTTAAAATAATTATTTGGCATATATTTCATTATACAATTTATTAAAGATGAAATCAAATGTATACAACAATAACACGGCCGTACTTGTTTATTTTTACATGAAGAATTAAATCTTGACTGGATAGTTGACACTCTAAAGAACAGCATTTTTCAGAGTTGATGGAGATTTTGATTTTATTATCATCAACCCTGAGAATGATGCATCATGCAAACTGGCAGAAATAGTTTCAGGGTTACTTCAGAAATTCTTAGAAATTATACCTTAATTTCAACCCAAATTTTATTTAATTATTTTTTAGTTAAACTTTTCAACAACTCCAACAGAAAATTTAAGAACCCACATACACCGGGCAGTGGTGGCACACGCCTTTAATCCCAGCACTTGGGAGGCAAAGGCAGGCAGATTTCTGAGTTCGAGGCCAGCCTGGTCTATAGAGTGAGTTCCAGGACAGCCAAGGCTACACAGAGAAACCCTGTCTCGAAAAACCAAAAAAAAAAAAAAAAAAAAAAACCCCAAAAAAACCCACATACACAATCCCATCCAGGGGATGAAGAAAAGGCTCAGTGGTTAAGGGCCCTAAGTTCAATTCCCAACAACCACAATTTGCTCACAATACGGTCCAAAAGTTCTGATACTTACATACTGAGGAATGACAGAAAGTATTAAGTCATTTTCTGCCATTAATAACTTTTATTAAAACACAAACAATAAAAATTGTGGTTCATAACTACCAGAGTCTTACATGTGAGCCAGTCAGCCTTGCTTTTGTCTAGTGTGTCAGGACACAGTGCTCACGGCGTGTGTTCAGAATCAGGCTGGAGTGACAGCGCAGGAGGCAACAGGTTGAGTGCCACCAAAGGTCCCTTATACTCATTACATGCTTGACTTCATTTTTGGTTTTCTCAAATTCAGAGACCTTTTCTTATTGCCAGATTCTTAGTAACTCCCACAACCAGTCATCCGGCCGGTTAAGAAGCTTAGCTTTATGTCACTCTGTGAGGTAAGTGCATTAGATGCAACATATTTCATCAACACACAAATCTAAAACTTAAAAGATCAAGAGAATTCTGCAAGGTATTTCTGATAGTAGCTGAAAAATCAATAATTAGCATTCAGGATTCCTGGCTCGTATTTGGTTGTGGATATTTGGAGTTGCCACAGTCAGAGTTTTTAGAGTGCAGCTCTCTTTAGGTCTATGAGTAACAACAGATATAAAGGAACTTTCTCATATATTATCCACCTTCAGCTCAGAAATGAACCGCCAGGGTGCCAGCTCCACCACTCAGCAAGCTTATCTTCCCGGTAAATAGATATGCTTACCTGACAATATTCACTCTATACCTCAGTAATTGATGCATAATTTCCCTGAAATTTAGAGTGGAGTTGTTTTTTTTTTTTCTTTTTTTCGAGACAGGGTTTCTCTGTGTAGCCCTGGCTGTCCTGGAACTCACTCTGTAGACCAGGCTGGCCTCGAACTCAGAAATCCACCTGCCTCTGCCTCCCAAGTGCTGGGATTAAAGGTGTGCGCCACCACTGCCCGGCTGGAGTTGGCTTATTAATGTAAAAACCTTTGTGTCCAAACTCCACACTAGCAATTGGATCCCACAAGTGGGCAACCACTGTGGTTAGACCTATTCTGATTTAGAATACTCATTTTAAAACTACAAACTTTTCAGACAGGCAATTACCCTCCTGATAGATACATCTTATGTATCTGGTCTTAGTTCTCCTGAACTCTGCCTAGTACATCCTGCAGATTCAATAAAGGCTGAGCAAAGAAGTGAGCAATTTCAGTCTTCTACAGATACCTGCTTCCCACAGATCAACTACATTAGCCACTTCAAGCCAAGTCCTACTATTGCCTGCCATCCTGGAACCCACAGATAAGACTATGGTAATGTAATGCAGAAAAGCGGAGATCCAATGTCAGCCCTGGAAGTTTTGGGTTAGAACACCAAGAAGGGCAAACCTGCTAATGACAATGGCACAAGGACGTGTAGGCCCAGTTCTGACAAGAAAACATGTAAAGAAAGTTTCAGATAAAGCAGGGAACAGAAAGAGGGCAGATGCTGTGGCAGTCGGAGAAGCTGTGAGATTACTAGTACGTGCTTTCTGCCCTAGAAGAGTGACAATTCTGCTTGTCACATCCCCTCCTGCTTTGCAAGGGGGTGGGGAGATGGCATTTTTATGAGTTGGGTTAGGCTGTATTTGCACTTGACATTTATAGAAGTTGGTGTTGAAAATGAGACTCCGGCCCCAGACATCATGGAAAATACAAATTTGATGCAAATCAACACAAGCTTATTTCCTTTTTTGTAAGAGAAATTTCCCCCAGGAAAGGAAGCATTTCTTACTCGACCGCTCACAAAAGAAGCCTAGAGAAGAACCTGGGTCCTCATAGTCTGCTCCGTACAGCTGAGGACGGCACCCAGGAGTGTGGAGAACTCTGAGGAACTGGCTGGCTCTAGCATGGATTGTGCTTTTCTGAGCCTATGGCCCAGGGATGGGTTAATAACTTCTCCCTGGTCTTATCTTTGCCATCAAAAGCAGTCTGTTCTTTCTTCCTACCTCTACAGAGAAACTGTTTCCAACTTATCCTGTGTCCAGACTTGCTTTCTAAGCAAGCCCTGCCTGGCAAGGACGTTCACACTGGAATAATTTGTTTACTTTGTAAACAGGTCAACCTGTTTGTCTTAACAGACCCCAGTGGAATATTAACCCACTGTGAAGGCCTTAATGGGAGTGCCTGGGAGTAAACACAATTTGTCTCTTTTTTCCAATGGGTGCTTGATCTGCTTTGGAACGGCTGTTCTTTGAAGTATAGTAATTTAGCCCAATCTAATCATGTCTGCTATGGTCACAGGCGAGTTACAGGATATTCGCTGGCTGGCATCTTGGAATTATCTTTCCATTTCAGGTTTAATCAATCCTCCCAAATAGACATCAGAGCCCAACAAAGATGCATTGAGAGTCTCATGACTAAGTGTGGCAATTCATTACCATTACCTCTTAAAAATAATTTTGTTATTTTTAGATGTATGTATGTGCACCATGTGTGTGCCTGATGCCTCATGGAGGAGTTCAGAAGTGGATGACAGATTCCCTGGAACTGGAGTTGTAGATGGTTATGGGATACCATGTGGATGCGGGCAATGGAACTCAGGGTATCTGCAAGAGTAACCACTGCTCTTAACCCCTGAGCCACTTCTCCAGCTCCACTTATTTACTTCTTATCCCCAAGCACAATGTTGTGAGCCTACTAACCAATACATTCCAGGCACAGTGCTGGACTCCGAAATACAGAAATAAAAGGTGCTATTCCGCCAGGCAGTGGTGGCACACGCCTTTAGTCCCAGCACTTGGGAGGCAGAGGCAGGTGGATTTCTGAGTTCGAGGCCAGCCTGGTCTACAGAGTGAGTTCCAGGACAGCCAGGGCTACACAGAGAAAGCCTGTCTTGAAAAACCAAAAAGAAAGAAAAAGAAAAGTTCTATGGTATGTCACCAAGAATCACCGACTTAGAGTCAGATCTAAATTCTAAGTTTAGATCTTTTATTCATTCTAAGCATATACAAATCCTTTCTAAGCTTCCTTTATCACATATGTAAAGTAGGAATAATGGCCCTCCTTTACAATGTTGCTATGAGAACTAATGTTCTAAGTATCATACCTGGAATGTGGTGAGAGTTCATCATCACTGTCATCATGTGGTGGGGGAGGGGGAGTGATGACATCACAATATCACATGTTGCATCTGAGGGTGGCGGTCAGCCTTATACGAACACAGTGTGTGATCGTGAAGAGGAAGAAGACTTAAACAAGATGGGATATTGATACCCAGCTAAGACCAGAAGGGTTGAGAGGAGAAATGGCAAAGACATTCCAGAAAGATAGAATAACAGCGTGTACAAAAGAAATAATGAGCATGCCGAGGGCATGACAAAGACCTTGGCATGTCTGGATCTCGGGATGAACGTAGGGAAGAGTTGGGAGAACAAGAGAGAAGGGGGAGGTTGTGCTGTTAGCTTCGCAGTGGCCACAGAGCCTGCATAGCTGTATTTCTACCATGTCCTTCCTGTCTAAGTAACCAGGTGGTCCACAGCCCTTAGGGACCATCTCCATCAGTTTTCCGTTCCTTCTCATACTGCTGTAGAGAGAGGGAGAAGAAGATTCTGATAGGCTCTTTCAGCTTTTCCTCTGAGAAATGTTACCTAGCATCTACTAGCAGACAAGGCTATAGGATCATTCAACTCCAGAGAGGATCCCATGAGACAGAAAGAGGTTCTTAGGTTTAGTAGAAGCTGCAGGAAGAAGGACATTAGACTTTAGCAGTCATATATACATTAGTAGCCATTATACTGTGCGTTATATTCCTATGGCAAGGGTCTCTTTTTAATAGTATTGACTTAGCTATAGCTTGAAAGAGAAGCATTGAACTTACTGCTATATTTATAGTTCCATGAACTCAAACTTTGTAGGTACTAATTGAACATGGTTTTTCTGTTAACAATGAGAAACTCGGGTCCAGAGTCTATGCTTTTGTTGTGATAGATTATGATGATATATGGTGTTAGTCACGGACAGTTTTGCTCAGAGGTGTTTAGGAATACCATAACCAGTCATGACATCACACAGCTTGTTGACTTAATGTGAATGACCTAGACGCAAAGGTCTTCACCTAGTCCACTAGAGGAATATTAGCTTTTCCAAGGGTGAAGGTGTGGATTATGACCATCTAATCTGCTCCTCAAGGGATCAGAATTTGGTCTGGCTTCAATATTGTTCTGGCATGTCAGGAGAAACCAGGACAGTCTTGAGTCTGCTCTTAGACTAAGTACAGTGGTAGGAGATTCCATCTGCACAAACAGACTATGAACTAAAGGCAATAGCTAAAGTTGAGGGGTCTTGTGAGATGTTCAGTTACATTCACCAGATTCAAACAACAAACTGCGTGTGTGTGTGTGTGTGTGTGTGTGTGTGTGTGTAAATGAGGAGGATGGAGAACAACTTCAAAACACTGACTCTCTCCTTCCACCTTTACCTGGGTTCTAATGGTTAAACACAGGTCATCAAGCTTGCAGAGCAAGCCACTATAATCACCGAGTCGTCTTGCCCACCTCCCTTCACCAGATTTGATAGTCAGTGCTTAGATTAGTGTAACTCAAAGTCAGAAAACTTCAGTAAGTAATGAATCTGTATTGAAATAGAAATCCATTTAAATATGTAGGTATCATTTGGTTCTGTTTTCATTGTTAAACAGTTCTTAAGAATTAAACTTAGTTTAATTTTAGACATCATGAGAAACATTCAAGACACTAAAAAAGAACATATAACCAGTCCATCTTCCCAAGGGATGAGATGATGACATGACTGAATCTACCACACTTAATTGCCTGCAAAGAGATAAATACTTAGAGGTCAACAAGATGGCTCAATGTGTTTGAGCATCTGCCATCAGCCTTGGTGATATGAAATCAGTCTCTTGTGCCCCACATGTTGGAAGAAGTAACTCCCACAGGTTGTCCTTTGACTGCACTTGAGTCACTCCTACATAGAATAATTAAATAAATAAAATACAATTTAAAAGTGTTTTTAAAAAGATAAACACCTATAGTTATACTGAATAAGAATTGGGACCCTCTGTACATGTTTACAAGAATAATTGACTCTAGAAGAAGTCCAAATAGAATAACTTCATTTCAGACCAAGTACCCAACTTGGCTCACTACAGGGAAGTAGAATTAAGAAATTTCACTGCCTTCGATTAGGTGAAGATACTGCTGCCTCTCTGTTCCTGCATCACAAAATGTCTGAGATAAAAAGTATATAACAAAAATATGGATTGAAGGCCAGGAGAGATGGCTTAGCAGTTCAGAGTACTTGCTGCTCTAGTAGAGGACCCAAGTTCAATGACAAGCACCCATATGGTGGCTCCCAACACTCCATAACTCCAGTTCTAGGGGAATCCAGTACCCTCTTCTGAGTTCCAAAGACACTGCATATCTGTGGTGCACTTACATATATGAAGGCAAAATACTTATACACATAAAAAATAAAAATTTTAAAAATCTTTAAAAAGAAATATGGGTTGAGACCCTTAAAATAAATGACCCCCCCAACACACACACACAGTGTGCAAATATATGATTTTGACATTATTATTTGATAACCTTATCATAGAAAAATCATGCTTGGAGAATCTTGCTGGTCATTTTGACTTTAATTTCTGGCCAACATCTCCTTCCTTAATTTCTCTCTGTACTAACATTAGTTAATCTAGATATCTACCAACTCATGGAACCTCTAGTTCACTATAAGACCAGAGTATCCTGACCTTTGATTCTGTGATTATGTCAGAGCCCTGGCACATTCTTCCTCTTTCTCTTCCTCTACTTTTCCTATTCTTAAAGAGAAAGATGACTTTTCTCTTTCCTTATTCAGCAAACATCATCAACAAATAACTGTTGAAGACCAACATCATTCAAACACTGTTGGGAGACAGCCGTTAGAAAGATTACTGCTCACGCTTTTAAGAAGGACACAGACTAATTCTTATTCAATTCCTAACCTTCTGATGGTGACGTACAAGCACATTTAAAAATAGAATCTGAGCCGGGCAGTGGTGGTGCACACCTTTAATCCCAGCACTTGGGAGGCAGAGGCAGGCGGATTTCTGAGTTCAAGGCCAGCCTGGTCTACAGAGTGAGTTCCAGGACAGCCAGGGCTACACAGAGAAACCTTGTCTCAAAAAACCAAAAAAAAAAAAAAATAGAATCTGCTGTCCATATATAATTGTGTCAATATTTAAACATATGCACATATAAAAGTTTCATACTATGATATTACATATGCTCTGCTGTCTTCTAGTATCTTCTCTTTCATTTTAAATGATGCAGCATGTGTGTGACGCACTGCTGTCACTTCACAGTCAAGTAATGTGTCTTGACTTACGGTTTGGAAAACAGTCTTGCTGAGATACAAGCAGTCATGGAAATGAGTAATTACACGACACTGTTAGAAGCATGTCCTGTACTTTCTATTGTTCATCGAGGTATCTATGGGACTCACATTACCTAGTTGGTGAAAGGCTTTGTGGTGGTAGAAACCATGATCTCTGTATCGTAGTATTCTTTCTCTATTCCTCATTCCTGGTGTAGTATCTTGTATAGAAAATATTAGTAGATTATTGTTGATGATAACCGTATATTGTTGTCATTGAATATGTTAATTGAGGGCTCTGAGAAGTTGATCTTAGGGTTAGTGTGTTTGGGGAGATTTATTGGAGTAAAGCCAGTAAAAAGAGGAATGGAGAGAAAAAGAGGGATGGAACTCAGGAGAAGGTAGAGAAAGCATGCAGACTACGACTGCAGACTTAACAACTGAAAAGGGGCAGAGGAAGAGAAAGAGAAAGAAGTGAGAAAGGTCTTTGAACTGGAACACAGTTATGGTACAGCTCCAGTCTAACTGACAGGCTGCTCTCAAGCCAGACTCTTATGGGGCAAGTCCTTCATCTTACTTGGAATGTATCTGCCTTAAGTCTCTGCGTGGTTCATCAGTGGCTGGGAACTGCCTGCAGGCCTGAACATGCACATGAAAGGGGATCCTGAGAGTAGCAGCAGAGTTAAAAATCTCTGCAGAGGTCTATTTGGTATGTGTTCAGGGCCACCACAGCATAACAGTGCTGCTCTTACAGGCGAGGCTTCCTTTTAAGGTTAGAGCAAGTGGTTTAAAAATAAACAAATAAGACGTGGATGCACCCTGTTCCTGCTTGACCTTGTTCGGATCCCCCACCCCCATCCGTCTTAGGCTGTAGAATCAAGTCTTCTTTGTCTTTTCTGCCCCAAGAGAAGCTTTAGGACACTATTATTCCAGTTCCATAGGGATGAGATAAGGGTGATTGTTCTAGAAAATAGGTAAAGGGTAACCCATGGCCGGGTAGTGGTTGCGCACGCCTTTAGTCCCAGCACTTGGGAGGCAGAGGCAGGTGGATTTCTGAGTTCGAGGCCAGTCTGGTCTACAGAGTGAGTTCCAGGACAGCCAGGGCTACACAGAGAAACCCTGTCTCGAAAAACCATTAAAAAAAAAAAAGGGTAACCCAGGAAAAAAGCTGCTGACACCAGTGAGTGTCCATGGAGAAGACTGTAGCTTCAATCGTAAATGCCCCACAGAGGCTTGTTTGTTAAAGGTCTGGTCTCCAGAGTGGTAACAGTTGTGAGACATTGAAAAGTGAGGTCTAATGAGAGGCCTTGAGGTCACTGAGGGATGTGTCCCTGGGCAGGATCAAGGACTCTCGACCCTTCCACAACACCTTTGGTTCCTGGCAATGAGATGAGTAGTTTTGCTCTGATGTGTGTTCTAGTCCATGCTATACTGCTTCACCAGAGGCCCAGAAACAACAGGGGCCAATCAACTACAGAACTGCCAAGACAACTTTTCACACTGATTATTTCAGGCATCTGCTCTAGTAATGAAAAGCCGGTTAATATAAGAATTTGGATCTTAACACTCCCACACCCAGAAACTTACATTAAGTAATTCCCTATTAGTGACTCAGTTCCTTCCTTCCCCTCCCCCGCAGTGAAATTCACTGAAGCCCGCAAGGCAAATTTTGACACTTACAAGGAGCCTCAACTCATTCTTTAATCCAAATGCCATAATCGATAAAAACAAAACAAAACAAAAAAAACTTTCTTGTTTTTAACAGTCTGTGAAGTTAAGGAAATAAACTGGGATCAAATTACTTTTTGTCTAACATCTGAGGGGTAGAATTGCCCATTGGGTCATTGCCGGAACAATCTGTGATGGGCGCTCAGGTAGAGAAAAGAGGATTCCAACCTACTGGTAACCACATCTCTTAATGAGATCACCGTAACTGTGTTTAGCTAAGCATAACTGCAGAGAGCTATGGCTATGACTGCTTGTTAGTTAGAGGAACCCCTTTGCCTTTTGTGGCTGGATAGTTCACAGCCCTATTTGGTCCAAAACTAGTTCTTTTCCCCATTCACAAGGAACTGTTCAAAGGACTGTCAGGCAGGTTGATAACTACATTCTGTTTGTTCAGTGTTTTCCTTAGCAGGAGGCCAATGCCTTACTCAAATGCTCTATTAGGAACTCTCACCGAGGGCATTTGAAAGACTAGCCAAATCTGTTCAGCTACTGTGGAGGAAGATGTCTATCCAGCTGTCTGTTGCTGTGACAAAACACCATGAGAAATAACCTCTTTAACACAGGGATACTTTATTTTGTCTCACGATTTCAGAGGTTTCAGTGTATAATTACTTGGCCCAGAAGCTCTGGGCCTGAAGTGAGGTAGGATGCCATGGCAGAAGCATATAATGAGGTCAGAGTCTGGTTTGAATATGCTTGTGCCAAGGAGTGACACTATTAGGTGTGACCTTGTTGAAGTAGGTGTAGCCTTTTGGAGAAAGTGTGAGTGGGCTTTGAGACCCTCCTCCTAGCTGCCTGGAAACAGTTTGCTCCTGGCTTCCTTTGGATGAAGATGTAGAACTCTCAGCTCCTCCAGCGCCTGGACACTGCCATGTGTCCTGCCATGATGATAATGGACTGAACCTCTAAACCTTTAAGCCAAGTCAAATTAAATGTTGTCCTTTATAAAAGTTGCCTTGGTCATGGTGTCTCTTCACAGAAATGGAAACCCTAAGACAGAAGAGCCCTCATGATCTAGCTACTTCCCAAAGGCCCTATCTCTGAACACTGCTGTGTTGGGGACCAAACCTTTGAGACATACGCTGTAGGAATCACTTAAGGTCTCAACACAACAGTCTTACAGATAAATGACAACTCAGTCACTCAGTGTGGGGCCTGTGTTGAGACCGGTCCTCTCTCTCCAGTTCCCTAAATGCATTGTGACTGCATTGTGTTCAGCCTCAGAAATATTGGCCAGTGCTAGGCTTTGCCTCAGGACGTTTTGAAGCTGTCAACCTGAAAGAGAACCCAAATTTCAAGTTGATTTTGATAGAGAATGACTTACACTCTCTTGCTAACTCAGTTCAAGAGTCAGAATTGACTCTACATGCATCGCTGGTCTTGTAATAGAGTGCCTTTGTGGACCTTAGATTTCAGAAGAAAAACTGATCTTTGGCTGGAGGTACAGCTCAGACAGAGTGAAAAGATTATCTAAAATACCCCTCTCCTGCCTTTCTTTGTCCTTGAAGTTAGACAAGACCCTGTTTCACAGTAACTCAGGAAATCTATAAGGATCTGTTTTAGTGCAATACAACTAAATCTCACAATGAAAAATCACCTAAGATGTACAGAAAATAAAATGACTTAGCACTAGTATGTTAAAGGGCTCTGTTCTATGTGTCCTCTCTCCTAAAGTTAACTTTCCAATTAGTAGTCATTCACTTCCCCCTAAATGGTTCCAGATTTCCTTTAGACCATTTCCATCTTACCCAGATGGAGTCTCCAACAGTTTGCTCCAAAGATTTGACTTTGTTCTCTTTGTTGTCATATTATTCTGTGCAAAATTTGTCTTTGGTCTGGTTTCCTGATTTAGTGACGGTCATTAAGGGCAAGAGGACCTTACTCCATTGTTCAGAGTAAGGCATGCATGCAGCTGATACAGTGAGGGTTCCAGGGTGCTAACAGGTAATGAGATATATTGTTTGGAGAAAGGTGTGTGCACAGAGTACATGTAGATAAGAGTCTCAGGCCTCTAAGTACACCAAGAGGGATGCTTGCATAGCCCAAATCAAGTGGGGGTCC
Organism: Uromys caudimaculatus; assembly: GCA_028551405.1. NCBI lineage: Eukaryota > Metazoa > Chordata > Mammalia > Rodentia > Muridae > Uromys > Uromys caudimaculatus. The sequence continues at coordinate 29,902,970 of CM052711.1, read as the reverse complement.
CTAGGTTTCTAAACTATTCCCTATGCATGTGTCCCTCATATTGAAGCTACATATTTCTCTATTATTATAGGGTTGGGGGGCTCCCCAAGTCTGCTCTGCCACAGGGCTCGGCCACTCGGGAAGGCAGGATGTGGGAGTTTTGACTGTGCTTACCCCATGCTGAGATTTTGTAAAGATATTTACAAAAGTGACACAATTGTTTTATGAGAGGGGAAAGGTAGAGAGGTGGATGGGAATAGGAACCAGCTAACTAGCTTTCTTCAGCTCCTTTCTATTACCGTAGAGTTTCCTCCTCTTCAGTCTGTAACATGCCCATTCCAGAGGACAGTAAGAAGTGTTACTGCCATTGATGCTGCTGCAGACCTACCATATACTTCACAGCAGGCAAGATCCATTTGCCTGTGTTAACTGGCTTAATTCCCATAGGTTATCATCCCATTAAAGATGGATGTAAGGAAACCGAGGCACTGAGAAGTTCAGAGACTAAGTTTTTTCAAGGGATCAAATGCTCTCAAGTGTTAGAGCTGGTTGATGTCCACATATATCCAAGGGACAAGAGAGAGTGGCTGCCGGGAGAAATTGATCAGCACCACAAATCGATCCTTCATTTTATGACCAGACACTTCTCATCACTGACTCAGCCAAACACTGCCACGTGGGTCTTCTAGGTGGAGTTTGGCACCTACTGCTTTCCCATCCATCAGGTGACAATGACACAAGCAACCTTTTGCAAGGGAACATCCGGAGAGACAGGTGGCAAAGTCCAGTCTTCCAGCACTGTTATGCTAACCCAGATAGAGGCTAAGGGCTCAGGACTGAACAGAGACTCCATTATTAGTAACGACAACAACAAAAGGAAGAGAAAGAGAAAGAAAGAAAGAGAGGAAGGAAGGAAGAGAAAGAAAGAGCAGGAGACTGGGAGATGGAGTAAAGGCACTAGGAGGAGCTGGTAGTAGAGGATAGATGGACCAGCATGCCATGTATAAGTGTATAAATTTCAAAGAAGAAAACAAGGCCACATCCAGTCCTTGCAGAGCCTCACTGGTCCTGGGGAGTTGACTCAGGCTCTGGCTGCCTTCCTTCTCAAGAGGAAATAGACACCAGTCATGACCTTATGGCTTCAGGGAGGGATATTTCATTTTCTGGCTGACATTTCATCTGTGAAGGCTGGGTAGGCAGGTATAACCTGCTCCACCCTTACCTGGCACGAAATCAGAGGCTACGCACCAAGTCTTTCCTTTTGGGCATTTTACAAAGAGGGGGAGGATTCTGGTTTTCCCTGGGAGGAAGACTTAGAGCCTTTATGTTTCTCCCTGGGAGACTAGAAGGCAAATGTCAAAGTTTCCAGAACGCTGCCAGCTCACCTCCTCTAACAAGAGGGAGTACTACTGATTAGAGGTAAATTGCCTAAGAGCAAATTGTTCTTAGGTGACATCAGATCTCCTTGCTTCAGCAAGGTGCACGTCTGGAGAGCGAGCAATGACTCTCACACTTACTCTACAGGATGAGAACATTGCTCCAGCTCTTCCGAAGAGGGGCAGTCTCTTCACATGACCTTGTTCTCCGGGTACCTCATAGTGAACAGGGGATCCATGACCCACGATCACTCTAATTGCTTTCTGAATAGTGGAAATACCAACCATGGGTCACTTGTATCCCTGGGCAATGAAACCCCTCCTCATCGCTCAGCACTAAGACATTTTTAAAACTAAAAAGTCATGTATTTCCCTGTTTGATAGTCTAAATAAAACTGGTAAGGATACAAAGGGCTCTTGTAACCTGGACCAAGGTCTAAAGTAAAAAGCTTCTTACTAAGGAGAGGATTCAAATAAATGGTTCCTTTTACCAGGTCGGACCCAGCCCCAGTTAGGGCACTGGGAAAAGGCGAATTAAAAACTGAGGGCTCCTGCCTGACAGTGGTGGCGCAACATCTTTAATCCCAGCACTTGGGAGGCAGAGGCAGGCGGATTTCTGAGTTCAAGGCTAGCCTGGTCTACAGAGTGAGTTCCAGGATAGCCAGGGCTACACAGAGAAACCCTGTCTTGAAAAAACCAAAAAAAAAAAAAAAAAAAAAAAAAAAACCCAAAAACCTGAGGTTTCCTACCCGGAGGGGATATGAACTCTACAAGAAGACCAACAGAGTCAACTAACCTGAACCCTTAGGGACTTCCAGAGACCGAAGCACCAGCCAAAGAGCATACATGGGTTGGACCTAGCCCCTCACACATATGTAGCCGATATGCAGCATGGTCCCCCAATAACTGGAACAGGGATGTCCCCTGATTCTGATTCTGTTGCCTGCCTGTGGATTCTGTCACCCTAACTGGACTGTCTTGTCTGGCCTCAGTGGGAAAGAATGAGTCTAGTCCTGCAGTGACTTGAGTTACCACAGTGGCTTGGTACCCAGGGGAGACCTCCCCCTTCTAAGAGGGGGAGGGGCAAGAGGGATGAAAAGAGGAATCGTGTGAGGGGTGGGGCTGGGATTGGATCGGGATGTAAAGTGAATAAATTAATTAATTAATGGAAAACAAACCAACAAAACCTGAGAGTTCCTAAGAGCCAATGGCCAATGGGGCTTCCCAAAGCAAGACTCAGGGCAGTAGAGGTCAGCCCTGTATTCAGCCCTCTTGATACCTTTACCAAAACAAAGGAAGGATGGGTTGAAGGCAGCAATAAAGCAGTGGAAACAAACCTGAGAGCCACATCCACCTGTGGAGCCTCATGCATCATCAGCAGGAGGGACTAGAGAGCTGGAAGCCTGAACCGGGGCTTCCTGGCAATCACTGTTCCTCAGGTTCACCTGGTGGCTTGTTAATCCGCAGTAGATTGAAACATGGAGGAACCTGTATTCCATGTCTTGTAGCTCTGGGTTGGGTCCAGGAACAGACATTTCTAACTAGCTCCTGGGGTGTTACTAGGGGACACATTTGGAGAAACAGTGGTTACATGAGCCAGAGGGCTTCCCAAGCCAGAGGGATTTGTAGGTGTCCCTCTAGCAATCCAAACTCTTTGGTTCCTTGTTCCTCTCTGATTTCTCTTGTAGAGTAGTGCAGGTGTATGGGGGGGGGGGGGGGG
>CM052711.1:29815809-29899795 GCA_028551405.1 Uromys caudimaculatus | reverse complement strand
TTTTCTTTTACATCTTTTTTTTTTTAGTTTTTCAAGACAGGGTTTCTGTGTAGCTATCCTGAAATTGGATCCATAGGCCATGCTGGCCTTGAACTCAGAGAATTGCTTGTGTCGGTCTCCAGAATGCTGGGATTATATGTGAGCACCATCACCTCCTGTTAATTGTTGTTTTGTTTTGTTTTGCTTTTTTATTTTGTTTTGCTGGCAAAACTTTTTAACTTTTGTGTGGCCCATTGTTAGCATTCTGTCTAAACTCCACCCCACAGTTACCTGGCAACAGCCAGGTATGCTCCTCCCCATAGTTCCCTGGCAACTGCCAGGTGGGTCTGGCCCACTATAAAAGGGACTGCTTGCCCCTCCTCTCTCTAATCTCTTGCTCTTGCCTCTCTTATCTCTTACCTCTCCCCATTCCCTTCCCCCCTCTCTCCACGTGGTCATGGCCGGCCTCCACTCCTCTACTTCTCTACTCTCTCCCTCTCTCTGCCTTTCTCTGCCTCTACTACCCTCTTAACTCCCCTCCCCATGCCCTAAATAAACTTTATTCTATACTATACCATCATGTGGCTGGTCCCTCTGGGGGAAAGGATGTCTCAACATGGGCCTCCTGAGGCACACCCTTCCCCCATACCCACCTCCCCATAACCCCATATAACATATATCTCTACCATATTTTTATAAACACATGACCCATAGTTTTGGATTAAAAATTATAACCTTTTCTCAGACCTTAATATGGGTGACTCACAGTACCAATGTATTCATTATTTACTTGTTGATGTCTACATGACTGTCAGGTGCTACAATGAGGAAATTCAGAGAGAGAGAGAGAGAGAGAGAGAGATTAATGAACTCTAAGACTGATATGTGAATTAGATGATATCATCTATGCTAAATGTTAACTTGAACGTCTAAGAAGGTCATTTACTTCCTATGTGAACAAGGATCTGAAAGTCTCCTCTCTTAACACGAAAAATTTCAAGGAATTACCTAAAATGATGAACTATCTTTTTCCTTCTAAAGTTTATGAGAAAAAGAAATCTACCCGTCTTTCCCTCCCAACCCCCACCCTTCCACCTCAAAGATGGGCTCGCTTCTGGCAGACTTTCTGTCTCCAAAGAGCTGCCCAGTTCTAAGGGCCTCGGGGCATCATGGGTGGGGCAGAGAGAATGCTCTGGGGAGAAGTTCTGTGAAAGCAGAGCTCTGCTTGCGCTTGGTTAAGCTGCAAGTTGGGTATGAGACCTGACATCTCAAGAGAAAGCAGGCAGTGTGGGAATTCACCAGACCAAAAAAATAAAAGAAGAGGGCTGGGAGAAAGCCCAGCCCTAGAGCTGAACCAGCACATTCCTGCATGATTGACACTTGCTGGTGGCCTTTGTTTTTTCCATCTGAGCTAGAGAGCAGGGGGTAGAGCCGTGGCTAGTGCTTTTTCTGACCTTGACACATTTGAAACTTCATTTTGTTTTGCTTTGTTTTTGCATAGAGTGGGACGGAGGGCTAACAGTAAACATTCCTTAAACTAATTGATATTTAGTCACCAACAGTAAGCTGAGTGAAAAGCTGGTGATCCAACCTTCAGAGCATTCTATGTGAAAGTAAAATATTCTGATACAGGGACCGTTATTCAGTTCCAACCATCTACTCTTCACCAAGCCTTTTCACTGTGGCTGCTGAACCTCCTGTAGGTCTCCACACTGTGTCTTTGCTTTGGATCAATACGTACTTGTCAAGCCCTTGGTATATTATAGCCCTTAGATAGTTCCTAGTTTGTCTCACCCAACCCCACCCCCAGCCAGGATGGATCAGATGTCCTGAAACTGGTCTCATAGCTCCCTGCTTTCTAAATCCCATTGTTTCCTGTGGTTTGATCAGCTATTTTCCCTCCTACCTAGCAAGAAGTGACGAGCTTCATATTCTTTCCCGATTTCTCAGTGTCAAACATAGTGCCTCGCTGACAACCATCACTAAACTTGATTGGTATTTTATGCATGCGCAAGCTGCCTTGGCTATTCTTTTTTTTTTTTTTTTTTTTTTTTTTTGGTTTTTTGAGACAGGGTTTCTCTGTGTAGCCCTGGCTGTCCTGGAACTCACTCTGTAGACCAGGCTGGCCTCCAACTCAGAAATCCGCCTGCCTCTGCCTACCAAGGGCTGGGATTAAAAGCGTGCGCCACCACTGCTCGGCTGCCTTGGCTATTCTGTTGATTGCTTATGGGCTTCTGCATGTGGAAGAACGGATTCCTGTGAACTGGAACCACTAGACCAGTCAGAAGTTACCGTAATACTGGATCCAGAATATGTTTGACATACTCCCACTTAAACTAGATCTTTATTTCTGGTTGTATCTTGCCTTCTCCATATTTCTCGAATGCTTCTGAAGTCCATTTTCAGAGAGTATGTTTGACATACTCCCACTTAAACTAGATCTTTATTTCTGGTTGTGTCTTGCCTTCTCCATATTTCTTGAATGCTTCTGAACTCCATTTTCAGATCTTGTCCTCTGATGTATGGGGTATGACTACGCAAACGGGATATCATTCCTGGTATCTTGAAAACCTCAAAGTCATTTTTTTGACCTTGAAAGTAAGCTTAAACCTTTGATCTTAACAAATGAGTCTGTCTGCATTCTTAAAGGACACCTAGATATGAAACAGGACACCTAGATATGAAATATATGGGAGGCATCTACCCTATTTTTGCAGTTTGGTTAGTTCCCTAGCATACATGGAGGAAAATGAGAAATGCAGAGTTCAAGGATTCCAGACCGATTTCCAGTTATAAGAGGTGCAAAAGGCCATCTTGCCAGTCTCTGAATTAGCTCCTTAGAGGGAAAATAAACTTTAAAGCCATCTTATTAACATCACAATCCCTACGGCTATTTTTCATTTCTAAAGGCCAACCAATTGATAACTGTGGGGGCAGTGGTCTGTAACAGGCAATCTGATACCTGGTTGAGCAAAGGCTGAAAATTCTGGGAGACCCCGTGAAATATTCACAAGGGACTGTGTTATATTTTTAGCCAACGCTCCGGGAAGACTCCTGTAAAATCAGTCACAGCCTTTACAACCCCTGTATAGAGAGAGGCCTGGCGTGTGAGACTTGAAAAGCAGCCCTGGCCCCTCCCATAAGCAAATGTGGCTCTAGAGAGCTCCCAGACCTAGCCAATAGAAAGCACCGGTTGCCAATCCCCTGACTCCTCCCAACCAGTATATCAGATTGTCCCACCTGCGTCCCTGTCCCTCCCTCCCTCCCCCTCCCTCCCTCCCCCTCTCTCTCTCCCTCCTTCCCTCCCTCTCTCCCTCTCTCTCTCTCCCCCTCTCCCCATGGCTCTGTCTGCCTGCCCTCTCTCTCTGCGCAGTTCTACCCACCTGCTCTCTGCATCTCTCTATGCTGCTCTTCGCCCGCCCCTGCCCACCAGCCTGCTCCGTCCCTCTTCTGCCTGCGCCCGCTGCCCGCCATCCAGAAGGAATAAAGCTGCAAAACTATTTTGGCGTCGGAGAACTTTGTCTAAGGGGCTGTAACACTTGGGCCCGAGAGGAAATCCGCTCTCTGGGCCTAGCGGTGGGGCACACGTAGACAGCGGCTGGGGGTCTCCCGGGAACTGCCAGAAGTTTCCGGTCCTCCGTAGGCTAGCCGGCCTCTCGCGGGTCTAGCCCTGGGCTGACTCAGCAGGGGGGCGAGCGCTGAGCTGGCTCGGTCCGACGCTCGGTCCAACAGATAACTACAAAATATAAATGGAAAACATGCATATTTTCTATACATATCTTCATGTCAAGAATAATAAAACATACAGTAAGCAGAAATTAAAAAGGGATTGGAGCCAGGCAATAAGGATGCATACCTGGAACACTAGCACTGAGGAGGCAGAGGCAAGAGGATCATAAATTCCAGATGAGTTGAGACTACATAGAAATACACTGTCTCAAACAGGTAAATAAGAAATCATTAAGGAGTTTCTTAACTAAGGCAAACTTCTAGGGTATCTTAAGGAACAAGGAAATTATTGCATAGTTCTATCTGCTAGGAGGCAGGTTTAACAGCATTTTCTTCAGTATCTTCTTATACATTAATGCTTTATTCAGGGACCTTAACTGGGACCATGGGAGGTACAGATGGGCCAGGGCTAGAGTTGTCGGCATCACCTGAGTTCATTGATATAAAATTGTGCCATGGGAACTCCAATTCTACTGATACTGATAATGATATCAACGGCAAAAGTAGCATTCTATAACGCTAATCTATTAAAGTGTCTATCATAGAGACATTGGCCAAGGACATGTTATTTTCAAATACTTTCAGGCTAGGTACTCATAGCGACATTTTGTAGAGCCAGCAAGGGGAGTCAAAGCACAGAGATAGACCGCCTGACTTACCAGATGATGTCGTCAACTCTTCCCTGTAACTCTATGAGACCAAACCAGGGCAGGAAGGCGAAGCAAACAGGGCTGGGGCTCCAAAGAAGAAGCTTGGAAAATGAGTGCTGCAGAGGCCATTAGCAAAGGGCGAGTCGGGAAATGTAAGGATCAAGGACATGTGAGTAGCAGAGTGAGTGACACAGAAGTCAGTGTATCTGTGGAAGATGAGGCTGAGGCCTGCCTTTATACCAGTCCCGTTGGCATAGTAGAGCAGGCGCTAGCCTCGTTATGACCTCCTCCCCCTAACTCCTCCCTGAGCAAAAGTCCTCTCTTTCAGAGATGGCAGCACCAGAGAAGGAAGGAAGAACACGTGCTTGAGGAGGAATCTAGGGCCCAGGGTGGTCTTGATGTCTACAGCCAGCACAGCAAGCTGTCAGGCTCCCAGCTTTATCCAGGATAAAGGAATCATACTACACTGCAAGGCACTTCACAAGAACACAAACCATTCTTCCTACACATTCCAGAGCGGGAGCCTGATTCCTTTAGCAGCATGATGAATGGGCACTTTTTTTTTTTTTTTCCTAAAACTAACGGATGATGTAAAACTGTGAGAGCATAGAAATAATGGCCTTATGTTTATAGACCCCACCCGGGTTAAAAAAGAAAAAGTGCTCATGGTATGACATAAGTGTTCAGGAAATATAATCCTCTTTGTTTTCATATATATAGGTACCAGTCTACGAGTCAGTGCATGTATGTCCGTGTCTCGATCATGCATTTTTATGTATATGTAAAGACCAGTGGCTGATATCAAGTTATCTTCTTATATCTTTCTCACTTTGTTCTTTTTTTTTTAAGCAAGGTCTCTCACTGAATGTGTTAGCTAGGCTGCCTGCCCAGCAATTTCCAATGGTCCATCTGCTTGTCTCTACAACCCCAGCATTAGGACTGCAGGTATACACTACCTGGCTTTTCATGTGGTTATAGAGATCTAAACTCAGCCGGGCAGTGGTGGCGCATGCTTTTAATCCTAGCACTTGGGAGGCAGAGGCAGGTGGATTTCTGAGTTCGAGGCCAGCCTGGTCTACAGATACAGAGTGAGTTCCAGGACAGCCAGGGCTACACAGAGAAACCCTGTCTCGAAAAAAAACCAAAAAAAAAAAAAAGAGAGAGAGAGATCTAAACTCAGGTTCTTGTGCTTGTGGGGCAAGCAGTTTACTGACTGACTGAGACACTCTCCTAACAACTTTAGAATTCTTTAGAATTCTTTAGAATTTTGTTTCTTCCTCTTTTTCTCCTAATATTAACTCTGGATTTTTTAGTGGGCTTTCAAATGCCAAGGAAAGAAACAGGGGGATTCCCTTGGGTAACTTGGGGCATCTGTTTGTGCTAAGTGATTGGCAGCTTGTAGGAACAGGCTCACACAGATCTTAGGAAGGCTGAAGAGGTCAGCTCAGGACCTTTGGGAAATTCCACCAAGCACCCCTCCCCTCCTGGGAGAGAGAGGTCATAGAGCACAGACCAATCAGTTTAAAGGGCACACTCTTCCAACAATCATATTGTGCCTAGTTGCTGATGCTCTATTCCGCCCCCTGGAAACTGTATAAAAACTCGACCAACCAAAGAGCTGCCCTCAGTCACCGCCTCTCCTCCCGGTGCAGGTTGACCCCAGCACACTAGAACAATAAATGCCTCTTGCTTTTGCATTGATCCCCGGCTCCGGCTCGTTGTTGTTCACTGAGGGTTCCCAGTAGCTAAGGCTCGTCAGTCTTACAATGACTTCTTCGTTGCAAAATCTCATTCAGATATGTGATTTCTGTCTTTAGATGGTTTATTGATTGACTTTTGGTTTTCAGCCTGTGGTCAGAATACAAAACACACACACACACACACACACACACACACACACACACACACACACACTTTTGGTTTTCAGCCTGTGGTCAGAATACAAAACACACACACACACACACAAAGAGAAGGAAGAGGAGGAAGAAGAGGAGAAGGAGGAAGGAGAGGAGGAGGAGGAGGAGGAGGAAGAAGGAGAGGAGGAAGAAGAGGAAGGGGAGGAGGCGCCGCTCTGCAGCAGCCTGTTAGCATCTGTGACTCCAGCACCCCTGTAGTGTAGGCTGGAGCTCTTGAGTTCCTAATTCTGCCCCTGAGGTGTAGACTGACCTTGAAATATCCAGTTTCTAATCTGGGTAGCATGTTGGCGTTTCCACCCATGGAGGTACTTAAAGGATTAATTGGGGCCCTGTGGGACCCTGAGGGATGGGAAAGACAATGGGCATAGTAATCCAGGACTGCTAGTCTGACAGACAGGCTCTGCATTGTCAAGATCTCGAAAACCCTGGGATCACTTTCCCTTGAGAATCCTAAACCGCTTAGTACCTGAAATCTTGACTACTTAGAATTTCCTGTTTCGAATCAGAGTCAGCCCTGTGGGTGCTCACAGGAAAGGCGGTAAGATCAGGTAACAGCTGAAAAAACCGAAGTCACAGACAGTCTTTTACTCGCTGCCAGAGAGCTCAGTGAGGGTGAGGGTGGGGGCGGAGAAAAGTAGAAAGGAAGTGAGTCCAAGCCCCCCTCCTTGGGGGAAGGGCTCTGAAGAGGGTCGAGGTGCGACAGAAAGCCCAAAATGTTTTTATTTGGGCCTCATGTTTTTTTCCTTTTTTTTTTTTTTTTTTTTTGGTTTTTCGAGACAGGGTTTCTCTGTATAGCCTAGGCTGTCCTGAAACTCACTCTGTAGACCAGGCTGGCCTCGAACTCAGAAATCCGCCTGCCTCTGCCTCCCAAGTGCTGGGATTAAAAGCGAGCGCCACCACTGCCCAGCTAGGGCCTCAGTTCTTTTACTGATCCTTATAGGATACTTCGTTTTTAAGGCCTTTCAGTTTTAAAAATTGATTGTTAAATTTGTGTGTGTGTGTGTGTGTGTGTGTGTGTGTGTGTGTGTGTGTGCGAGCGAGTGTGCATATGGTGTGCACACCTGTGTGCTAGTACATGTATGTCAGAAAGTTTAAGCTACATGTGTGCCCAGAGGTGTGAGGGCAACATCCAGTATCTTCACCAAAAGCTCTCTACTTCATTCACCTAGGCACAGTCTCTTACTTGAACTATGGTGTGTCCCAGTGTGTCCCACGGTGCACCCCTCTGTCCACACATCTTTACTTGCAGATGTTCACTGCAGTGAGTCAGTGGGCTGGTTCGAGGCCCCTGGCTTCTGTTACACCATCACTACTGGATCCTCACCGGACTTCTCTGTGATACCATTGTTGCCTTGTGTCCTGTGAATCCTGCAGCCTTGGATCTACAGGACCAGCCCTTTCACATGGTCCAGCAGTTCACAGATGAGGCATGTTGAGGAAGACCAAGCCAAAGCCCTGGGTCTGGGTCTGGGCATAGCTGAGGTGGTCAGCCCTCCAGCACCCACACCACCAGGCTGACACAGTTTTTATGTGGAGATTTGAACTCTTCATGCTTCCCAGGCAAGCGCTTTATCCACTAAGCCATCTCTCCAGCCCGGGCCTCGCATTCTAAAGCCTCCTCATTTTTAAGCTTTCATTTTAAAAGTTTCTAAAAGTCCAAGAATTTGTTTTTGCATCATGTCTCTTGATGTTTACTGAAGATGTATTGGGGGGGGGGGGAGATGCCATGGGGAAGAAAGAGAAGGAAAGCATGGGATAGAGTTAAATTAAGGGACACAGTGCAGAGGGACGTGGCAGGTAAGAACCGGGGAGAAGTCCCCAAGCCAAGCTGGTTGTTTTAGGGGAGACTCTGGGGAGAGATGATATCTGAGCTAGTCCATGGACTAGTAGCTATTAGCCAGGTAAGTGGAAGAAAAGATATTTCCCTTCGAATGAAGAGGATGTGTTTAGTAAGAGAAGGTACTGCAAAGAGCACTAAGGGAAGCCGGAACTCAATCACAGAGGGAATTTCATCAGGGGGACACGGTGAGCAGGGGACAGACTGGAATCCCCCTGTGGGCTCTGCTAAGGAACTTGAAGTTCTTGGGGCTGCTGTGTAAATGAGGAACTACTGAAGTCTTTTAAGCAAATATTAGCCCTGTTAGAACTTGAGAGAACATTCAAAATAGTAGTAATAGTAACAGAAGTTGTTATTCATTGCGCACTTCTTATATACATCAGACAATGTTTCAATATAAGATGTGTTGGTGTCACAGAAGCCTTGCCCTAAGCCACATAGTAGTACTAAGGTATAAGAGCAAGGTACAAACCACATCCGACTTCCACCACCAACCTTGCTCTCAACCACTAAGCTAAAAACATCCCCACATATCCATGTGCATGTCTCCCACTGTACTTTCTCAGAAACAAATGCTAATTCCCAGGGCTGACGTCTTTCCCATTGTCTTTCAGTTTTAACCTACTTTGTTTAGAAGTTCTCACAACTGAACTAGAGCTATGACTTTGCAATCCCCCCCCCCCAAAGGTTTTGACTCTCTGGGTCTGGAAGGCATAGAAAAGTCCATATGAGCTGGATTCTGTCTGTCCTTCAGTGACAGTTGTGTGGTCCCTCGAGGAGGCTAACTCTACAAGGCTTTGTTTCAATAGCGACCTTTGCTTGCCATCAGCTAGTGTCCCTAGTTAGGCTCAGTCTCCAGATCCCAGAATAAACCCTTCTTCCTTTAGAGGGCAATGAAATGGAAAAATAAAATTATCTCACTTGGAGTTAGTTCTTTTGAAGTCAATTTCCAGGTAATACAGAGCACAACTCAGAAAAAAATCAAATCACGGTTAAAGGACAGCTCATTAGAAAGTAAATAATGATTTTTATTCCTGGAGGGCAAATTCCACACCATTAGGAAGCACAAAGATATCCTTAGCTCCTGAGATATAGTCACATATTTCAAATATTTTTATTCAATCACTCAATGATAATTTGGCCTAACAGCCTTGCTAGTTAGAGACAGAGCCATGATTAAGCCTTAGGAACTCAATTTCAGCCAAATGGGATGTCATTGAGATTCTGACAATGCAGGTGTGTAATGATTTTCTCTCTCTGAACATTTCTATTTTCCCATGGTTGTCAACTTAAAGGTAACTTTCTATACTACATTTTAGTGTGTGTGTGTGTTCATGTCCACGCACCCGTGCCCATGAATAATGTGTGAGTTGGGGGTGTGGCTATTAGTGGGCACACGTGCGGAGGTTAGTGGACACCTTTCAGGAGACAAGTCTCTCCTTCCACGTGAAGATCCCAAAGGTTAAACTGAGAGCATCAGGCTTGGAGAAGGCCCCCCCTGCCGGCTGAGCCATTTTGCCAGCCCGGCTTGTAGGTAACCTAAAAACACCTGTTCCCTTCAACTCCTCCCGTGCCAGCTAGCCAGCTACTTTCATTCTGGGAAAAGAGATGTGGCTCCTAACTTGGGTTACCTGGCTGGGGCAATTTGTCGCCAGTTTATCACTTCCTCTTACTCCCCTTTGACTAACACATGACTAGGCTTTCTCTGGCCCATCGTGTTACAGGTCTATTTGGGAATTATTGAACTGTGGTAATTATCTTAAGCGAAAGGGAAGCAGCTTTGCTTCTTCTCACTGTCTCAAAAGAATTATATTGCTTAAGAACCAGGAATAGAAATATTTCGAAAAGAAATGTCAGTATTTTAGAGATTCTCTGAAAACTCTTATTTTTGTTCATGACCCAGTGCCATCTGTTCTACACATCTAAGAGTTTCTCTTAGGATTTTATACATTCAGAGCTCAGACACGCGCCTGAGGATAAGTCATTGTGGAACTAAACCAAGGGTGTAAGTCCCTCACTCAGTCAGATACCCATTTCCAAATAGGCATTTTTATAAATAAAGTGAGACCACATTTTCAAAATAATGGCTATAGGAGAGAAAGAAGTGAGTGGACAAGGCCAGAGGAAATGGAAGAAGCTGTGACCAGTGTCGTACAACACGGGGTTCTGTTCTCTCTCAGTGTCAGAGCCTGGCTTTCTCATTCCTAGGTGGCGGAGTAACAGCCACAAGGAAGTGAGATTTACCGTTAGTTCCCCATGGACTCCATTGACTGCATCCTTCCTCTGTTCTTTCTTCCCCTTCTTCTCTCTACTTATGCACTCCTCTGGTTTCCTACTTCCTTCTGCTCATCTTCAAGACTGTAATACTGACCTCTTTTCCATAATCCCCAGAGTCAGTAAACCAGTTCCTTGACTGTCACCTGCACCACCGTCATTACTAACCCCCAAGTAACAGATCAACCTGAACTGGAAAGACAGGATATCCTTTTACAAAGGAAACGAGGGCAGCCTTTACAAAGGGAGATGCCAATCTCAGCTGCTCTTAAACTAGAATCCTTCAGACTTTCTGAAGATACTGTTTATAGCATTTTTGCATGGGGCAGCAGCCATGACAGCTTTGTTTTACAGGACAAAGCTTTAGTCATCTTTCTCTCATCAGTTTCCAGCATAGTGCCAGGCCACGATGAACACTGTCGCATTGACTGCTTGGCCTCACATAGTTCCATCCAAATCTGTGTGTCTCCCTGCCCGCCACTCCACCCATCCGAGCTTTGGAAGGTCAAGGCTGACTGCATGGTGGTTGGTGCATTTTCCTATCATAGCAGGAGTCTTCTGGTGCTTGAGGTCTGGTACCACAAGTAGCCCCAAACTTGGAGTGTGTCCACAGTGAGATCCTCTACCCTGTGGTAATAACGTACTTTCCCCTTCTCATTTAAAGAAATACTGCCTTAAATCATTAATCTCTTTTATTTCTCAAGGTATCAGTTTGTCAACAGGAATGTAATTACCATTAGAATGCATTAAGCAAAAAAAAATTAAGTGTTTTATGTTTAACAGATTATATTCTAACCTCAGAAAACTAGATGAAGAAAAAAACTTTCACAGTAAGCTGAGATCTAGTTCAAAGATCACTGACAGGTTTTTTGTTGTTGCTCTGGGTTTTTTTGTTTGGTTGTTCTTCTTTTTGTTTTTGTTTTGTTTTTGCTAAATCTAATGAATACTTTTCACCTGAACTCAATAAAGCTACTTTTTGAAGAAAAAAAATCTTTTACTTCTCACTCTTTCTCTTTAGTTTTTGATTAATGATCACACAGGTCTCCTAATAGTAGCACATGACTTTCCCAGAGTGGACATAAAGGGACATAAAAGGCAGAGTGACATCCCGGAGCATAGCAAGTGTACTGAGAGCTGTGTATACAGTAGGCAGAAGGCTGAGAGCTATGGCACTAAAGCCTTTGCACCAATTCCTCGGAGAAATGGATCACCCAAGAAAGTGTGGCATAAACGTCACATCATGAGATTTGGTTCCTCTGAAATTAAAATAATTAAGGTTACCTGTATTAGTCAGGGTTCTCTAGAGTCACAGAACTTATAGGTAGTCTTTCTATAGTAAGGGAATTTGCTAATGACTTATAGTCTGTAGTCAAACTCCCCAACAATGGTCAGCAGTAGCTGTGAATGAAAACCCGAGGATCTAGCAGTCGCTTAGTCCCACAAGGCTCGCAGGTGAAGAAGATTGAGTCTTCCTCCTTCCAATGTCCTTATGTAGATCTCCAGCAGCAGGTGTGGCCCAGATCAGAGGTGTGCGTACCACCACACCTGAAACTTGTGTCTTCCAGACTCAAGATCCAGATCACAGGTGAGCCTTCTAATTCTGGATTGTAATTCATTCCAGATATAGTCAAGTTGACAATCAGAAATAGCCACTACATTACCGTTCTTGAGTTCTTCGTTGGGGTCAGGCAGTATTTTGACTAGGTTCATAGAGCTGAGCAAGGCCCTTGTCTGCTAGCAAGGTAAAGACTAGAAGCAAGTTAACAATTAGCTGCTGACTTCAGGCAACTTTAGAGATAAACGCTATGACTAAAAGTTGAATATAGGATGAAGCATTCGAGGTGGGTGGGCTATTATAAACAACGCTGACAGTGGCTTCTCTGAGGAGATGGTACCTGAGTTACGCAAGGGGGTGAGCCATGTTCACATCAAAAGAGTTCATAGTCCTTCCAGACAGTCCCCAGGAATTTCACTGAATAGTCCTCGGGTTTCCTACGTAGAAAAATCTAGAATTTTATACTTCCCATCTAGGTCTCAAAATCTTTGGCAGCATTTAATTTTTTAGTTTAATTTGTTAGTTTTCTTTTGGAGACAGAATCTCACTATGTAGCTCTGACTGCTCTGGAACTGCTTATATAGGTGAGGCAGGCTGGCTTCAAACCCAGAGATCCTCCTGCCTTGCTTCAAGACTTCTGCTATTAAAGATGTGCATTGCCACACCCAGCCACCATTTGTAAATTCCAGTTACAAAGCCCAGAACTAGCCTAGGCACTCTCAGATGCTTCTGCCTGGATTCAATCTCTCCAGCAGTTTATGACCATATCTGTAGATGCCAGGATGGCATTTAGTGAATGCTACCATACAGGAAGAGTGAGCCTAACCTGCCAGACAAAAGAGTTCTGACCTGTCAGGGAATTAGAGATGGCTCTGGGGAGCACTAAACCAGCATCCCAGTGTTCTGGTTGATTTGTTCATGTCTAAGCCTCCATTCTTTGATCTTTAGAGCTTTAGAATGCTCATACCAGACAATGTTTTGTTCTCATAATTTAAACACACAAAAGAGAGATTATAGTCCAAACCTCTCCACAATGAAGTGTCATGGCTGGCTGATATTGTTGGCTGCGTTAGGCATGAAAGGCTTTGCCTGTAGCTAATGGAAGGAGTTTATAGTTTGGGTAATGTAAACCTTCATTTTGAGGACTTGCTTTTGTGTCAGCCTGTCATTCTGAGACCACTTCAAATTAAATTGAAGATGTGTAGCCTTGACTAACAATAAACTTTACCATCCACATGAATGCGCAGCTGTTTTTCACTCTTCTCTTGGTTTTGCTAGGCCAGCGGTCAGCCTAGGGCCTTGAACCCCCTAGGTAGGCACTCTACTAATGAGCTCCATCTTTAGCCCACAAGTGACAGCTTGTAACTTTAAATATTCAAATGAATTTTTTCCTCTTTCTTTTCTAGTGCCAAGATGGAGACATGCAACATGTTCTTTTCTGTTCTCTGGTGAGTTTCTTTCTGGAATTATGTCTATATATCTAGATATTATGGATGTAGACTTCTAATTTGTTTTTAGCTTTACTTTTGTTAAATTTCTCATCTTGGACATTTTTCTTCATTAGCACATAAAATAATGCTTCATATTTTAATTGACAGCATGCTAGATTGAGCAATGCATAGTAATTAATTAGAAAGCACGGCATTTTTGTTTGTTTGTTTGGTTGGTTGGTTGGTTTTTCGAGACGGTTTCTCTGTGTAGCCCTGGCTGTCCTGGAACTCACTCTGTAGACCAGGCTGGCCTCGAACTCAGAAATCCGCCTGCCTCTGCCTCCCAGTGCTGGGATTAAAGGCATGCGCCGCCACTGCCCTGCAAGCACGGCATTTTATATGAAAAGCAAGATGGATACATGGAAAGAGAGCCACGGTGAGGGAGAACTCACTGAGGAGAGAAACACGGAAGAAGACATCTTAGACAGGAAAGAGAATCTGATTCGACTGATACGCAAGCCAATGATTATTGGCTGATTTATGGTCTGAATGGGGACTAGTCCAAGCCTCTGGAGATACTAGAATTGGAAGCCAAGTCAGCAGAGCTGCCAAGTGGGTCAGGAAGGAGGGAAGCTGATGAGTAAGGGACAGGGGCTGGAATGCCAAGAGCTAAAAGGGCAGGCTTGGCTTCAGTCCTTCCTTGTTCCAGAAACCTAAGTATGGGCGTGATAAAGACTCGGAGAGAAGCCTGCATGCAGTGAGCAGAGAGGTTTCAGGTTGATGCCGGGGACACACTTCAAAAATGCTATGAACCAGATTCTTAAGTCAGAAAAGTCTTTACAAAACGAAATCGAACCAGTCTCTGTGCTTTTTGCCCCGAATATATTGTTCTTGATGAGTACTTCCGGTCTTTATGTAAACAGCCTCCTCTTTCTGGAATTTTCCCACCTACTGCTGACAGTTTAGGAATTTTTTCCCTAAGGCCTAGCTAGAAGGTTACCTTAATAAACCCTTGCCAGTTTCAAAGTCAGTGTTAATCATATCTGGGAGGGTTCTCAGAGTATAAGCACTCATAGTATCTCTGTTGTAACGCATCATATGTCTTTCATTAGGCTGTGAGCTGTGAAGACCGTCTTTGTAGGCCCACCACGAAGCATAGTGTCTGGTATATCTGAGGAACTCAAATGCTGATGAATGAGTGAATGAATGAATGAGAGCACAGGCTAGAAGGCTCTCGGTGCCCTGCACTGCCTTTATCACAGCACTTTCACTATGGCTATGTTAGCCGGCAGTGGTTCCATTAGAACACAGCTTCTGAAGTGCAGAACATGGTTGTGTTCTTTACTGTACAATATCAACAGCATCCAATGCAATGCCTGTTGCTTAATAGGTTTTTGGTGAATGCTAGAGATTCAGTCTAGCTGAGATAACTTTTTAAAACACACACACACACACACACACACACACACACACACACACACACACACACCAAAACAAACTTGTAGCTAGGCATAGTGGTTCATGTTCATAATCCAAGCCCTTTGGAGACTGAGGAAGGATTGTCATGAGTTTGAGGTTAGCCTGAACTTCATAGTAAATTTCAGGCTGAACTTCATAGTAAATTTCAGGCTAGCCTAAGGAGTGAGAATCTATATATTAAAAAAAAAAAAAAAAAAAAAAAACAACCAAAAAAAACCCCTACATAGCTTCAAGTCAGATGGGGTCCCAGCACTGAGAAAGGCAGTGGACATGAGGTCTCACTCCTAACCAAAAAGCTATCTGCAATTGATACCCACTGGCAAAGAAAAACCCAGTTTTTTCCAATCGAGTCTTATTGGGTACACCAACCACATATCAGAATGGGGTCCATGCCCAGGAATCGTTGGCCAAAACAAAACTCAATGGTATTTTTGTAGACTTTTGCTCTCATTTTGCTTTTGGGGGGCAGTCTTATTGATCTTTTGCTTGTTTGAGTCTTGTGGGTTTGCATATATGTATACTTTTTTTGTTTTGTTTTGTTTTTTAAGAAAAAGAGGAAAACCATAAAGCTGAAAGGGCAGGAAGGTGAAGAAGATCTTGGAGGAGACAATCATGATCAAAATATGCTGTGTAGTTTTCTTTTTCAATTAAAGAAAGAAGATGTGTTATCAGACAAATTTTTAAACCATCACCCGTTGTCTGGTTGCCTATAGATGAAGAGACCAAAAGCCCTGTGCCAACCCAGAAGGGAATTTCTAAGCATAGGGAACATAGTAATTATGTTCCCTCCAAATACGATTTCAAATACATCAGGGAAAAGAACCTTTAATGTGAAAATTTTATATTAATTTAGAGTTATATACTAAGGTGCTGTACAGGTTGGATCTAGAACACGTCTCCCAGAGATCTGTGGATTAACTGAAGGCTTTTCTCTAGGCTGCTGGGATCTGGCAGAACCTTTGGCAGAACCTTTGACACACAGAGTCGGCTTGGAGGAAGTGAGGTCATTGGGGACATGACATTGGCTACCATGAGGTAAACAGCTTTTATCCACTTTGATGCTTTGCCTCACCACAGGAAGGAGGACAAGAGACCATAGAATCTTATGAAGCCATAGTGAACTTTTCTTCTGCTTTGTTGGAGGCAAGGTCACGACAATGGAAACTTAATTCGAAGATACTTTAAATACTCATTCCGTTTAATCTTCACAGTAATCCTGTGAGCTAGGTATTATATTGCCATCTTGATGCTATGGATGAAGGCACAGGACTTTAGCTAGCATGAGCACAAAGCCCAAATTTGTAGGCAGTGTGCTTACCAGCCCTGAAGAGCCTGCTCCTTTGAGCCAGATCTGATACAAGGACTCTTTAAAATGTATTTATGGATTTCCAGGAAATCTGTTCTGCTTTTCCGAATCCTTGCACACAGGTTAGACAGTGCTCTCTAGGGCCCTGTACTGCCTTGATTACAACACTTCTTATATTTATGATGACTCTCTGCTAATGCACTTTACTGTCCAATTAGACCACACACTTCTCACGGGTAGAAAATGTTTACACTCATTATTGTGCAATGGCAACAGTACAATGCCTCTTGCTTAGTGGGTTTTCAGTTTTACTGCTGAATCAACTAAGATGGAGAAAAATCCTAGACCAAAGTCACACCTTTGTGATAACTAGGTCTGCCCCAGAGTGTCAGCTTTCCTTTATTCTCACCAAAGGTTTCTGAATATTGTACCTGAATGAGGTTTTTACTTTAAAATATTCACAGGCCCCTTAAAAATACTATGTAAAAATAATTAATAGTTTTTAGCTCTAATTCATTTTCTGTATATCTTGCTAGCTAAAACTAATTGTTCAGATTGACTTTCATTTTTTGTTTTTGTTTTTTTGGTTTTTCTAGACAGGGTTTCTCTGTGTAGCCCTGGCTGTCCTGGAACTCACTCTGTAAACCAGGCTAGCCTCGAACTCAGAAATCCACCTGCCTCTGCCTCCCAGTGCTGAGATTAAAGTTGTGTGCCACCACTGCCCGGCTTCAGATTGACTTTTGTTATTTTATATGTCAAAAATGAGAACTAAAGTTTAAATATGTATCTAGATATTTTTACATTGAACACAATAACTGTATATTCCTTCCCTATAGACCATGATATGGTCCCACTAAGAACCCTGGGCTTCCTATCTTCCCTTTAGCAGACTCCTCTTCCCAGGCAGCATCCATCTTTTTTGAAGCCTGTCAGACAGTGGGCTTTACTACAGGTAAATAGATATATGTATTATAAACTCCTGCTCTTCACACTTTCAAATGCATATGTACATAGTTGTCACATGTACCTTCCAATCTGGGTTCTGAGGCTTACCTGACTGACTGATAAAAGACATAATAGCTAATTCTAGCATTTTATTGGCCATCTTAGCCCCTACTTCCCCTCTCAAGGCTTGTCTAGCATAATGGTAATTCTCATGTCAATGGTTCCTCTAACCCCTCCCTGCCTTCCCACTGCAAAATCATGAGATATTCCATTAAACCTGAGTATACAACAGGCTGATAGAACAGGGAAGTGTCTGCCTACAGCAAGCATGTGGTGTCCCACCCAAGGGGAAGACCAACAAGATGAGACTTGGCTTGCTTTGGTATGTGGCCAGTTTTATCCCACAAAAGGAAGAAGAGTCAAACTGTGGTGTGTTATCCTTGTGACTATGTTAACTCATGATCAGAATGTTATTTCATACTCCGTGGAGGTTCTAATTGGTAGTTACATAGAACTTTATAGTCACATGAAGAAGGGTACTATTTAAAGAGGTCTTTAGCATTATTTATTTGTGTGCGTGCACACACGAGTGCGAGTGCAGGTAGGGGCATGCCATAATGTGTGTGTGGAGGATAAAGGACAACTTTAGGGAGTTATTTCTCTTTCTTCTATTGGTTCCAGGGGTCAAACTTGGGCAGTCAGACTAGAAGGAAAAGCACTTGTACTCACAGGCACCCCCCCCCCAGCATTTTACATAACAATTGTCTTTATCTCTTCTACAAGTCAATATTATGGAAGGGAAAGTTGGGAATACAGTTTTAGGTTAAATGAGGCAAATACACAATGTATCATCTTCAATTTCATCTGACTTTAAAGAAGATAACAGTTATACAGGACTCTCTTCCATGTCAGACATAGAACATCTTCAGGAGTACAGCTGGGTATGCTTTCAAAAGGTCATCAAAGCCTATCTTGATGACAATCGATGCTCCCTCACAGGGAACGGGCAGTGAGGGTCATGGGACCCTCAACTGAGTATCTAGCCACTCCTCCCACCCCGTTGCCACTCCTCCCACCCTGTTGTCTGTAATTCTAAGTGCACATGGGGCTAGAGGAATAGGCTGACAAGGCCCAGAGAGTGGCCTCCTTCTGGAGCCATGGGGGAGTCATCGAGACTTGGTGCAGATCTTCCAGTGTGGCTGCTTCAAGGGCGCCCAAGTCCTGCCCCAAACCCCTCACTCCCTGCTCTGGAAGGAAGCCTAAAAAACTAACTCATTGGTTCTCCAGCATGAATTTTGTGGACTCATACCTAGGTTTGAGGTTGGGGCCTTATGAGGAGGGGGTAGATACTGTTTACACTTCCCCAGGAAAAGGAAATTTAACAACACTTGTAATAGTCACATTGAGGAATCTGAAAATGGATCAAGGAGAGATAACACAGGCTGGTTTGTAATTCGTAAGACAAGGGTATTATGCATTCATTAAAGGAATGTGTCTTGGAGC
The DNA here is from genome assembly GCA_028551405.1 of Uromys caudimaculatus. Classification (NCBI taxonomy): domain Eukaryota; kingdom Metazoa; phylum Chordata; class Mammalia; order Rodentia; family Muridae; genus Uromys; species Uromys caudimaculatus. The sequence goes on along the minus strand of CM052711.1, from coordinate 29,881,192 downwards.
CTTGTGTTGTACCACTCGGTGTTAAATGTCAGTGTCCTTAACATGGTAGCGGGCACTGCAGCTGAAGTAGATGTGACAAGTGTAGATGAGTGTGGGCTCCAGTGGGGGAATAGATCAGTGCTCATGTGTTATTTCTGCTTCTCTGTATATGTAAATTTTTCTATAATTAAATGTAGGTTAAGTACAAAGCCTTTGGGATCCTTGATCTAACAGAAGTGCTGTGAAGTGAGTATTAGGATTTGGATTCTGATTGTATTCTTTTCTAAGAATGTATCACAGAGAGAAAGAAGACCAGGTGATCAAATATGGACCAGTGGGTGACAAAGTTCAGATTCAGAAAGATGGAGACCGTCTGGAATTTAGGTAAAGACGAATACAAACTCATGGATAGGCCTTCAAAAAATATATTATACTGGGTATGATGGCGCATGCCTTTAATCCCTGCACTTGGGGAAAAAGGCAGGTAGATGATCTCTTGATTTCCAGACCAGCCAGTGCTGTGCAGTGAGACCCTGTCTCAAAACATGCAGGTAGCTGCAGAGGAAAACTAAGAACCGCAGTTCTCAGTAGAATGACAGATTGTCTTCCATTGGTGGCAAGGCTATGGCTGAGACTGAATTAGGGATTTGACCATTGTGAGGGGAAAAAAATGCAATTTCAGCCCATGTTTCAGGGAGTAGGGTGTCTAGAATGAGGGTGTCTGGTTTTCTTTTTCTTTCTTTTTTTTTGTTTTTTTGGGACAGGGTTTCTCTATGTAACCCTGGCTGTCCTGGAACTCACTCTGTAGACCAGGCTGGCCAGGTGTCTGGTTTTCACAGCCATAGCCTGGGTGTGAAATTTAGATTTCACCCTGAATGGCACTGTGGGCTGAATCCACATGAGATGTCTGGAGTCATATCACTAGCCATAAGCATGTAACCAATGGCAATGGGAAAAAAAAGTGAACAAAATCAGGCACACCTATGTCAGTGCAATGAGGGATTTTTGTAAAGTGCCCTAGGAAGGATGAATGAATAACTCCTGCTTAATGCAGAGTTGATGCAGAGCAGAGCTAGAGAGGGGGGGGGAGAGGGAGAGAGAGGGAGAGAGAGCACAATTATAAAATGCTGTATTAGCACGAACCATTTTATTGTTGGGTGCCAGAACTTGCCTTTCAATGGCAAAACTTCCTGAGGGCCAGAGATAAAATGTATTCTTTGGACCAGACACTTGCCTGAACTTGATAGAACTCAAGGTTTATGTCCGTTTGAGGGAGTGTCAGCAAGACAATTATGCAGATAGTTTATTGAGTTCCCAATATCAAAGTGAGATTAGCTTCTTGGCACTGTCCAAAAGGTCTTTTGTTTCTCCTGTTTCTGTTTTTGAGTCCGTGAAACACTGAAGTAGTTCACAGTCCAAAAGGAAAGTCAGGGTGGAGTTTGCAAAAACTTCTCTGCCATTTTCTGCTCTCCAGCCACTCCGTTTGCCTTTCTTTCTTTCTCTCTTTCTCTCTCTCTTTCTTTTGGTTTTTTGAGACAAGGTTTCTCTGTGTAGCCCTGGCTGTCCTGGAACTCACTCTGTAGATCAGGCTGGCCTTGAACTCAGAAATCCACCTGCCTCTGCCTCCCAAGTGCTGGGATTAAAGGTGTGTGCCACCACTGCCTGGCTTTTGTTTGCCTTTTTTTTTAGAGCTAACCAATGTTACCAGAATCTTTCTCTTGATTTTACACATTTTGTACTCTTTATGCCTTTTTCTTGAATCTAGGGAATAAGGTTTCTAGCTCTTTTTCCCAGCTTGGAATCCCCACCGGGTGGCTCTTACTAGCAGATGAGCCCAGTAAACTTTCCCTGAAATAGCCACTGTCCACCCAGGCCTCACCTGGCGTTTCTGCACTTTGCTGACCAGGTGACAAAATGTCTTGCCAAAGACTTCACAAAGAACAAGCAATGACACATAGCTATTTCTCTCCAGTCAGCCTTGCTGACCAGGTTCAATAATTGCTTCTTTGTTCCTGTCCAGACAGCAGGGTGGCTGGTGATATGGAGGGTGTTATTGCTAAAATTGATGGGTGTTCCTTTTTGTAACTCATGTTCCATGCACTCTGTGTGTGTGTGTCTGTGTGTCTGTGTGTCTGTGTGGTAAGTGCACACACGTGTATATTTCTCTAAATGAAATGAGAACTCCTTCAAAGGCAGAATCCCAAGTCTGCTTTCAAACCCCCAAATTTATGGATCTTAGTTCGTGGTTTTACAGGTTAGTAAGCCTAGGGATAGACTTGCTTTTATTTGAAATATCTCTCACATAGCTGAGTTGCTCCTGCAGGGGCACAGTGCAGCAGGAGATGTTGTTACCCTTGTTAGGTTACACATAAAGAAAAGGAACAGATTTACAATTACAATGATAAGAAAGCTGTGTGACATAATGCTGAATTAAGCTGGTTTTAAGTAGAATATGGTTGAAGGCATGCTTGATCACCCCAGTTTTCTCGAGGGGTTAATTTATCCTTTCTTTCACTGTCTTCCTCCTCCCCCTCCTCAAGATTGAACCCATGGCCTCCCGAATGATAGCCAAGGAGCACACTTTGACTTAACTCTTCATCATTTTTTCTCCCTCCCCTGCATCTGTTTGTGTATACCCATAAATGGGTGCATGCACAGGTGCCATCCACCTTGTTTTGTGAGAGTGTCTCTCTCTCTCACCGGTCTGGAACTCACTGATTAGGCTAGACTGACTGGCCAACAATCCCCAAGGATCTGCCTGGCTTCACCTTCCCAGCATTAGAGAGTTTTAGAACAGCACCAAGACAGCTTCATGCTGCCCCAGTCAGCTTTTTATGTAGGTTCTGGGGCTGCCACTCTCCAGTCCTCTCAAGTCCCAACCCCTTAAATCTTGATTCTTAGTAGTTTTGCTCTTAGGTTTATTTAGAGATAGCAATCTCATGGTGTTAACATTTTGTCTAAGCTCCGCCATACAGTTACCTGGCAATAGCCAGGTATGTCTGACTCACTATGAAAAGGGCTGCTTGCCCCCTCTGCTCTCTCTTGCTCTTGCCTTCTTGTTCCCCTTTGTCCTCCTGCCCTTTCCCTCTCCCCATTCTCTTCCCCCCTCTCTCTCCACTGCTCATGGCTGGCCTCTACTCCTCTACTTCTCCCTACCCCACCCCCCTCTCTGCCTTTCTCTGCCTCTACTACCCTCTCAACTCCCTTCCCCATGCTCTGAATAAACTCTATTCTATACTATACTATCTGTGTGGCTGGCGCCTCAGGGGGAAGGGCTGCCTCAGCATAGGCCTGAGGAGGCGCTCTCTTACCCCATACCTGACTACACATCCACCAAACATATTCCTTCTCTCTTTATCTTTTTTCAAACACAACACATGGTTCTTCCTTTGTTGGGCAGTACCAACTCTGAACAACTGCACCAAGTGAAACCTAAACAGAGCACCTTTGAGACTACATGGTTTTATGCATGTTTAAAGTAATGAACAGAAGCTGGCCCATGTGGAAGACCATTAGGCCAGGGAGCCAGCAACTTGCTAACAGTTTCAGTCTCCCTTCCCCCTCTCTCCTTCTCCCTCTCCTCACCCATAGTTATGATCAAGGGGAAAATACAAGTGACCCTGACAAGAGAACACGGCGGTGGAAGCCTGTCCAACTTCCCAGAATTAATACTGGGACCAGGTGTGACCACGGCTGTGCATTACATAAAACACATAGGATAGAAACTACAGCAGAGATTTGGCCAAATGCAGCATTTCTTTCCATTCCGAACATAAGGGAACTATGCAGATTAATTGGTCTTTAAATTCCCTGTTGGAGCGAGAGAAGAGAGGAGAAGTGTATATGACTAACATCTGTAGATTTTTAACATACTTGAGGTTTTTTTTTTTTTTTTTTTTTAAAGCAAAATCAGGCTTTTGCTCTGAAATAAAAACACCTGCCCAAGATTATCCATTTTTCAAATTTAATCTGAACTGCACACAGCTTTGGCATTGGAATAACATTACTCCAAGTGAAGATATTGCCTGGCCTATTCATGATAGCTTTTTGGATGACACTTAAGAATAGTCAGGAGGTGAAATAACAATAGGCTCAGATTATTGCCTCGAAGGGAAAGGCAATTGAGCCAGTAGGGACACTGTCAACCATTTGCCTCCCACAATACAGTGGAAGCAAAGCATGATACAGGTAAGATGATTTATTTTAAATACGTTTACTACTGATATAGAAAAGCCACCATGCAGGATATCTGCAGATCTCTTTGCAGGTTGAATTAAAATGGTAGCAGTGGGCAGCCATGCATGGAGAGGTGTTAGAGGGGGAATCCCGATCTGGGGCATTCTGCCCTCAGTGCCATTACTCTCTAGGATTTGACTGTAGGAACAAAGTAACAAGGAAACTCTTCTTGGTTGGCTACTTAGCAATACTACTGAGGTCGTCACTAGTGTGCTGAGGCCATAAGAAGTCAGGTTCAGGCCTTAGGTTCTGGGAAATTTCCTACAAACTAAAATGTAAATCAGTGAACGCTCATGTTCAAGTTGAAACATGACAGTGCTGTGCGAGTCAGACTTCTGTTCTCACTGGAACACGAGCTGAGAAAAATTACAAAGTTCATATGTAGTAAAGGAAGCTGATGCTAAAAAGTTAACCTGGTACTGCCTTCTCTCTAAATCATCTACCAAGGAACCATATTACTTTGAGCATGAGTTAAATCACTATGCCATTCCTTTCTTGAAGATTTGGAGATTCAAGGATATATTACAGACTTAAGTCTTAAAATGTGGACTTGCAACCCTTTGAAGTCCTTTTGAGCTCTCAAGTTCACAAACACAGAGAGAGAGAGAGAGAGAGAGAGAGAGAGAGAGAGAGAGAGAGACTGAGACTCTTATTCTTCTTCCTCAATATGGTAGGATTTTTCCCAAGACTAAATGACATGATAATTTAAATATTCTGACACCAAATGAATGTGCTTCAAAATTATTATTATTATTATTATTATTATTATTATTATTATTATTTTTTTTTTTTTTCGAGACAGGGTTTCTCTGTATAGCCCTGGCTGTCCTGGAACTTACTCTGTAGACCAGGCTGGCCTCAAACTCAGAAATCCACCTGCCTCTGCCTCCCAAGTGCTGGAACTAAAGGCGTGCGCCACGACTGCCCAGCTGAAAATTATTTTTAAAAGTGTTTAAATTATTTAATTTCTAATGTGTAGATATCAATAAATATAGCTACCATTTAAAAATTCTTTAGGGTTCTTAATTATTAAAGAGTATAAAATGCTCCCAAGACCAAATAGTGTAAGAAACATGCAGAGAGGGAGAGAGAGGGGGATAGGGAGAGGAGAGAAGAACAGGACAGAGTCCCATTGTCTCAGTCAAGGCATGCCCCCAAATGACATAACTTTCCACAGTACAGTGGAAGCAAAGTATGATATAGGTGAGATGAATCACCTATCACCTATCACCTATCTTTGGCTCCATTTCTTAAAGCTTATCCTACCCCTTGGTGGCGTCATAAGCTAGTGGTCAAGTCTTTACTATGTGGCCATTATGGGGAATTAAGATCTAAACCGTAACACCCACTGTCAAAATACTGTCAAATACCAAAACGCTATTCTTAATGATGTAGTTTTGGGGTGTTCTAGATAAGGCCATCTTAATGAGATTTCAGAAGCACTTTATCTCCTAAGCTACACAATATTACTATTACCTCAAATAACTGTACATGAGGGAAGTAGTTCCTCTAATTCATGAGTAGGCACTCCAACTCCTTTCACTGAAGTATGCATAAACAAACAACAACAAAAGAAAGCCTTTCTGTGCTGTTCAGTTGCCTGAGATGATAGAAGTCATGGGGACTACTTTTGAAGTTCTGGAACTCCAATTGCAGTGAAAACAAGAAGCATAGCCTACCACAAATACAAGACAACAAAAGCAGGTTTTGTCTGTGTTTTCTTTGGTTTTTGTGGAGTTAAGTTTAGACACTCATTCATTGATCTGAGATTTCTTGGCTCCATTCTTCAAAATACAGTTGGCACAGAGGCTGTCTTATAGGTTGGTCTAGCATCTGCTCAGGGTCTGGGGTTCCACTAGGCAGTTTCTTCCTAAGAAACAGAAGAGTGTTTGTTTGTTTGTCTGTTTGTTTTTATGAAGCCTCTTGAAATTTGGCCCAGAAAATATATGACCAAATACATAACATTTGCAAACCTGGAATTTTCCCTTGTGTCCCACACTCTATGTACATACATACCAGTGTAGACCAGAAAGCATGCTTTTTCATATAAAAATAACTCACCATAAAATTTAAGCTTGGTGTGGATATGATTAAGCAAAGATTAACTGAACACCTGATCCATATGTAAGGAAGTAAAGAAGGTAATGTGGAGTGTAGTTCCTGTGACCACAGTTGCAATAAATAATCATTTGTCACTTTCTAGTTATTACATCATAGAGTCCCCTATTAGATATAAAATGAACTGATAGAGGGGAAAAAAGGTGATTTTTTTCTCCTTTTTCTCCCTTATTGTGAATAAGATGAAGTCACAGACGGCTCAACAAGCCATCCATGGTCCTCCTACCTGAAGGAATGGGCTAAATGTCTTAACAGAAAACCCATGCCTTATAAGAAGCAGCTTGTCATTTATTACAATATAACATGCATTAAAAATTTCAGCAAAACAACATGAGGCACACTTAGCATGTTCTGTGTTAATCAATAAATCTTTATAGTTGTGTAAATCAAACCATTTTGTCTTTAGGAGGAAGTGGTAAGAGCTAAAAGAGCAGCACATAGGAAGCAAGATGTGGCTCATCTTTTGGAGATACAAGATTAGGAGATGGTACCAGTGTCAGAAACTGGCTTGGAGAGGTGGCCTTTTCCCTGAGAGGTTGGGAGTAATGAGCTCTGGCCATTCACTTACTGCTTCACTGTCTTGCTCATTCCTTTCTTTCTGGGAAAGGCACAATGTTGAGTATCCTGAGGAGTTTCGTAGGCACCTGACAGCAGCCTGTGGAAGACAGCAGTCCTGGGGCCTAAAATGGGCAGTCTGTAGCGAATGCTCTCTGGAAGACAGTGTGAAGAACAGAGAATAAAGGTTTATACACTGTTCTCACAAATACACAAAATAACCAAGGGCCACCAAAGACTCTTCTAGCCTTAGCATACTCAAAATTCACATAAGAATTTCTTTTAATAGAACCATCTCATGGCAACAACATTTAGATTTTTATAAATCTGATTGAAGATGCCAAGTGAAATTTAGAAATAACACCCAAGTGTTAAGAATATTGCCAATTAAATTTAAATTGAAAATAAAATATATCTGGAGTTATATTAGCTCAAGGGAAAACAGGGTTTGGTTCTGAGAAGACTGTTCCAGGACACATGAATACATAGGTCTGTTCTTTGAAAAAACAGACAGACATGATCTTACAAAAAGGATACAGCTGGGAAAGGGTTTAATATTTCAAAAGATACTTCATGTTGTGAATAATTCTTAAGTCTTTATCATCTTGACCTCTTCTTCAAACATGATTTGATTTTCTTTAAAAAGAGGTTTACATTGCTGCTCTCCACACCCAACAGCCTTGCCTGCCTCCCAGGAGGACTGCTCTAACCAGGGACACAGGTAAAACCCCCCACCCCAACCCCCACACCACCTGAGACCCCACAGAATCCAGCAGATGTGGGCTCTGCCCTGTGCTCTTTTGTAGCCCCATCTCCCTTCTGGTCCGAACCTCCGCCCGCACTTTCCATGGATCAGCTCTCCCATTCCCACAGGCCCACCCCACAGCTCTGCCTGTCTCCCAGGAAGCCTACTATAACCAGAGACACAGTACTGCCTGCCTCCCAGGAGGCCTGTTCTAACCCAGGACACACAGCTCCGCTTGCCTCCTGGGAGGCCTGCTCCAATCCGGGACACCCAGGCCAGTTAACACAAGAGAAAACCAGATGGCTAAAGGCAAGCACAAGAACATAATCAACAGAAGCCAATAACATTTGTCACCATCAGAACACAGCTCTCCTACTACAGTGAGCCCTGAATATCCTAACATACCTGAAGATCAAGATTCTGAACTTAAAATCCTACATCATGAAGATGATAGAGGCCTTTACAGACAATATAATTCCCTTAAAGAAAAACACAGTCAAACAGGTAGAAGCCCTTAAAGAGGAAACAAATAAGTCCCTTAAAGAAATACAGGAAAGCTGGGTGGTGGTGGCGCACACCTTTAATCCCAGCGCTTGGGAGGCAGAGGCAGGCGGATTTCTGAGTTCAAGGTCAGCCTGGTCTACAGAGTGAGTTCCAGGACAGCCAGTGCTACACAGAGAAACCCTGTCTCAGAAAAAAAAAAAAGAAAGAAAGAAATACAGGAAAACACAGTCAAACAGGTGAAGGAAATGAACAAAATGGTCCGAGACCTAAAAATGGAAATAGAAGCAATAAAGAAAACACAAATGGAGGCAACCCTGGAGAAAGAGAAAAGGAACTACAGACACAAGCATCATCAACAGAATACAAGAGATAGAAGAGAGAATCTCAGGCAAAGAAGATATCATAGAAGAAATTGATATACCAGTCAAAGAAAATACCAGGTATAAAAAGTTCCTAACCCAAAACATTCAAGAAATTTGGGACAAAATGAAAAGACCAAACCTAAGAATAATGGGAATAGAAGGGGTGAAGATTCCAAGTTTAATGGGCCAGAAAACATCTTCAACAACACCATAGAGGAAAACTTCCTCATCTAAAGAAAGAAATGGTTATAAACAAATGTACAAGAAGCCTACAGAACACCAAATGGATTGGACCAGAAAAGAAAATCCTCCCACCACATAATAATCTAAAGACTAAATGTACAGAAAAAAGAAAGAATATTAAATGGAGAAAAAGCCAAATAAATATAAATATAAAGGCATACCTATCAGAATTATATCTGACTTCTCAGCAGAGACCCTAAAGGTCAGAAGACCCTGGACAGATGTCTTGCAAACCCTAAGATGCCGGAGACCAAATGACCTTGTTTGAACCTAAAGACCTTGCTCTTAATCAGCTAGCCAGAGGGTCCCAGGCTTTAGCAGACATTCCTTTGATTCCTCCCCTCTGCAGGTGTAGATGATCTGTTTATAGTAGCTTTTGACCCCAAAGAGACCTTGAGATATCCCACTACCTTGAGGCTTGTTATGCTAATTTACAGCGGTGTAAATACTTGGCTGCAATGAAGCGGCTCTGAGAAATTTCACACCCTCTGTATCTTCCTGCTCTATGGTGTCCTCTGGTAACCTTCCTGCTCCTGCCCCTTTCCTTCCTAAATGCTTATATACGGACTTGGAATAAAGGCTGGTGGGGCTTGATTGGAACACCGTCTTGCTCTCAACGCATTCTTTGTCTCCTGCCTCTTTCCACCTCCGGCAGTTTCTCTCCTCAGGTGCGAACCCGTGGTTGATAGCTTCCCAGGAGGGTCCCCCGGGAAGAACCGGGACAGTTAGCTCTTTGCACTAAGAGACCACAAAACTGTCAATCATCATAGATGGAGAAACCAAGATATTCTTTCCATGACAAAACCAAATTTAAATACTATATTTCTACTAATCCAGCCCTACAGAGGATACTAGAAGTTAAATGCCCCAATACAAGGAGGGTAACCACACCTAGGAAAACACAAGAAATTAATCATCTCACAACAAACCCAAAAAGAAGAGAAACACACACACACATAGTGCCACTTCTAACAACAAAATAACAAGAACTAATAATCATTGGTCATTAATATCTCTCAACATCATTGGACTCAGTTCACCAATAAAATAACACAGGCTAGCAGATTGGATACATAAACAGGATCCATCATTCTGGTATATACAAGAAACACACCTCATCAACAAAGATAGACATTACTTTAGAGTAAAGGGCTGGAAAAAAATTTTCTAAGAAAATGGTCCCAAGAAACAAGCTGGAGTAGCCAGTCTAATATCTAATAAAATAGACAACCAAAAGTAATCAAAGGAGATGAGGAAGGACACTTCATATTCATCAGAGGACAAATCCACCAAGATGAAGTCTTAATTATGAACATCTATGCCCCAAATGCAAGCATACCCAAAGTTATAAATGAAACTTCACTAGAGCTCAAAACATACATAATAGTGGGAGACTTCAAGGTCCCACTCTCATCAATGGATAGGTCTAAACAGAGACACAATGAAACTAACAGAAGTTATGAACCAAATGGATTTAACAGATATCTACAGAACATTTCACCCAAAAAACAAAAGAATATACCTTCTTCTCAGCACCTCAGGGAAACTTCTCCAAAATTGAGCTTATAATTGGACACAAAACAATCCTCAACAGACAGAAGAAGATTGAAATAACCCCTTGCATTCTATCAGATCATCACGAACTAAGGCTGTACTTCAGCAACAACAGAAACATCAAAAAGCCCACATACTCATGTGTCTTAGTCAGGGTTTCTATTCCTGCACAAACATCATGACCAAGATGCAAGTTGGGGAGGAAAGGGTTTATTGAGCTTACACTTCCATGCTGCTGTTCATCACGAAAGGAAGTCAGGACTGGAACTCAAGCAGGTCAAGGAGCAGGAGCTGATGCAGAGGCCATGGAGCCAATGCTGCTTACTGGCTTGCTTGCTTCTCCTGACTTGCTCAGCCTGCTTTCTTATAGAACCCAAGACTACCAGCCCACAGATGGTACCACCCACAAGGAACTCTCCACCCTTGATCACCAATTGAGAAAATGCCTTACACCTGGATCTCATAGAGCTCCTTTCTCTTGATAACTCCAGCTTGTGTCAAGTTGACACACAAAACTAGCCAGTACATCATGGAAACTGAACAACTCTCTATTAAGTAATAACGTAGTCAGGGAAGAAATAAAGAAATTAAAGACTATCTAGAGTTCAATGAAAATGAAGGCACAAGATACCCACACTTATGGACACAATGAAAGTAGTGTTAAGAGGAAATTCATAAATAATTTTGCCTTCACAAAGAAATTGGAGAGATCACAATGGACCCCTGTGGTTGAATTAGGGAAAAGCTGGAAAAATCTGAGGAGGAGTGTGACCCCATAGGAAGACTGGTAGTTTCAACTAACCTGTAACCCCAGGATCTCTCAGACACTGAGCCACAAACCAGCCAGCATACACCAGCTGATATGAGGCCCCCAACACATATGTAACAGAGAACTGCTTGATCTGGATTCAGTCAGAGAGGATGCACCCAACCCTCCAGAAACTTGGGGCCCCAGGGAGTGGGGAGGTCTGGTGGGGCAGGGGTAGGGGTGGGGACATCCTCTTGGAGATAGGGGAGGGGGAGGAGGTGTGGGATGTGGAACCATGGGAGGGTAGACTGGGAGGGGGATAGAGTCTGGACTTTAAAAAAAAGATTAAAGAAGAAAAGAAAAGAAAGAAAAAGAAATTGGAGAGATCTCATACTAGGAACTTAATAGCCACCTAAAAGCTCTACAACAAAAAGAAGCAAGCATACCCTGGAGAAGTAGACAGCAGAAATCGTCAAACTCTGGACTGAAATCAACCAATTAGAAACAAAGAGAACAATACAAACAATCAACAAAACCAAGAGCTGGTTCTTTGAGAAAATCACCAAGATAGACTAACCCTTAGCCAAATTTACCAAAAGGTACAGAGACAATATCCAAATCAACAAATTCAGAAATGAAAAGGGAGACATAACAACAGAACAAAATTGCCAGGTCTTATTACAAAAGTTTTGACTGAACAAAACTGGAAAAGCTAAACAAAATGGATGATTTTCTGGACAGATACTATGTACCAAAGTTAACTCAAGATCAGGTAAACTATCTAAACAGTCCCACAACCCCCAAGGAAATAGAAGCAGTCATTAAAAACCTCCCAATTAAAAAAAAAAAAAAAAAAGCCCAAGACCAGATGGTTTTAGTGCATAACTCGACCAGACTTTTAAAAGAGCTAATACCAGTCCTCTGCAATCTATTCTACAAGATATAAATAGAAGGAACACTACCTAATTCATTCTATGAGGCCACAGTTACCTTGATACCTAAATTAAACAAAAACCCAACAAAGAAACAGAACCTCAGACAAAATTTGCTTATGAACATTGACATAGAAATATTCAATAAAATTCTCAGAAACCTAATCCAAGAACACATCAAAAACATCATTCACCACAATCAAGTAGGCTTCATCCCAGGGATGCAGGGATGGTTCAATATATGAAAATGCATTGGTGGGCAGTGGTGGCGCACGTCTTTAATCCCAGCGCTTGGGAGGCACAGGCAGGTGGATTTCTGAGTTCGAGGCCAGCCTGGTCTACAGAGTGAGTTCCAGGACAGCCAGGGTTACACAGAGAAACCCTGTCTCGAAAAACCAAAAAAAAAAAAAGAAAAGAAAAGAAAATGCATCAATGTAAGACACTGTATAAACAAACTCAAAGGGAAAAAATCACATGATCATCTCATTAGACACTGAAAAAGTCTTTGACAAAATCCAATACCTCCTCATGTTAAAAGTCTTGGAGAGATTGGGAATTCAAGGCACATACTTAAACATATTAAAAGCAACATATAGCAAACCAATAGCCAACATCAAATTAAATGGAGAAGAACTTGAAGTAATGCCACTAAAATCAGGGACAAGACAAGACTGCCCATTCTCTCCCTATCTATTCAATATAGTACTTGAAGTTCTAGCTAGAACCATAAGACAACAAAAGGAAAACAAGGGGATACAAATTGGAAAGAAAGAAGTCAAGGCATCACTATACTTGATTGATATGATAGTATACATAAGTGACCCCAAAAATTCTATCAGATAATTCCTACAGCTGATAAACCACTTCAGCAAAGTGGCTGGATATAAAATTAACTCAAACAAATCAGTAGCCCTTCTTTATACAAATGATAAATGGGCTGAGAAGGAAATTATGGAAATAGTGCCCTTTACAATAGCCTCAAATAGCTGGGCAGTGGTGGCACAAGCCTTTAATCCCAGCACTTGGGAGGCAGAGGCAGGTGGATTTCTGAGTTCCAGGCCAGCCTGGTCTACAGAGTGAGTTCCAGGACAGTCAGGGCTACACAGAGAAACCCTGTCTCGAAAAACCCCAAATAAAATATAAAATAAAATAAAATAAAATAAAATAAAATAAAATAAAATAAAATAAAATAAAATAAAATATAAAATAAAATAAAATAAAATAAAATATAAAATAAAATAAAATAAAATAAAATAAAATAAAATAAAATAAAATAAAATAAATAAAAAAAAAAATAAAATAAAATAAAATAAAATAAAATAAAATAAAATATAAAATAAAATAAAATAAAATAAAATAAAATAAAATAAAATAAAATAAAATACCATAGCCTCAAATAATATAAAATATCTTGGTGTGACTCTAACCAAGCAAGGGAAAGATCTGCATGACAAGAACTTCAAGTCTCTGAAGAAAGAAATCTAAGAAGACCTCAGAAGATGGAAAGATCTCCGATGCTCATGGATTGGTAGGATTAACATAGTTAAAAATGGCCATCATACCAAAAGTAATCTACAGATTCAATGCAATTCCCATTAAAATTCCAATACAACTTTTTAAAGACATCAAAAAAGCAATTTTCAACTTCATATGGAAAAACTAAAACCTAGAATAGCTAAAACAATCCTGAACAATAAAAGAACACCATCCCTGACCTCAAGCTGTACTGCAGAGCAACAGCGATATAAACCACATGGTACTGGTACAGAAACAGACAAGTCAAGCAATGGAATAAAATCAAAGACCATGAAATAAACCTACACACCTTTGGACACTTAATTTTTGACAAAGAAGTCAAAACTGTACAGTGGAGAAAAAGCATCTTCAAAAATTAACTTGGTCTAACTGGCGGTCTGCATGTGGAACAATGCAAATAGATCCATATTTATCACCCTGAACAAAAGTCCAAGTGGATCAAAAACCTCAACATAAACCGGATACACTGAATCTAATAGAAGAGAAAGTGGGAAAGAGCCTTGAAAGCATTGACACAAGAGAAAATTTCTTGAACAGAACACTAAGGCTCAGGCTCTAAGATCAACAGTTGATAAATTGGGACCTCTTGAAACTGAAAAGCTTCTGTAAGGCAGAGGACAATGTCAATAGGACAAAATGGCAGTTTACAGATTGGGAAAAAAAAAATCTTCACTAACCCTACAACAGACAGAGGGCTAATATCCAAAATAAATAAAGAACTCAAAAAGTTAGACTTCAGAAAAACCAAATAACCCAATTAAACAATTAAAAATGGGATACAGGGCTAAACAGAGAATTCACAATAGAGGAATCTTGAATGGCAGAGAAGCACTTAGTTCAGTATATTTAGTCATCAGGGAAATGTAAATCAAAAATTCACCTTACACCAATCAGAATAGCTAAGAAAAACCTCAAGGGACAGTACATGCTGGTGAGGATGCAGAGAAGGGAATCCTCCATTGCTGGTGGGACTGCGAACTTGTACAACCACTCTGGAAATCAGTGGAAATATTCTACCCACACACCTAGCTACATCGCTCCTGGGCATATACCCCCAAAACTCTCTATTATATCACAAGGACACATAGTCTACCATGTTCATAGCAGCCTTATTCGTAATAGCCAGAAACTGGAAGCAACCCAGATGTCCCTCAACCAAAGAATGGATACAGAAAATGTGGTTCGTTTGCACAATGGACTACTTGGAATACTATTAAAAACAAGGGCATCACAAATTTTGCAGGCAAATGGATGGGAATATCATCCTGAGCGAGGTAACCCAGACCCAAAAGGACATGCATGGTACGTACTCACTGATAGAAAGATATTAGCCAAAATGTACAGAATACCCATGATACACCCCACAGACCCTAAGAAGTTAAACAAAAATGAAGGCCCAAGCGAAGATGTTTAAACCCCACTTAGAAGGAGGAATAAAATATTCATGGGAGGCAGAGGGAGAGAGGGACCTGGGTGTGAGTGAGGAAGGGAGGGGAAAGGGGGCAGGATCAGGTATGGAGAGAGACAGGAGAGAGGCCCAGAGGGCCAGGAGAACCAGGGAAATATGCCAAGGGTGGGGGTTGGGGGAATCTCTGGAAAGTCCCAGAGACCTAGGACGTGGGGAGGCTTCCAGGACTTCACGTGGGTGGCCTTAACTGAAATGCCCAACGGTGGGGAGATGGAACCCGAAGAGACCACCTCCAGTATCCACGGGACCCCCAGTGGAGGGATGGGGACACCAACCCACCTACAAAACTTTCAACCTGAAACTGCTCCTGTCTAAGAGAAATGCAGGGTCAAAAATGTCGCAGAAGGAATGGCTGAACAGTGACCAATTTGGGATCCATCCCATGTGCAGGCACCAATCCCTAACACTATTACTGATGCTACGCTGTGCTTGTACACAGGAGCCTAGCATGGCTGTGCTCTGAGAGGCTCTACTCAGCAGCTGACTGAGGCAGATGCAGATACTCACAACCAAGCATTGGACAGAGATCGGGACCCCTATGGAAGAGTTAGGGGAAGGACTGAAGGAACTGAAGGGAACAGAAAGACCAACCCCATAGAAAGACCAACAGTGTCAACTAACCTGGACCCTGGGAGCTCCCAGAGACTGAACCACCAGCCAAGGAGCTGGTCTGAACCCCCCGGCACATGTGTAGCAGAGGACTGCCTTGTCTGGCCTCAGTGGGAGAGGATGTGCCTAATCCTGTACAGACTGATGCCCCAGGGTGGGGGGAATACTTTGGGTGGGAAGTACCCTCTTGGAGGCAAAGGGGAAGGGGGACAGGACAATAACCTTGGGAGGGGGGACTGTGTGACCTAAAGAGGCCTTGGGAGAAAAACACGACTTGAAAACGTGTGACCCTGGGAAGGGACAGAGTGAGCTGCTGGAGGAGGAGGAGGAGGAGGAGGAGGAGGAGGAGAAGGAGGAGGAGGAGGAGGAGGAGGAAGAGGCTGTGTAACAATTACAACACTTCAAAAGACAATATGCAAAATAAAAAAGTGACAGAGAATGGAATTTGCTTAGAAAGAGTTAGAGGCTCTCATAGAAACCACATTTTTCATTCTCTGGCCCCAGGCAGAGTAAGTATCACACCGAGTACTTACTCTAAAAGACAACACACCTGTTGGAATATCATTGCAGGAATGTAACTGCCGCACTTTCGATGGAAGGTTCACCTCTCTGATGGAAGAATCAAGAGAATGGGTTAGTTGGTTAGAGCCTAGTGAAAGAGGATTAGGTCTTTGTACAGAGCAGGGTGAGCTGCACTGTGGCCTGCAGCAGGCTGACAGAGTAAGCTGTCCAAACACCACTAACTCTCGGGTCCTTTTCCTCAGGAGTATCCTCATGAGTTTTGATAAAACCTTTATTTAAACATATTTTATTCTACTATAAAAACATGTAGAATCTAAAACTAGTAAGGATTAAGGAAATATTTCTGTAATTTTCATAAAAAGTAAGAAATCTTCCAAGTCAGTCAATTTGCCCCTGAAAAGCAAAACTGAGAAAATGTTTTGGTTAGAGACTTTGTGACGTCTCCATTCCTCCATTCCGCCAAGGCTGTGGTGGTGACCCTTACTCCAAATACATTCAATTTCAAAACATTCTAGATTGATCTAAACTGCTTAATTCCTTAAAACTTACATTTGTTACCATTTGATGAACTAGCTAACAATGTTTCTTTCTTTCTTTTTTTTTTTTTGATTTTATTTATTTAATGTATATGAGTACACTGTAGCTGCCTTCAGACACACCAGAAGAAGATGGTTGTGAGCCACCATGTGGGTGCTGGGAATTGAACTCAGGACCTCTGGAAGAGCAGTCTGTGCTCTTAACCACTGAGCCATCTCACCAGCCCCGCTAGCAATGTTTCTTAACCTATGGGTCATGACCCCTTTAGGGATGGCATATCAGATGTCCTGCATATTAGATATTTCCACTACAGTTCATAACAGTAGCCAAATGAATTAATTTTATGGTTGCGGGTCACCACAACCTGAGGAACTGTATTAAAGGACCACAGCATTTGGAATGTTGAAAACCACTGAAAGGCTATCTTCCACACATTTTACTTCCAAATAGATCTTCTGAGGTTGCTTACCAAAATATATAGACAAGGTTAATTCACTTGTCGCTGGAGGCCTCATTGAGTTGGGGAAAAGAGGAAGCAAAATCGATCCATTGTCCATTCTGTGTGAACAATCAGCAGTATTTTCAGGAATGAATAGTTTAAGATGTGTGTTCTACCATTCAAAAAATAAGTATGTGTGCCCCATCCTTTCTCTCTTCCTCTCTCCTTCATTCCTTACATTCATGAACTATTAGCTCCTGTGGTGACTCTAGTTAAAATCACTTAGAAGCAGGGGGGCTGGGAAGAAGGCCTGGTGATTAGGAAGGCTTGTTTCTTCCAGAGGACCTGAGTTCAGTTCCCTGTTCTTATGTTGGGCTCACAACTGCCTGTAACGCCAGTTCCAGACCATCTGATGCCCTTTTGGTCTCTGCAGGTGCGTCCCCTCCCCCATGAGATACACAAAGACGAAGATAAAATACATCTTTTTAATAGGGGAAAGGAAATTGTTTTGATGAGGACAATGTCATTGGCCCTATGTGTGGTGAGAGCCAGAAAGTGTAGAGATTTTTTTTTCTTTTTTTTGAGAGAGGGTTTCTCTGTGTAGCCCTGGCTGTCCTGGAACTCACTCTGTAGACCAGGCTGGCCTTGAACTCAGAAATCCGCCTGCCTCTGCCTCCCAAGTGCTGGGATTAAAGGCGTGTACCACCACTGCCGGGCTGTAGAGAAGATTTTATAAGCAACAAATAGAGCCAAGTCCATATTTTACAGTCACTCTAAGGAAGTATCTAACAGAAGTGGTAGGCTTTCTTTCATTATTTTGAAAACAAAACCAAAAACAAAGGTTTGGGAGAATTTTAAGATCAATCAATTCTTAGTCATAGTTTAAAGGAACAGGAAGGATTTGCTTAAAATAAAAGCAATTAATGATTTGGGGATTAAGTGCTTTAGTCAAAGTACAAAACATTCTAAATAAACCAGGGTAACAGGTTTCAAAGTCTCTTTGACAGAAGAATTCACTTTTGCTCAGAAAGCCTTGATTCAAAGAAATTCCTATTTAAAGTTTGCAAAGAGTATTTATCAGAATTACTTTTATCATGATAAAAAAAAAGTATCAGTAAATGTTATTAGTGTTGGAACTTGGACTGCCGGGACACGTGTTTCCTCCGTGAACTTTGTGTACCTGAGCCAGCACTGGTACATGGTGTCAGTGTACCAGACTGTGTTGTAGTCTGGAACAAAAGGCCAAGACGTCATAAAGCAATCAGAACACTTGCTCCAAGCCACATAAGATTACAGAAAGACCAATTAGCTTCTCCCACCTTTCTCTTTATGTAAGGGAGAGAATTAAATGCTGTCTTAGGGTCCCATGTAACTCCTGTGTGAAGGTGACTCTATGCTCACATTCCACGGTCCATCACAAAGCCTTCGGAACACTGATGCCTTAGCCAGAGAGTGTCCATGTTTGCTGCTGTTGTTATTGTTTTTGTTTTAGTTAACAAACAATGAGTTTCATTATGATGTTTTCATACATGAATAATATATTTGGGCCTGGAGGTTTTTAAAATTGATGTTCATAATGAGAACATTATATTTGTGTGCACGCGCGCACACACACACACACACACACACACACACACACACACAGACATACACACACACACACACACACACACACACACACACACACACACACACACACGCTCCCAATTCTTTCCATGTTCTTCTTAGAGTTTTAGAAAATAAAGTAAGAAGTAAATTCTTTTCTGTTGATAGTCAGACACAGGATAGAGGTTTAAATACCTCCCTACCCGGAATCTGACTAGCTGTCCCTCCTGTGGCATTGGCTGTACTCTGCTATATTTCTGTTGCAGCGAATGACAATCGAACGGATAAATGGAATTTAAGTTGATGGAAGGTGACAGAGGATGCCTGGAAGTCAAGACAAATTGTGTGCTGTCACTCATATTTTGTGAATTAGATATATATCATCTACAGGAGAATCGTTATCTGCCTGAGGGCGAGGAAGAAATTTCCTTCCCTACTCCTTGGCCTGTTCTTAGGTTGATGGTCATTCATGTAAAGAAGTGAAATAACTTAAATTAGCGTGACTCCTTTGTCTCAACAGAAGATAAAACCACGGTGAAGTTCGTCCCTGGATATTTTGTTTACTGACCTTTCAGTTCCAATCCTGTGTCCCAGAGAGTTAGAACCAGAACTTACATATATCTCTGTTTACATCTCTGGCTCACCTGTGATTCACAGAATTCTGGGACGATGGTTTCTGATGGTCAGGTATTATGAAATTTTTTGGCTGGACCTGAGAAAGAAAGCCTGATTCAGTACATTGGCTGTAACTGTATTCTGACCTACACAAGGATCTCTTGTGACTCCCCACTCCCCCTCTCAGGACAGCCATGGGGCCTTCCACACTTGGCGGGCTCCTTGATGCTTCTGTGCCCCTGGTCTAAAGACCTGCTTTCAGAACACTCATAAAACCTCAGTGCACTTCCTTGCTTAATGACGTCTGACTTTCCTGATCAACGTTGACCTGCACGAGGAGACGTGCTGCATACAGCTCTACACTGCTATGCTCGTACGTATTGCTAGCTCCTACCTTGCCCATTTAAGACATTTTCAAAATTAAATTACTGAACAAATGATGACAGTTTGAAGCATGTTTGAGAATGTGTGCCTTTATCCCTGGTTAGAATCAGAATGGAGTCATGGCTTCTCTAGCTAGGGAATACCTTACCCTAAGCTTTAGATTTGACCCCAGCACTCCAGACTGATTCCTTAAGGAGAGTGTACCCCCCCCCCCCCCAAGACGCAACCCTAGGACATTGAAATGACAATTACAAAAAACGCTGGTGCAGGTGTTCCCTTGGCCTACTTGCCAATAAAATTGCAAATGGTCCTGTGTCTAGTACCTCTAGAGGTTCCTGAAAGTGGAAAACGTCAATGCCAGCTCTACCATTTTTAGTCAGGTTGTTCTTCCGAATCATTGGCCAAGGGAAGATGGGGGGGGGATGGGGAGGGGAGGGATGGCCAGGAGACCAGGAGTACCTGAGAAAGGGGGGCAGCAAGGACTTCAATGAGAACCTAAGGGGGAGATTTCTAGACACATGAAAGGGGAGAGAAGATGCCAGAAAAAGACTGTCATTTTCCAAAATGACAGTTGGCTGTGCTCCAAAGAGGGTGGGGCAGGGAACTATCGGCCTCCTGCCGAATAGCATGAGCCGTGTTCTAGAGCCTGTCACTCAGGCTGGTAGTAGTCTATGCATAAGGATGGGTCTAGGGGATGCCCAGAGCAAAGCTGCCAACAATGACATTTTGTTTCTAAGACAAACTGTATCAGGGTGAACCTAGTCATTCTCTTCCCACCTTTATTGATTTTCTTAAACTTTAAGTGTACAGATTTGTGGTCATAATTTGATATATGCATATAGTGTGATGATTAAATCAGGATAGTTAAATATTTCTCTGTCCTTACACAAGTTTTTAAAATGTGACAAACACATATTTGTACTAATTTATTTAGTGCAGTGTGTTCATTTAGACACTTGACACTTTCCAAATTATTGGTTTGTATTTGGAGTTCTTCACCTCCTTGCTTCTACTGATGCATAAATAAAATAATAGGTTATCATGAACTGCAGTCATCCCACTGATAGGACACATTACTTCCATCTGTGCGTTGGTACCCAAAGGATAAAGTCAACTTTATCCTTTCCCAGCCCCAGCTTTTAATGGTCTCTATTATATACCCCGATCAGCTTTTTAAGGAAAATCTACATATGAGAAAACAGGTGATATTTGTGTTGGGTATCCAGCGTCTCTCCCTGGATTAGCACAGTGTTGGGTATCCAGCGTCTCTCCCTGGATTAGCACAGCGTTGTCAGGCTGTGTGAGACTGTTGCTGCTGATGAGAGAACACTGCTCTCTGTGTTGCTGAGTAGTCCGCCATTATGCACCTCCACCTCTGCTCTGTCCTTTCAGCCCCTCACAGGTCTCAAGGTCGGATCCGTACCTTAGCTATCCTGAGTAATACGGTAATCAGCGCTCGTGCTCAAATGCTTGATATGCTGGCATCGTTTTCCCTTAATTAATGAATTCTTTAATTTCTTTAACCAGAGTTTTGTACTATTCATTGGAGATCCTGTTAGATCTCCAAAGAGACTCCTTTTCCCATAACATCCCTCCTTACTAATATTTTCCGTGACAAATCATAGTTACCCAGGCCGAGGGACGCCTTTGGCTGTGAAGCCACTTAGGACCTCTCCCCAGCTTTTTTTTTTTTTTTTTACTGAGGCTTAGACTGAATTTATGACAAACTTCAAGGGAAGCAACTTGCTTCATAATTGTAATAATGGAGAAGACTTCGTGTGTGTGTGTGTGTGTGTGTGTGTGTGTGTGTGTGTGTGTTGTGGAGATGTCATGGTGAGAGAAAAAGCCCCATGGCTCTTGGAATCTCTGTAAGTATGAAGCTAAAAACAAGCCTCAAAGTGGCTCATCTCATCTCTTCACCTCTGGTCCACCTTCCCTGGCTTGTTCTTGGTTCCTTGAAATGGAGAAAGTTGGTTATATTGTATCAGTAGATGTTGCTCTCGGGACTCATGGCCTCATTTGCAGGCTCTGTCAGAGCCTTTTCTGTAGAGGGCTCCATCACTCTTTGTATGGAGCCCCTGGAGCGGCAGGGAAGCTCTGGACCTGGGAATGCACATACACTTGTCTGTCGCCCTTTGCCTACCATTTTCACTTCTTGACATCTTCGACATGTGGAGCACAGTTGCTTGTTTCTGGGCCACAGGATTTCGTGCTGGTTCTTTCTAGCCTATGGTGAAACGGGACAGAGATGGGTGAGGAGAGAGGGTAAGATACCCAGGACATGGAAGAAGTTAAAAACAGGCAAAAGAGGGAATTTTTTTCTTTCACAAAAATGAAATGGGTACTCGGATTTTAGCTCTCCAGGGTGGTTGCTGAATCTGGAATTTGCTGCCATTTATAGGTTCTGAAAGGGCTTAAGCAGGAGGAGGTGACTATAGACAGGGTGATGGTCTCAGTACTGCTGTATACAGTGACAGCTAGCTCAGGGGCCTAGAGACTCAAGTCCAGTAAGATTTCTGTCACTTAGCCTGTGCATACATGGCAGGTGGGCTGTATTTCTCCATAGGTTTCCTCCATTTTCAAATAAGTTCCACCAAGTGGCCTGAGAACCTTTGACTCAATGAAGACATTCCTCTAAGTCTTTCATTAGGTTCTTCCAGGTAGCATCTTTTGCATCAATTACTTAGCTCTGTTCAACTTTGGTTCCCTAGCATCCGTGGTCCACCAAAACCTGGCCCTCCTGTAATCGTGCATTAAGTCATAGCTGAATTAGAGTTGGTATATGTCTTTTGAGCCCCCTCCTTTGGGGAAGAAGGGCTGTGCCAACCAGGGCAAAGCAACAGCTAGTGGAAAAGGGATGGGACTTTCTTCCATCCACTGTAAGGAAGCCTTTTTTCTGACTTCATCTGTACAAAACCGGAGGGAGACTCAGAGCATGTATACCTGGAACAGAAAGCTCTGATGTACTTCTCTGACAGAGGGTCCCTTAGGAGGGAGATGAGAACTCGAATCTAAAATTACATTTAGAGATTCTATCTAACACCTTGTCGTGCACACTGACACAAGAGTAATCTGATACACCCACAGAAAGTGTAGAACACAGGCAAAAAGAACACCATGGTGACAAACAATGACTATAAACTTAGCTTTCTCCTTCCAGTTGACCCATGTATGCCCTGACTCATTCCTGTTGCCCTGGGAGGTATGGGAGACAGCAGAGGTTGAACACATCTATCCAGCATGATTAGTGCTCACCAAAGGTGACCTTTGCCATATTGATCTGCAAGTAGTTTCATCCTCTGAGAGATACATGGTGTTTGAAGTTTGAAGACTGACTACTACTAACAAAAGTTGGACTCTTCTGACAAATAGTTAAAATATACTTCATCTTTACAGAACACGACAAAGAATCAACTCTGTGTTATTTATAGAACATGACAGAGTCAACTCCGTGTTCTTGTTGAGGTTTGGCAAGTGCGAGCCTGAGTGTGAATGAGTAGATTTGGTAATTTAACAACCAGTATTTATTGTGTGGCCACCATATATGAGGTGTTACCCTATGGGTCTATAAATAAGACAAAGCTCTCAGGAGGAGTTGAAGTTAACACAAATTCATTCACTTGTCTATTCATTAGGTATACAGAGTAAATAAGACACAGCTCCTCGCGTCAAGCAGTTCACCATACAGCAATCTGAATCTCAAGAGCATGCCATGTTTGTATTAGCTACCTTTCTCTGTTCTGTGACAAAATACTGGACAGAAACAAGGAAGGAAAGGTTTACCCTGGCTTACGGTTTCAGGGACTCATTCCATCCTGGTGGGGGAGGAAGAGTCATTTTGTCCATGGCAGCGAGAGCTGATAGCAGCAGCGTGTTCACATAATAGTGGACGGGGGGTAGAAAGCTCATGCAGAAGCAGGGGTAGGTACTACTCTCAAGGTCCAGGCCCAAGTGCTCTTACTTCCAGCTGGGCCCAATCTTCTAAAGGCCCCACAGTCTTCCATTTAGTACCATAGGCTGCAGAGGACATGCTCAAAACACAAATTTCTGTGGGGTCATTTTTGATTCAGACACTAACAATGTTGAAGGTACAATAACTGCTGGGTACCCCAAAGCTAAAGAGCATTGCTGAGTTCACTGGGAGTAATGAACAGAGGACAGCGTCTGAGAAGAGTAAAATAGCAAGAGATGAGTAGATAGGCTCGTGTGTGTGTGTGTGTGTGTGTGTGTGTGTGTGTGTGTGTGTGTGTACAAGAGGATGGGAGGGACCCCAGGTCCAGAAAACAGTATGCAATAACCTGGGAGAATATGCAAGGTGGTTGGAATATCTAGGTTTTCCGGTGGGAGGAGGGCTTGTGTGAAAAGGAGGCTTTCTGTGTATGTTCCTTAGGTTTGAGCTGAATCAACTCTCTGCCATGTCTTCCCAGGCTCTCTAGGGGTAGCCTACTCTGTAGCTCCTCCATCCATTACCTGTATTTTTGAGGGGCAAAGATATTAGTGAAATCCCCTAACAACTCTGGCAATGCTCAATGGTGGCTACATCCTTTGGAATGAGAAGGATAAAAATATTCTTTAGATTCTTAATCTGTCCTTGCTAACTCATTATCCTCTGTTCCTTTCCCTGTTGCTGTGATAAAATACACCGACCAAAGCAATCTAAGGGTTTTTCTCTGGCTCACAGTTCCAAGGTACACAGTCAATTGTAGCGGAGAAGTTAAGGTGGCAGGAAATGAAGTAGTTGGTCACATGGCATTACAGTCAAGAAGCAGTTCAAGGAATGCTTGCATGCTAGTGCTCAGTTCAGGATCCCCTCCCCAGGAAATAGTGCCATCCACAACTGATCTTCCCATCGTAATTAATATAGTGGACAAAGGCCAGTCTCCCAGTGAGCAAAATCTAATCTTGGCTGAGTGTGAGCCTGAGCTCTCAATCAGCCAGTCTTGTTTCCAAATAGAGCTGCTCTATTCCTCTTAATTTGGGGGGTAAGTAGGCTCAGAGTTACAGAAGGCAACTGCAATAGGCAAATCTAAAGTTGATGTAAATCAGTTTGGATTCCATGTTCAGTAGGGCTCCTTTCCTCTGGTCTTTTCCCTCTCTGATCCTTCCCCCTTTCCCAGCCATGGAACCAAGGTCTATTCTGCCTATACCATTCCTGCCTTACCCTCTTTCCCTACAGCTAGCATATCAGCAGCAGCAGCAGCAGCAGCAGCAGAGAAAAAACTGACCACGCTCATAGTCAAGCTCCTGGTGATACCATCTTTCCAGCTAGAGACACCAAAACGTTAATGTGTCTCTTATTCCCAAGCATCTGTCTTCAAGACAGATCCAAGTAGTAGTGACAGCAACCTGTTGAAGGCCTAGCAGAGGTGTAACCAGATGTCAACTACTCCCCAGATGTTGAGAGGTCCTCTTCATGTTTCACAGCTGGAAGATCTTATTTTAGGACAGTATTTTCTGAGGTTCCTAAGAGCTGGCTCATGGCCCAAGATTTTGGCTTTTTAAAATGCTTGATAAAGAACCTTAAGTTTACTTCATTCTCCCTCCCTTCCTCCCTCCCTCCCTCCCTTCCTCCCTCCCTCCCTCCCTCTCTCTCTCTTCTCTCTCTCCTCCCCCCCTCACCTGTTTACATAGCAATGTAAGTACCAGATGGTGATTTTAAAAATAGACAACACAACCTTGATTTGTAACTGAGAATTTGCTGTGTTCTTTTTGCCCTTTGCCATGTCTTCCCCTTTTCCTTGTTCTACTTCTGACTTAGCTGAAGGAGATCTTCCTGGTTTCCTTTCTCAGTTAACCCAGTGAGGAAATAGTAGCCCTGAAAGACTAAGAGACTTATCTGGTAACATACCCACTTAGCGTCACTGGAATGGGATTTTTTGGTTTTGTTTTGTGTTTATAAAAGGGTCAAAGACAGATAACCCCACCCTGTCAGGGAAAAAGAGAACCCTTAAGAGTCCACTTGAGGACATAATTATCCCTATACCCTTTAAGGACTGAAAGGGTAGTCAGGGGACTATGTTCACTGTTCCAGAAAATTCATAAAGTAATTATGTAGAATTAATAACAGAGGCTTTCCCTCTCTCTATCTGAAAATATAAATGATTTCCATCAAAGAATAAGTGTGAATAAGGTTTCAAAAGTCCCCCTACTATTCGCTAGGAAAAATGTTAAGCATATACACAAAAGAAGCAGGCATCTACCTTCACATTTATTAAACTTAAGTTCCGAGACCATAATCATTTTACAACAATCATACTCATTCCAAAACTATTTTTATAGTTGTATATAGTTGATAAATATAAACAGGAAAAAGGACTTAGGAGAATATGAGGTAGTGTCATGTAGTCAACGACTTTCAAAATTTAGAATCAACAAGAAATAATTAGCTTAGTGGTGAGAAAATGGGATTCATCTTGTATTGTTTCCAAGCTGAGCAATGTCTTCAGCCACAGCTTCTTGTCACAGGTCTGCTAAGGGCCAAATAAATAATGCTGTCATGTTTACTGTGATTTCATTAAATCTGGAAAAGTCAGATCAAAGAGAGTGGAGAGCGGGTAGGGACTGGGATTGAGAGAGCCATAATCAGTGCATAGCCTGCGAGTCCTGGCTGGTTTATACTCAGCCCCTTGCCAAAAGAGTTTTAGAGCCTCTAGGTGTAGTTCCCCAGGCCACCCATGCACTCTCCTTTTCCCTCTCTGTGGAATAAGTAACATTCCTGGAACATTCATGAGGCCAATTTCTACTCGAGATCATGGCTAGTGAAAAGTCTCTGCCCAGTAAACATTTGAGGAAATGTTGAGGCTTCGTTTCTTGCCTTCATTCAATAGTTTTCCTTTACCATCTCTGGGCCTCCAGCCGCCCCCTCCCCTAGTGGGTACCATTGTAGACCCCTCCCTGCAGCCTGCTCTCCTGTGTCTTTCTTTGTGCTCTGTCTGCTCCAGGCACACTTGCCACCTGCAGCTGCTGCAAGGCCCCTCCAGGGCACGTGAGGAATCCTACTGTGGAATGTGACAGTGCAGATTGTGCCTTTGACTGTTGATGGTGAAGAGGAGCTAGCTGGTGTTGGGACCTTTGCACCAATACAGCGTCCAGTTGGCTGTAGGATCGTCTGCAGTTTCTTAGCAGGTCCCGGGTTTAGGGATAAAGAAAGAGAGTATCCACAAAACATTCCCCTCCCTTGAGGTGCCACATAGTTTCTTTCTGGAAAGGAGCAGCTGCTGAGCCTGTTTACCTCACAGTATGTATGTGGCAAGGATTCATAGCTCATAACATACTGTGAGGTCTGTTGTGACAATTAAGGATCTGACTTTAGGCACAACATGGTGCCTAACACACACACACACACACACACACACACACACACACACACACACACACACACAGTAGAGTGGAGGAGCAGTTCCTAGGAAGAGAAAAATGAGGTTACAGTCCATGGATTTCTCATTCTTGCTAAGAGCAGTCATCTGGGGTTTTACCCAGAAACTGATCTTTCACTCCCACTATCGGTCAGGCCTCTGGAAGCTGTTGCTCCTAACTGCCATCTAGTGGCCAGGCATAGGTACTGCAGTCACAAAAAGCTAGGTGCCACAAGAGGAAGGCTTCTAGTCTTTAGAAAAGTCCCTGCTGTAGATGACAGGGTTCTTTGGTGCTTTAGTGTCTAGGCTGCCACAGTGCACTGAGACCCAGGGCACACCGTCGGCGGCAGGCATTTGGCAGCAGATAAGGGCTTGTCTGATTTAGATATTCAATGACTGAAAGCTTCTTGCCTCTGTGGCCAGTTTTCCTTCTTCCGGTCACCTAGTGTGCGTCATGGTAGCCTTCTACACGAACTTGCTTCTTCAGGCTGTGAGGGAGACTAATGTGGTGACACTTAGCACAGCTTGGTCCCTGACACCCCCGGGCTGAAAGTGGTCACCATTCTTGGCGTTATGGGCTCTGACCTTTGGATGTTCTTTAAGCATTTCCTGCACTTTCAGGTTCCTTGTCTTGGCTGATATTGTTTCCTTTGTCCGAGTCGCTTTTTGCTCTTTCTCTAAACTGGCTCTGGATTATAGGTGTCACCTTCAAGCCAAGCAGGTGCCACGTCTTCCCTCGATTCCCACCCCTCCCCCGCCGGTAATGACCCCCCCCCCCCATCTTCTCAAGTGCCTTGCCCCGAACTCTGATGTTTCTGTGGTTATCACCGGGCTTGTCCCATCCGGCTTACCCCTGCTCTGTTTGTATGGGATGCAATTGATTTACTCACTTCTGTATTCTGTTAGAATAAATGGAAAGGGGGCACGAGGGCTCCTAATAATTGCTGCTTAGAGTAACTGAGCGCTATGTGTTGGGCACTGGCCAATGCCCTGGGAACACCCCTTCAGGCGCCGCCTTGCAACAGCCCCAGGAATCCCTGCAGTTTTACCTACCGTCGGTATCACTGGTGTGTCCCTCCTTCCCTCCCTCTACAAGTGCTAACAGCTCAGTAGCTTATAGTGCCTCCAGGGGCCACCAGCAACCAATTTTATTGGACTTCTGTGAGCTGGATGGGAAGAGTGGCATTTTAAAATAGAAGGTTCCACAGGAGTAGGGATTTGTTTGTAGAAGACGTAAGTAATTCATGGGGTTGAAGAAGAAGCTGGTTTAATGTCTCTGGAAATGAGGACCCATTCAGCTACAAGCTGAGAAGCTGTCTTTGAAGGGTTCTGACAGACTCTTCCAAAATTAATGACTGTTTTCCTCTTTTGGTATTTCTAACGTTATTTAGTTTTAGTGATAGTATACTGGGGCACTAAAACACTTGAATCACGGTAAGGATAAATAGAACCTGGCTTTATGTGTGGTGATACAAATTCATTTAATTGAACAAATAAATATTCACTGAATGATGATGTGCCAGGCACAGACTCACTTAAGGGGTTAGGGAATACCTCCCCATTCTCTGTTAGGGAGAAAGGGAAAAGATACAATGTCTACAAAACATCCTACTCTCTTGAAGCAAGAGAATTAACAGCTAAGTTCAACGAAAACTTTCTGAGTACCTTTGTTATGACATCTGGATCTTCAAGCAAGTGTGGCAAATACATATCCTTCTTGTAAGAAGTCAGAACAATGGAGGAGCGGTACCTAGGCAATCAATGCAAAGGGAAGTTAGAATTGCAGTCTTGGGCTGGGCGAGCAGGGCCCCAGCTGTTCCAGGGAAGGCCTGGGGCATTCGCACTGTCTCTGCTCCAGCTGTGCAGTTTGGGCTTAGGTCGCCTTGCCCCCCCCCCCTTTTTTCTTCAACTAACCAATGAGGGTTCTGGATGAGATATAAATAAGGCAGGGGGAAAGGGCTGCTCCTGAAAGCAGAAGTGCCCAGAATGAAACCCTCCTTAGGTTTGTTCTTCAAAGCACCTGCAATGGATGCTATAACACTTACCAAGAGCCCATCCTTTCACGCCTGGCTGGGTTTCTTAGACTTTACGCCCCTGTACACTCAACCCACTCACCTCTGTCCTCCCACGCAGAGCGCCTTTCACAGGGCAACCCCAGTTGTCTCCACGGATAAGTCAGCCTCCCACTGAGGTTCATTTAGTTACAGAATGAGGGACTGAGGCCTCGGTGTGGGGGCGGCGAGACACTGAGCACGCTCCTGCTGCCCGAGAGATGGAGACATGGGATGCCGAAGCCAAGAACACCTCTCCGCTTTAGTAAGAAGGGATTTCATTGTTCATTGTTCATGGGAAAGGCGTGTGGTGTTCCTGAAGGATTTATTGTTCCATTTCTCTTGCCACTTCCCTGGGTCTTAGGAAGCTGGGGAGGTGGTCTGATGTACAAGCTTCTCTGATATGGGAATGGGCTGTCTCAGATTTATTATCCCAAAACCGACCAGGAAAGGCAAGACGGCTGGCTTAGTCCCGCTTCAGTGTAACCTCTCACTAACAGCTGTGGTTTCAGCAGTTTGGCCAAGCTGGGAGAGAGCTTCATACAGGCGCTTCCATGTTACTTGCTGGGGCGGGTGTGTGTGTACATGTGTGCGTGCGTGCGTGCGTGTTCTCACCTCCACCGCCACAGCTGTGTTTCCAGGGCTTGTTTGAAGCTGGGATATTCTGAGATATATTCCACTAAACATCCCTCTACCTTTTCTAGACCATTCTATTAGATCTGCTTGCCCAAGGGTGTGTAATGCTTTGAGTGCCTTGAACTATCTCCTAAGAGCTTAGGAAAGTTACTGCCAGACAATACATTTTGTCCTTAAAAAACAGCTGTACATTGGTTATCCTCTTTCCTTTCCAAATAAGCGTGTTTCTATCCTGCCCTCTGAGCCGAGGGTACTCCACAGGTACCGTTTAGTCATCTCACAAGTTTTATGAGGTAAGTAGGCTTGTTTCTCCAAGCAGACAAGATTGCTCCCTCAGTCTTAGCGTTTGACTGGGAAGAATTTCACTTACTACCTTAAGTTCTCATCACTAGTGTAAATTTGGCTAGTGGGGTGTGTGTGTGTGTGACTGCATCCCTTTCCAGATGCTGCAGATAGACCAGTCTCCCTGACAACGCTGATCTTGACTCTGAAGGAACAGGTACCATGACTGTCCAGTTGAGTGCTAAGGCTGCCTCTCCCAAGCTCTGCTCTGCTCTCTGCTCCCTACCTTTCACCAAAGGCTTGGACAGAGAACAGGGAAGCTGGATAAATATGCACTGGGATGCTTTGGTCCTAGGTTCAGAGGCACATCTAATGGGCAGAGAGTACTATGGGATGCTGGTGACTAGCTTATTAGTGTCAGGCCTTAGCAATTGATAATTTCTGTATTTCTAACTAGAAAACTGAGCATATTTGGCCCCGGGCTCAGACACCTGAGGCAGCATTGACTCAGGCAGAGGGAGTGTCACCTTTGATCAGTTCTCCCATTCACTGCTACCTCCATCTGACCAATCTTATCAGTGTGGCTTCCATCTGACTGTCATCAGCATGTGAGCTTATGACCTAAGTCAAATTTAAAAAAGATGCTAAGTTATTATTACTCACGATGATTCTGTAAGTATTATCAACTCTTAATGGGTATATTACTTTGTTACCTCCTAAGCAAACCTTTGAGTTTATTGAACCTCTGTTTGCTCATGACAGGTAAACACACACACACACACACACACACACACACACACACACACACACACACACAACTGAACAACAGGCACTCAAATGTTTGCTTTGAAAATACACAAAGCTGCCAGGCAGTGGTGGCACACACCTTTAATCCCAGCACTTGGGAGGCAGAGGCAGGTGGATTTCTGAGTTCGAGGCCAGCCTGGTCTACAGAGTGAGTTTCAGGACAGCCAGGGCTACACAGAGAAACCTTGTCTCGAAAAAACCAAAAAAAAAAAAAAAAAAAAAAAAGAAAGACACAAAACCATCTATCAGCTTTTTGAGAACTGTTTTAAGGTGCAGACTGAGAGGTCAGCTCGCAAACTTTGAGATATTCCACCAGGGTCCCCTCCCCCCTCCGAGCACATGGAAGAAACCGGTTAGAAAGCACGTAGGCTGGAAGGGAGGGGCTGATTAAGCCCCTGCTACCTCATTCCCTAAAGACCAATCAGTTTAAAAGTCACACTGTTCTGCCAATCACATTGTACCTAATAGTGGCTGCTCTAAAATCCTATATAAGGTCCCTGAATGGGCTCCATGAGGTTGCCCTCTTGGTATGTAGAGCGACCTCAGCATGCTGATGAACCAATAAGTTTCTCTTGCATTTTGCATCAATCCCTGACTCCATGTGTTCACTCGGAGGGTCTTGGATAAGTTAAGACTCCCCAGAGTCTTACAGGACAAAGCAGATGTGTATTATTGAGGTATGGATGCTCCTAACATAGTCATTTGCTCACAGACCTAAGGATGCATGACCATTATCAACAGGAAAAGCAACTCTTAGAGAGTATGCTCTTTCTAGCAACCATTTGTAGTCTACGACAAGCCTGCTGAGCTGCTCTGCACCTTCCTTGCTTGTCCCGATTTCTTACTTCCTGCATCATCTCACAACCTTCCTTTCCCCCAGAGGAGACTTATCACCACACCCAGGAACAGTTTAATTACTAAGGGGAGGTGTTGAATGAAGAACATAATTATTTTAAGTGGAAACTGAAATGCCCCTACATATAAATCTCTATTGGCTTTGTGAGAAGGGGAGGGACACATGAAACCTGAGGAGGCCCCATGTGAAATATGACAATTGCTACTCTATAAAGAAGGTGTGTTCTGGTTCTAGACTTTTGGTAGTTAAAAACTGAAGACTAGAAACTGAAGTGGGGGCGGGTGTAAGCTATGGAAGTGTTTTGAGTTATAGTGTCTGGGGTGAATAGTGCATGCAGAAAGAAGGTTATGGTGGGTCTCATTTCTTGGAGCAAGGCCTAACACAACATAACCTTTGTCTGAGAAATCCAGGGCATTTCTTATTTTTTATGCACTCGACTTGGTTTCTCAACAGGTCACATGCACCTCTCCCCCTTAAGAGCATAGCCACTGAGCTCTTTCTCAAATGTTTTGCCCTCAGAAGCTGGGAAATTACCTTCTAGGGATGCTGAGTACCAGTGGCTTGTTTACCAGGCTGGCCTCACTAAGCCAAGGAATCTTGTCAAATTTTGGAACAAAAGCCTAAAGAGAAATGGAAAGAGATCATTTTGCAGAGTTTATCACACTTATGAAAAATAAAACTTAAAAGAGGGTCAGAGGGCCAGAAAGATGCCTCAGTGGTTAAAATCACTCCTTTCTCTTGGAGAAAACCCAAGTTTAGTTTACAGCACCCACATGTCAGCTCATGACTGCCTGTAACTATAGCTTCAGGGGATCCTACACCCTCTTCTGGCCTCCACAGGCACCTGTATTCAGGAGTACAGACCTACACAAGTACAGATACAATTAAAAACAAAATATTAAAAAAGAGTTACAACACCTGACTAGTGCTGGTATTATAATAACCAAAGTAAGCAAGTAAGCTAATAGCAACCACACAGCAATTAATACATTACAAACCGTTTTTACACGTGAGTCCTTCAACCATTCCACAAAGTGGCCAAGAACAAGTAGTGCCTTCTTTCTTTTACAGACGAAGAATTCAAAGCACAGATAGTGTGAATATTAATAAATGAGCTCATGCTTTCTGCCTTTGTGTCCACTCTATTTATTATTTTCTGTATTTTCAGTTCTTTGAGTTTCCATCTATTTATAAATCCTGTGACACTTCCATGACCCCAGTTGAAAATCAGCAATCTCTTGTCCCAAAGACCCTCCCCCCTCATCCCTTTTAGGTGGCAAAGTCTAGGAAAGAATCGAGCTTTGGAGCCATCCACATTTAGATATTTTTGATCTACTTGCATTCTCTAACTAGCTGCCTGTCTTTGGTCAGATAAAAACTAACGATCACATCGTCTCTGTGGAAGTCAATGCACAGAACACTACATGAGATCTGGGATTTTCTTTTTCCTTCTTCTGGTGAATACCAGAAGCCTGGTTTGGCACCTATAGGAGGAGGCGTGTTAAGTCCCTTGGCTGAGAGCCTGACAACACATACTCAACCACCTTGCTGTTACCACTCTTCCACCAGCCCCCGTCTCTTCTTGCCTTCTCCTGCCTTCCATGCCCTGTGAAGGAAATCCCACTGAGGGATTGGCCTCCCTGGCTTAGAGCATTCTACTTCGAGCAGATTTCCAGGAGAGGAGCAACCAGGAGATGGCAGTAGCGATCTCGTGGTGTGGCGTCTCGGGGCGGGACGCTTCGGCCGCCGAGTGGTGCCGATCCGGAAGTGCTCCTCTACAGTAGTTCCCCTCCAACCCCGCGTCCCGGATGTAGTAGTAGCTGGGCGGCTGCTCTCTCAGTCGTGCACCCACTAAAGAGCCTGGTGCAGGTGGGTTCCGGCGTCCTTCGCTTCGGGCCATTCCGGCTGAGCCAAGGCTGGGATAGGGGCAGCGGCGGCGGGCGGGAGGGCGGGGCAGGCCGGCTAGGTGAGTGATAGCCCAAGACCCTTCCCCGCCCGGTGACGCGGACCCTTCAAATCCAGAGGTCCCAGTGCATGAGGGCCGATTTCAGGGTGTAGGGCTTTTAAAGCAAAGGTCTATCCTGGCCTCCATGAAATAAAGAAGGTCCGGCAGGAAGTTTTTTTCTCAAATTTGCTGAGTGATCTTTGTGTTTCTGACTCTGACTTTCCCATTCTGAAGATGGGATGGTAGTTTTCTTGATCCTGCGCTAGAGTTTTGCTGTTAATTAGGATGATATAGCACTTTAAAGTATGGTAAGCTCAGCTAATGAACAAAGATTTGAGTTCTTGGTTTGGGCTAAAACTGTTGAGATCATACCCTTCTGTACTGTGCAGATTACTGTTGTCCTGAGACCGATAACTTATTCAGATGCCTTTCGGAACCTAGTAACAGCTGTGGATTCTGTCTCTATAAATTTGCATGAATTGCAAATATAATCATGCAAAAATAGTACATACATTAGGATGTATGAACGCCCAAATTAAGACTGGCTTAGAGAAGGATGACCAGAAGCACAGACTTAGACACTAGACTTTTGTTGGAGGTCTGGCTCCACTGTTACCCTGAGACCTAAATACTCTACTGTTTTGAAACTCAGATGTCTTATTGGGTAAAGAGGGACTAGTATTAACTTGTAGGGCCGTGACAGTTAAAGAAGGTGCATAAGACATTTAACATTCCAAGTCAGTGATGCCATGCAGATATCAATTGTTAAGATTATAGTTTAAAATGTGACGGTTTGGTGCCTCATTGTGTCACCAGACACAATTTATTTGGGCTTTCAATAAGCAGAGTTGTTCTGATTGTAGCCGATGGCTACCATGATGGTTCCTAGCTTTCATATATTTACTGTTCTCTCTTTTTCTAGGAAGTTAGCTGTGTTGTCCTGACACACAGAACAAACTCATCTATTGCAGGCTTAGCCTGGACTGAAGCCTTTGTAAACAAGGAAAGTTCTGAGGGTATCAGCATGGCATTTCCAGAGAGGTCTTAATCTACAACTTTATCAGGAACCAGAACCCCATGGACGTCTTTGAGGGAGACTGAACCCACCTGGATTTCAGGAAACGAATGAGATAATGTGTGCTCAACATGTAACGGACACCCCAGAAGTCAAGTGGCAGAAGGTTTTATATGAGCGGCAGCCATTCCCTGATAACTATGTTGACCAAAGGTTCTTGGAGGAACTCCGGAAAAACATCTATGCCCGGAAATACCAATACTGGGCTGTGGTATTTGAGTCCAGTGTGGTGATACAGCAGCTGTGCAGTGTCTGTGTTTTTGTAGTCATTTGGTGGTACATGGATGAGGGTCTTCTGGCTCCCCAGTGGCTTTTTGGGACTGGACTGGCATCTTCTTTGGTTGGGTATGTTTTATTTGATCTTATTGACGGAGGCGATGGACGGAAGAAGAGCGGGCGGACCCGGTGGGCCGACCTGAAGAGTACTCTGGTCTTCATCACTTTCACTTACGGTTTTTCACCAGTGCTAAAGACCCTGACAGAGTCTGTCAGTACCGACACCATCTATGCCATGTCAGTTTTTATGCTGTTAGGCCATCTCATCTTCTTTGATTATGGTGCCAATGCTGCTATTGTATCCAGCACCCTGTCCTTGAACATGGCCATCTTTGCTTCTGTTTGCCTGGCCTCACGCCTCCCCCGGTCACTCCACGCCTTCATCATGGTGACGTTTGCCATCCAGATCTTTGCACTGTGGCCCATGTTGCAGAAGAAACTGAAGGCATATACTCCGCGAAGCTACGTAGGGGTCACTCTGCTCTTTGCCTTTTCGGCTTTTGGAGGTCTTTTGTCCATTAGTGCTGTGGGAGCCACACTCTTTGCTCTTCTGCTGTTTTCCATCTCATGTCTCTGCCCTTACTACCTCATTCACCTGCAGCTTTTTAAGGAAAATATTCATGGGCCTTGGGATGAAGCTGAAATCAAGGAAGACTTGTCTAGGTTCCTTAGCTAAGCTAGGGACTTTAATTTCATTATTAAGACAAGTTAAAAGACTTAGAACCTAACCCATGTAACATTTAAAGGCAGGGTGCCAGTCTCGAAGCAGCAGGCTGATCTGGGGGGTAGAGCTGAGATCAGAAGAAAACATTCAACCAAGGGTTTAGGGAAAGGTGTTTGTCCTTCAGCTATTTTGTGACCAAAAAAGCTTTCTGGTGCCATTATGAATTATTGTCCTTTAGTCCCTGTAACAAATGATGTAATGTGGGTTCTGCTTATTAAAAAAGTAACATCCATTGCATTGTCTCTTATTTTTAAAAAACACCCTTATTTATGTGTGTATGAGAGAGAGGGTGGTCTATTTCCAGTGTGCATGTCCCATGCATCAAACTCAGGTCTTGGCAACAAGCCTTTACCAGCTGAGCCATCACACCAGCTCTGTCTCATGATTTTTATGAGAGCATAAGACAAAAGTAGTATGAAGGTAGGTGTGTGTGTGTGTGTGTGTGTGTGTGTGTGTGTGTGTGTGTGTAATCAGTAGTTTAGCCTTTTCAGTGTGTACTAAGGGACATCTTTATATAGAGAGAGCCCAAATTTGAGAATCCCGGATGGTGGCATCCAGTTTGTTGTCCAAAACCATAGAAGTGGTATTCAAGGAGAGTTATATGTCGGAGAAACAATGTTAGAGAGATTGAGAGAGGCTGGGGGGGAGTTCACCTCAAGCAATTAGGAAACCATAGGTGACATTTAATTTACTCGTGGAGGATTGCAGGTGAAGCCTTTGAGAACCAGATAGGTAATACTAGCAATGGAAAACTGGAGCAAGCGAGTGTGCCCAATGAGGCACCCGTCACCACTCCAAAAGTGATCGTTTCTACTCAGTTTGGGATTCATACCTGTGGCATTTCCGAGAAAGTAAGTATTACAGTAGCTGTGAATCTGATTTGTAATATGAATATACTTTGTAAACTGTCTCAAATTTAATCCAGGTTACAAACACATTTGCAGGCAAGATGTGACTACGTATGATACAGTGAAAGCACAAAGCTGGGGAAGTGATGGGGTTTTAGTCACAGAGATCTGGGGGAGGAAATAGGAGTGGGAACTTGAATCATGGTTCGGCTCTCTACTGATCCAGTAATGGGGCTCTGTTGCTGGTAAGGAGAGTCCAGCTTGTCTAAAGATGGGACAGTCTTGATGTGAAGTCTTGAATTACCTAATTGTTCAGTTCTCAGTGTTCACTTTAACGCTGAAGAGCTGTTGCAATCGATAAACTGTGTGACGCGTCTTGAAGCGTGCCCAACCCGGAGCACGATGTTAGTGCTGCGCATCTCAAACACAAAATTCTGAAATCCAAAACGCTCAAATTGAGCGCCAATGCCCTGCCCTGTGAGAGTTCCTCATTCTATACCACGGGATCTTCATGTGCAAAACTATTTAAGAAATAGAAAATTGTCTTAATTCTGTGTGTAAGGTGCACGATGTAAGTAAATCTTGTGTTTAGATGGGTCCTGTTCTCAAGTCATCCCTTTATGTAAAGGCTTCAAAATCTGAGGGAAAAAAACCAAGCTTTTGGTCCTAAGGGATGAGGGGCATTGGATGTGTCATAAAAATTGGAATTTAGGTTAAATTTGAAGAGGGCAAAGGCACAAAATGAATGAGTTACTTTCCCCAGTGGCTGCCTCCATTGGTGAAAGTGGAGCCGTCCTCTGCTTGTGTATAATTTCAAATTAGAACCATCAAGGAAGTACTACACTGTGAAGTAATGCTTTTTATTTTTCTGGTTTCTCATAAATGTCTTGACTAGGATTTTGAATTAATGCCAATTTTTATGTTTACTGTTATTGATGAAGATTGTTTCATGATAAAAAAGAGTGGGTTGGGGCTGGAGAGATGGCTCAGCGGTTAAGAGCTCCGACTGCTCTTCCGAAGGTCATGAGTTCAAATCCCAGCAACCACATGGTGGCTCACAACCATCCGTAATGAAATCTGATGCCCTCTTCTGGGGTGTCTGAAGACAGCTACAGTGTACTTACATATAATAAATAAATAAATAAAATTTAAAAAAAAAGAGTGGGTTATTATCCCCCCAAGATCACTTACCCTCCTTTCTCAAACCCAAGGGCACTTGGTGATGGGGGGAAAAGATAAGGAAACTGTCCTGTGGAGTCCAAAGCATCCATGCACTGCCTGTGCTGGATCGTACACGTTGTGTCTCCAAAGTGGCACGAATTATTCTATCTTCCACATCAACGGATGGCAGTTGGATGTAACAAGGTATTGTTAAAAAGAAAAAAAAAAAAACAAAACACCAACAAAAACTCTGGGGTTTGTTTTTATTTTTTCATGTTTTAATACATTGCCTGTCTGAGTGGGTTTCCAGTTGTCGACTTTAGGAACCTCATGCCAGTGAGCAGAGTGTTCCAAAAGGTTGAAGCACTTTTAAGAGCAGTGGGGTGAATGGATGTGACTGCTGTTCTCTCCAGCTCTTTCCCATCACTTTTATCTGGAGTCACCCACTACTCAATCATATTTGAGGTTCTAGAAGTCAGTGTGGAAGTGATGGGGGGTGGGGAGTTGTAAGATGCACTTGAATTTGAGGAGGGAAGGTACAGCAGTGTGTTTGGGTACTAAGGGAGGTGAAGGGGGAAGGGCACCACAAGCCGGATCCAGAGTGGATAGCATAGTGTGTTCAGAAGGGACCTCATGCATCCTGGTGATGAACAGAAGCAAGGGGTAACTGGATGTAGATCTCAGAGAGCTGAGTGCTTTGTGTTATGGTATCCTGCCCTTAGTGGCAAACTCAGGGACTTTAAAGAGATAAGCTATATATTAATATTATGGAACCCTATATACATGTGAAGTCTAAAGACTGGTGACAGTTTTGAGACTGAGCATGGAGAGTGCTTGTGGCAATCCTGGAGAAAAGGGAGGGTCTGGATGGAGACTCTGGCAGTGGGCAGGGGAGCAAGTGGATTGATAATGATTCCCAGGGAATTTGCTAACTTCATGCAGAGCAGCGGTTCTCAACCTGTGGGCCACGACCCCTTGGGTGCCGAATGACCTTTTCACAGGGGTCACACATCGGATATGCTGCATATCAGATACTTACATTCTCCTTCACAACAGTAGCAAAGTTACAGTTACGAAGAAGCAACACAATAAATTTATGGTTGGGGGATCACCACAAGCAGAGGAGGAAGTGTAGTAAAGAGTCGCAGCATTAGGAGAGCCGAGGACCACTGATGTTGAGAGAAAGAAGAGGAAGTAGGAAAACAGGATAGCTGCGGATATTCTAGCAGTGGACTTGTGTGCTCATTAACTCCGCGTGAGTTAACTACTGAGTGCGGGGTGTGGAGCAGTTAATGCCAATGGGATGGCTTCACACTGGGGCTGAGGATGAGCTCCACGCACTGCACTCAGAGCCTGCTGGCTCAAAAGTTTAAGCATAATGGAGCAGGCTACTGCTGTATTTGGCATTGCTTCCTTGTTTTATTTTGGTGTTGTTTGTTTGTTAGTTGCCTCACTCCTAGGCAATAGAGGAATTAAAAATAGGTGACAGAATGACACATTGAATAACCCAAATGATAGAAATCAAAGGAGCAGGAGGCAGCCTTCTAAAAAATGGAGCAGACTCTAGAACTCAGCCCAGGAGGAAGACTCATAGGACATGTGACCATGGCCTATACATTACTAAAGATAGGGCTATACAGTTCACTAGTAGAGGAATTACCAAACATTTCTCAAACTCTGAAAAAAAAGTCAGAGGGTAAAAGCAAATGTAATTTGTTCATTAGACTATGTCTTACAGTAGACAAAATGCTGAAGGAGCACCAGTGTAAGTTTGGACCAAATGAAAATATAATTTTACTGGAATTTCTGCATTTTCTCCAGGAAAAATCTCACAGGGCAGCAATGTAAACAGATTTTAAAAAGGTGTAGGGAGAATGAAACCAAAAGACATGTTTTGTTTTTCAATATTGAGAAATTCTGAGCCCTCACATTTTGCTTTTAGGATAAGACTCGCCTATGTCTCGTTGGCTTGTGACTGGTTGGAATTCACAAAGAGGAAAAGATTCATCTGACCTGCTCTGGCAGTTGCTGGAACCATTGTTTATCACTTAAATTCAGTTCTCTAGCCAGTCTCAACTTTAAAGCACACGGAAACGGTGTGGGCAGTATATTAACAACTCCAATTTCTAAAGTAAATATTGTATCTGGGAGAAAACCCCAGGGGAAAGAGTTCAATAGTATTGTAATTATATCTCAACCTGTCAAATACTTGTTTACATAAAATGCCACCACCCTTCTGCCATTTCACTTCTCTCCTGGAGCTCTGCTTGTCATTTGTTCTAAGTTACAGGGAAGGCTGGAGAGGGGTGGTGCAAATGAAAGGAGGAAGCGGAGGAGGAGGAGGAGGAGGAGGAGGAGGAGGAGGAGGAGGAGGAGGAGGAGGAGGAGGAGGAAGCAGTTTTGTCTACCTTGCCCAAATAGAGCTGGTAGCTGGTATAGTTTGGATCTTATTTGTCAGTCAAAGACTCACATGCCAAGTGCCTGATCTGACTGATCTGTGCTAGAACCTTCGGGGAACTAAAGGTGTGGAAGAAAGTGGAGTCTCTGAGAGTCGGCTTTTGAAGGCCTGTTGGGCCTGACCCTCTCTGCATTGTTTCTCCATGGGCCCCCTGCCATGGCGGACTGCGTCACCCATGCAAAAGAGCTAATCAGCCACAGGCTGCACCCTCTGAAACCCAGGGGAAGTCATTCCTCCTTCAGCCTGATTATCACAGGGGATTTTTTTTTCTTCCAGCCATGGAAAACTAAGTAACACAGGTGTCAGGCTTTGGCATTGGGATGGAGAGGATCAAGGAGGGGCAGGGCTGCAGGGGTGAAAAAAGACCGATAATCTTGTGCTGTGCTGCAGCTGAGTTACAGCAAGCAGAGAGCTAGAAGACACAGGTATATTTGCAGCAGCACGAGGGCTCGCTGTGGAAAGTGTGTTTGTGTCTGCTGCTGTGGAAAGTGTGTTTGTGTCTGCTGCTGTGGAAAGTGTGTTTGTGTCTGCTGCTGTGGATGAGTCCATAAGTACTGTGGACTTCTCAGAAAGCTTTTGGGCAGCTCTGGGTTTCAGAGTTCATGCTGAGCTTACGTGATGTTATCACTTACACCTTCCAAGCCAAAGAAAGGCCCAAGGACAAGAAAAAGTAAACAGGTCAGCAGAGGGCATCAGTTACACAATTATGCAGTATTTCAAACCCTGCAAGTAGGCTTGGGGCACAGTGCCCTCTGGTGGAAGTTACAGTTATTTCTTTTTGCCATAACATTTGTGAGTTGAAATTCTTACTGACTTATGAATCAAGAAATAAATCTGAGGTCTCCATAAATTCAGGAAGCAAATAGTAAACGGGGGCTTGATTAATAACAATATCCACATCTTAGAGGCACACAGTGTGTTGTGTGTTCCAGTCACTATGCTATGCGCTTTGAGTATATGTGATTTTATTCTCAAAACAGCCCTATAAGGGAGGTTGTTTCCAGTTTCCAGTTTAGGAAATGGAGGAGCAGAGTGGAGGCAGGCAATTTTCTGAGGCAATATTGACAGGTCAGGCCAACACTCTGCCTTTCTGACAGCTGAGTTGCTTCGAGGGCTAAAGGCTGACTAGTAGACAGCTGCTTCGGATGCTTGAAATCCCTCTTCATTCCTTGTATCCTCTATTCCCTTCCCTCAACATCTAATAAGATATTTAAGAGACTGACACAATCTCTAAGTACTTTATACAATTAGTATTTTATGATGTTTGCCTTAGGAGTTTATTCAGTCAACAAATACTCTGTGTGCACTTACTATATGACAAGTATTGCTGTATGTGCCTGGGATATATCTATAAATGAAAAAGCTTGAAGATCCTTAACATGGTACAGTTCAGCAGGAGACAGACAATGGATATAAATAGAAGGCAGCCCTAGCCGTGAAATGGTGGGCGGCGGCACTTCCGATGGCAAAACCAGGGAGCCAAGAGGGAAACCAAGAGAGTTGCGAGCCTTAGACATCAAGGGCAAACGGTGGCTGCAGGGA
The DNA here is from genome assembly GCA_028551405.1 of Uromys caudimaculatus. Lineage (NCBI taxonomy): Eukaryota > Metazoa > Chordata > Mammalia > Rodentia > Muridae > Uromys > Uromys caudimaculatus. Next base: position 29,839,485 of record CM052711.1, on the reverse strand, counting down.
GAAAGGGAGAGCAGCTGTGGTCAGTTGGACTCTAAGGCTGGGGAGCATACCACTGAACCCGCGTGGGAGGAGGTCCCATCCTGGAACAGGGTAGAACTGTAGTGTGGTAGATGGAGTAACTATTTATCTGGGGTGGGCTTGGAACTAGGAGAGAAATTGTAACAGCGAAGCCTAACGGAAGTTTTGCTTCAAAGGACAGCCAAGAACTGGTACAGAAGAGGAGGGCAAAGTTAAGAAAACAAACAACGCTGTGTGGCAAGGCTCCTTGACCGGGAGGAGCTAATGGAACAGTATTCTTGAGTAGGCGAGAGGAGACAGGATGTAATACTCAAACGGAAGGTCGTGCAGAGAGGGTTGAGCTATTGTTCACAAGTGGGTCGGTAGGGTACATGGGCACAACTGTTGGACATGGGAGCTGGAGTGAGGAAATTCTTTCCCAGCTGCTTCAGTCTTCTAGAGAGAACTGAGGAAGGAATCAGGTGAGAATTCTGAGTGAGGGAGAGGATGAAGGAGCAGAGCACAGTGGGGCAGCTGAGGGAGTGGGAGGACAGATTTTCCAGGCACCACTAAGTGCTCCCGCAGTGGTCTGAGAGAGAATGGCCCCCATAGGCTCCTACGTTTGAATGCTTTGTCCCATTTGCTGGATGGTTTAGGAAGGATTAGGAGGTGTGCCCTCGTTGGAGGAGGTGTGTCACTGAGGGTGGGGTTTCTTTATGCACACCCAGTCAGTCTTCCTCTCCTGCTTCCTGCCTGTGAATCCCTCAGACGCTGCTCCAGGGCCCTCCCTGCCAGCCTGTCACCATGTTTTCCTCCAAGACGATCATGGACAAATTCTCTGAAACTAAGCAAGATCCCAGTTGGATACTTTCCTTTATAAGCTGCTTTGGTCACGGTGTTTAGTCACAGCAATAGAACAATGAGTCCTTTCAGTATGGTGGTGATGAATTTAAAATAAAGCCAGCTTCCACTCTATGCACTTGTTTATATTTTCCAGGTCGTGTTCAGTTGCATGGTGCAAACTAAGGGTGGGTAAAGAGTTGGTTTTATCTAACGTGGTAGATTATTAGTCAAACGAGGGAAAGACGGAGGGGAAAGGTATAATATGTGCTTGCATCGGCATGACTGTAATGGCAGCCATGGGATTTAAGATGGGTGAGGAGCATGAGGAGCTCGGGGAAGGATGACAGAGGGTGCAGGGTGGTAGACAAAGTCAGTAGATCGAAATTTAAGACGTTACACTAGAAATAGCTAGGAACGAGAAGTCTAAACCCGTCAGCAGACCAGGTTAAAATTAGAGAGATGAGTTGCTGAGGTAGGGTGAAGGTCAAGGTTGAGGGAAGAGCGAAGCCCAATAAAATGAGAGGCAGGATGGGATGGATTACTACACACGTATGTGAAGACCCCAGAATTAAGACAGGAATGGCTCTAACGAGGACAGCTGTGAACCAGGAGCTGAAATCGTTGTGAACTACGGGAGACTGGGTTGGAGAGTCACAGTTACAAGGTGTACACTGGGATGTGCTAAAACCTGAAGTCCTGAGGTTTCCAAGTTAGGCAGAGGAAGGAAGAAGGCCTGCCTGCTCAGCCGTAGGAGAGATGCAGGAGGCATGATGCTGCTACTGGGGACAGGCTGCCGGGATGTAGTGCCTGTGGAGAAAACCCCTGTAAAGTAAGCTCACGGAGGCCGTGTTCTGAGAACAGGCTGAACAGACTCTGAGTCGTATTGCTGACGCAGTGAGTTAAGGTGCGTGAGCACAGCACAACGATCTTCAAAGTTTGAGATTAGTGGGAGAAAGATGTACGGAAGCCTATGGAGGTAATAGTGCAGGGTCATCCAGGAGCTCTGCGATGGCTGAATCAACTGGAATTAGGGCAAATGATACAAATATCAGTAAGCTCAAGTAGATAGTGTGCTAAGGGTGTTAGGCTAGGGCTGCATTCTGGGGCCTTCTCTTCATACTGAAGTAGGTTCAGTCTCAGATTCTATTACGGAGATGCTATGCTGGTTCACTAACAGGACTCATGGGCTTGTGTTTCTGGGTGACATGCATTTTTCACTAGAGCCCTTTGGGGATAATCACCAAGACTTCCTAAGAACTGTGAAATATTCAGCAGCAGTGTTTTTGAAAGTTATAGAAGCCTTGATTCTGGCAAGGGAACAGAGCTTAGCCAAAAGGCAAGGTTTGATGAAGAACCTTGGACCATGGGGCCTAAGGAAACACATTCCTTCTACCACTGGGAGGGCACAGGCAAGCTTCGAGGCAGGGAGTGGCACACTGGAACCAGCAGAAGGTCTGCTGGGATATGCTTAGGCCAGGCCAGCACTTTTGGCTTTTTTTCAGCCCTCAGCTCCCAGGTGTCATCAATGTTGGTTTACTTTGGGAAACAGCAGTTACCAACCAAATGAGAGCGCTGCTTTCTTCCCACTCGCATTTGCGTGTGAACCGAGGATTGCCGAAAGCTAGAGCCGTGAAGCAGTTGTTTCCCAACTGCCTAGCATGTGCAAACTGCCTAGCAATGTGCACAGCCTCCTTCCCAGGCCTGGATCCACTTGCTCTCTCATCCCACAGTGGAGAGGTAAGAGGGAGAGACTTTAGAAAAGCATGGGCACCTTGCCTCACAGAGCATCCAGGAGCAGTCTGAGGTTTTCTTTGCCCATACTGGTCCTGATTTCCCCAGAGCTGAAGAAGACATAGTCTCTTGGGGCCACTTAAAAGCTGCTTCTGCTTTTTCAAGCTTGCTGGCTAGCTGCTCACCCCCCTGGGATGGCCTGTGGCCTCGTGCTGGGCCCAAGTCACATTTGAACTCTGGTAAGTGAGAACTCTGTGGGCTCCCCACTCTTTTAAAATTACCAAATAAACAGATCCTTGAGGCCTCAGGCAGCCTTTGTGTACATAGCTGAAAATACTCTTTTTATGTTTAAAAGAGAAAAAGGCAGACAGAAGAAACTGTCTCTTGGCTCAGTCTTGCTCTCTGTTGCTTTCTACAGTGTTTACTCAGGAGAAGAAAATACTGAGCCAAAGAACCTGAAAGGTTGACTTTCAGTAGCGTACAGCAGTTCAAAATGGAACTTTTGAAAAGGTGCACAGGCAGACCCTCCTCAGCGTCTTCTTGGTGATGGTCTTTCATGTTTCAAGGGCTCAGTGATGACTTCCTTGCATTTGTTCATGACCGACAGGCATGAGTTTCATTGAAGTCTCTAATGGAGGCTGAAAACTGGATCGGACATAAAGTAGCATGACATTCGATTAACGATAGAACAGAAGTGGCAGTGTGTAGTGTTGCCTCACTAGTAGCCAGTAGCCTGCCACCTGTCGATGGATGACCTTAGCTTTCCTTTGATCTTAAGGTATTGATGATATTGAAATGTAATAGTGGCTTGCAGTGTTGGGTCACGGCATCCATGAGCACAGCAGGTGTATGGTATGGTGTGAAGGCAGCTGGCTGTGCCCTTCCAAGGCGGGGAGCATTTCATGGGGCAATGGTCTAAGTTCACCGTGGTTTCCTCACACACGGGCTCCAGTTAAAATGTGGAGAGTGCAGAACTCATTTTCTTTTTCAGTCATCTTTGCACCGGGATTAAAAGTGTGTGCCACCGCCACCTGTTGGCTCTTAGCTTCTTTTAAAGCACATTTCTCACTGATCTAGAGCCTGCAAGCCCCAGAGGTATTGATTGTTGTTGCTACTTCCTTCGTGCTGGGATTCCAGCTGTGGGGATTGGAAGTGTGGTCATGTTTACACAGCACCGCTCCTGGCCTCTGTTTCTAGCAATCTTAACTTCCTGTGTGGTTCATCTAAAAAAAATGGATTTATAGTTGGGCAAGCACTGTCCTTATTTCTCTCATCCTTATTTGTTGAGTTATAAGATACATATTGGCAAGGACGATATTATTTTCAAGCCATGAAAAAGGAGCCTTGGAGTTTATCACACTTATTAAAATGTCCTAGCCGTTCACGCATAGCAGTGTTTTCCTCATTGTCTTTGCTATGGTTTGAACAGGAAGTGTCCCTGCAGGCCCATGTGGGGATTCTGTGCCTGGATGTCAGTTGGGATTTGAAGAAGTAATTGGATGGTGAGCTAATCTTTGATAGGTTCATAATTGATGGCCTTATTAGAAGGTGATGAAGAGTAGGAGGGGAGGGAATCATGGGACATGTCATGGAGAGACGTATGTTGTTATCTGTCCCTTCTTTTCTTTGCCTTCTGGCCTCCATATTGGAAGATGAAGGTTGGAATGAAGAATTAATGAGTTAGTTAAGGAAACACCTTACATACTATTAACTCATTAACTTATGAAACACCTACATACTACTAACAGTATAGACATATTAACACGTCTTAGCATAGTTTAATGCTATCTTGCCTCAACTCAGGCCCAGAGCAATGGGTTCACCTAAGCTTGGACTGAAATCCTTTCCGTGTTTGCACATATGTTTCCCAAGGTTGACATACATTTATTTAGTGGTGAAACTCCAGAACTATTGCCATTAGAAGTTCTAATTTTTCCTACCTTTAGCTCTCTTTTTTCCATCTCTCAGATGTTCTCGGTTTCTTTGAGCCTGGAACTGGAGAACACAGGCACCTCTCTGCTGTCAAGAGGAGACTGCTACAGTACCTTTTGGTTAGGCACCAAAGCAGGTGGGAGACCCCTCCATACTCTCAACACCAGGATGCCTGTCTCCAACACTTGAATGACTTAGAATCTTGCAGCATGTATTATATTAGGAATGAGAACTTTGGGTTTTGACTGACTGGAATGCATTCCATTGTCCCTTTGTCAGAAGTCACAATTGCTACCTTCTGGAACATTAGGTCATGGTTGGAGCAACTGGATTAATGCTGTTAAGATCGATCTCAGCTGCATCAGCACTTGACTCATTAATACTTTCCCCACGAAGATGACCAAGCCTTTTCTCTTATCATAACAATATGCGATAACTGCTTATTTGGTTATTTTTGCAAGCTGCTTCTTATTCTGTTACTTCTCTGGTATTCTTGCTGACTAAGATACTATTATGAATCCCAGAGACATCTGATACATAGATGACTATGCAAGGAATATTGTGGTTTTTAAAAGAAGTACTGACTCCTCTCGGCCATCCTGAATTATATAGTCCATCTTGAAGACTAATACCTTTCCTCCTCTGTCACATGTGGAGGTTGAAGGTAGAGGTGAGGACAGAAAGTTAGTGATGGCTGAGAAGAGTATATTATGAAACCTCAGGCCAGTGTGTTGTCATAGCATTTACTTCCTTTCCAGCCCCTTCTCCTCCCACCACGGACTCCATCCTTTTTTCTTCTGTCTATAAAATAAGAGAACACACTTGAGGAGACTAAGGCCATCTCATTTTGATATAGTTGGAATTTTACTTTCTTCTTGTTCACGAGGTCAATTCAAATTATAAATGTCCAAATTATGTAAATATCAGGTAGAAGTAAGTGTGCATTTCAATTTTAGACAAAATGAAAAAAATACCAAGGACTTGAAAAAAGTCAGTTGGAGGCAAAACCTTGCTTGCACTGGCAAGACTTTGCTTGGTCAAGGGTTATAAAAAAAAAAAAAAAAAACCCATGGACTATTTATTGTGCCTGCTGGTGTAAGGATCTATCTATTAAAGAATATTGTAAAATTCAAGTGCTGCAGGAACATGAGAACATGAAGTCCTATCTCAGCACTCATGTAAAAAGCCAAGTGTGGCCACATGTCTGCGTGGAACTCCGGTATTGTGTAAAGCAGAGACAGGAGGATCCTTGGGCCTTGTTGGCCACCAGCCTAGCTCCAAGTTCAGTGAGAAACCCTGACTGAAAGGAATAAGGTGGGGAGTGATGGAGTGGAATATTAGGATGTTCTCTGGCCTCTAAGAGTTCATACACAGATGCACACATGCGAGCATCTACATATCCATACATGTATACATACATACATACATACATACATACATACATACATATCAAATAATGACTGAGGGTAAGGGAGAGGCAAAAGGAGCACTGTTTGTATTATTTCACAGCAGTTCAGTCACCCTGGGTTACAGGAAAGCCAGCTGAATGCCTTTGTTTAGAGTCAACTTCTTTGCCACTAACCCTGTTCATTACCCAACCTTGGATACAGCAGAAGGGAGGTAACCCAGGGAATGCAACTTGAAACTTGAGAAGCTGGCTTACATTTTTTGAGTGGAGAATTTAATTCTTAAAAATGATTTAAGTGGTTTTCATGATTCAAAGAAGATGGTTTTAATGATGGGGTCTTCTTTGTAGAATAAGGAGGTCCTGCCCAGATTGTCTTATGCCTTCCTTTGCCAGGACTCCCCTAGGTCAAATGTAAATGGGATCCTAGTGAAGTGAACAGAACACAGAGTCCTAGAGACCGATTTGCTCTCGATGTGTAGTGTTCTATTTTAAAGAGTGAAATGAGGCGTTTTCACAAGGGCCCCCATCCGAGAAGAGACAGCTACTCTCAATCCAAACTCTGTCCAAGTACATCTCTAAAACAGAAAATCACAAGTTAAATAAGAAGCCATTGGCAAAGCTGCCACACCACTGGCAGAATGTACTATATTACTTTAAAAGTAAGCATTCTATTTGTATTAATTTCCTGCGGGTGGGGGGAGTCGAAAAAAAATCTAGGGCCTAAAATTTTAATATTATTGTTATTTTAAGGACTGATGCATTTAAAAAGTTTGCTCTTCCCTCAAGCTTCTCCTTATCCACTTCTTTGGCACTTTACCGACATCTTGAAGTTGACTGAGATGCCAACATTTCCGTTCTTTATCGCCCATGTATTTTAAGCAGCATGATTTTTCTTGTGATCCCTAAATTTGACAAACAGAATATGTGAGCTTATGTGTTTCAGACCTACAGTTTCTTCTGTAATATTCCATGGTTTTAAAATCTTCTATATTAGTTTTAAACATATTTTGGTGCAATAATAACTATTGATAAGATTTCTGGAGGCAGGTTGAAAGGATTCAGACTTCTGTGTCCTTTCTAGATTCTAGATGTTTTTCTTTTCTTTTCTTTTCTTTCTTTCTATTCTGTTAAAAGAAATTTCATTAGCTTATTGTTCAATTCAGTACAGTATTATTCTCTGTCAAAGAGTATCTGAAATCACAGTGGTCTAATAATGTAAATCTTTTCCTTTCAGTCCTAATATATTAAACTCCACATTTTCCAGGAGCTGTGTTTGGTGTTATATACTAACTTCAGTACTTCGTGGGTGGAGACAGGATCAGGAGTTCAAGGCCAGACTTGGCTGCATGAAACCCTGTCTTAAAATATTCATTAGAAAAGAAAAAGGCTAGACAAATGCATTTCACCTCACCTGGTATTAGCATAAGTGGATTATTTTTAATTTGGGTCATTATTTTATAGGAAAAGAAGTGGAACACATGTAATTTTTAAAATATAGAATAAACTTTATTTTTTTAAATTAAAGACACAGATTAAAAATAAAAGTTTTTGTGTACACGTGACATATAGTGCAAACAGAAGGCTTTTAAAAATATCATGGGTAGACATGTTGTTAAACAAAAGGAGATGGGGTTAGGATGGTCGGCCTGGAACTGCAGGAGGGGGTCTCCTAGTGAAAACAAAACAAGGCAAAAAAAAATAACGACAAAAAAAGAAAAACACAGATGTGGAGGAAGAAGACAATGTTTAAATTATAAAATAAGTCCAAAATAATAGCATGCCAAGAATATCCCACAAAAGTCTAATTCAAATCAGGAAAAAAGCCAAAACAAACAAACAAACAAACAAACAAAACCCCCAAACAGAGCAAAGGACCAGGCATGCATGCAGGAGAAATGAAAGCACACCAGGAGGCGAAGTTAGCAACCATTAGGACCTGCCCACTCCCTGGGCACCAGCAGCATGCTGAGACATTTGTGCCCACTCAAAAATATTACCACGATGCACCATAGGAGTATACATCCTTGTAATTCGGGGGAATTAGGGTCAGTATTACAGATACCTTTTGGACTTGCATAGTTGATTCTGAACCCTAATTTCTGACCCCACATTCTTTCCTAAGTCTTAAGTGAATGATGTGAGTGCTCCCCAGGGCGAAAGGAATTGCTGGAGAATTCCCTTGAAGGAAATGTCAGTTTATTACCTTAGTCAACATGTTATCAGGTCTAGCGAATTATTTTTTTCAAAGCGAGGAGATTAAAAGGTATCAAGATCAAATGAGCAACGTCATCCCAACATAGGAAACCTCAGGGAGTTAATCTACAGCCTTGGATTCATAACTAAGGCTCTGTTTGTGGTGAATAATTGTGTGGTATGACAGCCTAGAATCAAGCCTAGGAAAAATAGCAGGCCAGGGCTGGTTCTTGATTGCCCCAGAGCTTATAGGAATCCCCTCTGTCTTAGAGTAAGGAGCAATGAAAATCCTGATTTATTGGTAAGTGGGTCCAGGGTATACAGACTTGGTTCTCTGTGTCAGTCTCCAAATCCCTAGCCTGGTTTGTGCCTCGTTGGCCTATGCATTGTGAAGTCAGGAACAGCTGTGCGGCTACTCAACATCAGCCTTTAGAATCTGAACTGATTCCCACCTCCAGAAGATAGGGTAACCTCTACTCTGCTGGGAACAGCTTTGCAGCAGACAGACAGCAGGGCAAAGACAGACTGGCCAGTGGATTCCAGCAGAAGTCTGCACTTTAATTCCCTCTTTCTAACGGACCTACTGAGTTGACTCTCATGGCAGTGAGAGGCCATCAGAAGCTCTCCTCTCTGTGGGATTTCACTTGGAGCCACCCGCCCAGATGGCCAGCAACATACTTCCACCTCAGTTTTGTTAAGACTACAGTTGGCTCTAAAAAAAGCAAAACCCCAACTTTTTTTTTAAAAATATTCTATGAGATGTTAATGGGTCCAAACAGACTTGGTTTTTCCTTAGCAGTAGTAACAAACAAAACAAAACAAAAAAGAAAACATAAAACAAAAAACTTGCCTTTTCCAAAGTCCTAAACCAGTATTTCTCCAGTTCAATTTAATCTAGCTAAGCTAAGGAGGCCTCCCATGTATATAAATGACGAAAAACTTGTTCTTAGTTCCTGACCTTTTAACTGTGGGGGGTCTGCAAGCCTTGGGCTTTGTGAGATCCAGGTAATGGTATCCCTGGTGTTTTCATGAAGAAAGTGTAATTACATTTCTGTCAGGCTGAATGAGATTTATCACCTGCCTAGCAAACAGAAACAATTTCCAAGTTCTGAAGGGGCTTGAGAACACTTTAATTACCTCAGCATGGTGGGGGGGTGAGCCATTAAAACGACCAGCAAGTCCACAGTGCTGAAGGGACACTCTGCAAGCACAAGCCAAAAACACCTTCCCATGGGAGCTAGTTTGGTGTTCCAATTCAGAAACAGGATCCAGATACATTATGTCCTAAAATATATTTCACTGACAGCAAGAAAGTGCTTCAGACAGTGTGGTGAAGTTCCCTCAGACAACTCCTTCCTTCTCATCTTCTCGTACCCTGTATCTAGCATCCCTGTTGTTACCAGAAAAGCAGAGTTGACAATCACAGCATTCAGTCGACCTGTTGTTCCACTGTGGATCTTGAGAGTTTGGTTTTTTTCTATTCCCTTTTCAGAATTCTATATTATTTATAGAGTGCTGGAAGGCAAGTGCTGAACATATGTAGACTTTACACATGTAAAAACTACAAAGGTACGGGGTACCACGTTAACCAGCTTTAAAGCTCAACAGACTGGTATTCATAGACACCTATGCTTAATGTAGTCAGGATTATATACATCCAGGTTCTGTGTTCTCAAGTGTTCAGAAAAATAACTTCTCAGATATGGTTTTGTCCAAACTCTGAGATGAAAAATTATTAGGACTCCATTATTAAGAATGAATTACATACATCCTCTCAGCTCTATATCATTTCTGCATTTAGTCTGATGGCGACCTTGCTGTGGAAGGAACTCTTGGTAGGTTTTCCTTCTGTGTTTTTTCTTTCCTGTGAAAATCTCACCAAACAAGCTCTGCTGGCTTGCTTTGTCCATCCTGTAGGCAGCTTACCATCCCATAGCAGGAGAGTGAGTCTGAAGCATGGGAAAGTTAGGAAAGAAAGACAAAGGAATGGGGTGTTCTCAGTTCTTCTCTGGTGAGGTTTAATTTGAAAGAGACCTGATCTCTTCATTCGCAATAACCTCACAAGTGTAATGAAATGGTTTATTCAATGCAACTTTTTTTTTTTTTTTTTTGGAAGTGGAGAAAAGAAATTAAGGTAGGAGATGACAAGTCTCACCAAGGTTTGTGGTAAGAGTCAGCCTGTTCTGCTTCCGTGCACCTGATCTTAGGGGATCTTCTTCCAGGGAACTCAGATGCTATTGTCACAAAGCCACCAGTGCTTCTGGATGTCTGTCTGAGCTGGGCGTTCATCTTGCTCTTACACTTGAACTTGTCCCACAACCTTCTGTTGGTGACAGTTTACTCTAAAATAATCGTGTACAATTGGCTTTCCCTCTTGCCTAATGCCCCCAAAGCAATGTGTCCTAAAGCTTCCTTTATCTTAGAGCTCCCAGTTCTATGGGATATTGCACGAATGAAACTTTTATGATCAAAAGAAGTCTGGGAACTTCTTTCTGGACACTACCACCCTCTTAAAGATACATAACGTAATTTTTTTTTTCAGTAAAAGACATTTAAATTATAGCCATTATTTCCAAAGTATACTGATAAAGTGACTTCTTGGTGTCTCTATGGGTGCATTCGTTACAATCTCAGGTGATGCACTTTGGAAGGCTTTGAGTTAAGGCAGTAATTTTAGCCAATATCTCTTGCATGTATTCTGATTATTATGTCACTACATAGAAGGAGCACCAGTAAATAACTGGAAATGTGACAGTAACAAATTTGAGAAGAAATCAAGTGGAGACTTACAAAGATGGAGAACTGGTTTAAAAGCACAGGGGTGGGGGAGAGTTGCCCAAGAGAGACAACATTGTCCTTTGTCTTTTTTTTTTTTTTTTTAATTTTTTTTCGTTTGTAATTTTCTTTAGACTTGATTCTGAATATTATTCCCACCCATTAGAATCATGTGATTAGAACAAACCAAGTGGCCAGCATCATTTCTTTCTTTCTTTTTTTTTCTGAGACAGGGTCCAGCATGATTTCTTACCCATGGTTGACCGCTCCCTGCGGGAGGCTTCCTTTGAATGTGCAGGTTCTCTCTACTTGTGGGAAATATACAGAGAAGGAAGTTGCAGGGCATATTACCACAGCAGTCTGCCCAGCTTCTCTTCCCATAACGATATATCCTGGCTGTGCGTGGAAAATCAAACCAGTGTCTTTCCCATCTTACTGCCTTATTATCTGCATTTAGACGGCATAGTCTAGAACCATGCATGTTGGTAGGGGGTGTTTATTATCTAAAAACGCAGGGGAAAAAGGTGGTTTGTACGCATTGAACACTTATATTTTCTTATTAGTGGACAGCCTGGTGCATTTCCTCTTCTGTGCCCATGAACAGGTAATACCTTTGGGTTAGTGCGCAGTGTTTGTCTTCTGTTGACCTAACATGTAAACAGACCATCCCTCCCTCTCCCCCCAGGTTTTCCCACAAATTCTTACTTCCCAGGGGCAAACTGTCCCATTGCTTTGTGGTAAAGGGCATGCCATCCTGTTGCCTGGGTTCTAGTCCTATAATCCATTATTTTAAATTAGAGGCCATGTCTCCTCCTCCTTACTTCCTTGGATTTACCTGATTTACTCTGTCTTTAAAAAAAATCTCCTGCCGGGCAGTGGTGGCACAAGCCTTCAATCCCAGCACTTGGGAGGCAGAGGCAGGTGGATTTCTGAGTTCGAGGCCAGCCTGGTCTACAGAGTGAGTTCCAGGACAGCCAGGGCTACACAGAGAAACCCTGTCTCGAAAAACCAAAAAAAAACCCAAAAAAACAAAAAAACAAAAAAACCCACAAAAACTCCTTTTCCCACAACTTAAGGATAGAAGCGGAGAATGCTATCAGTCCTCACTTTAGTAATGCTGGGCCAATTTGAGCCAAGGGACAATGGGACTTTACTCCCAGGTGTTAGTGAAATGCACAGACTCAAATGTATACAAGGATGAGGAATTGGGGTTCCTTCAAATGTAATAATTTATTTCAGGTTCAGAATTACAGTTTCACATTTTTTCACATAGGTACATGACCTTCAAGGATGATACAGGCTTTAGGAATTTGCTTCAAAAATTCCATTCACAGAATCCATATTAGTCCAGCATTAAGAAATCCCCAAAGGGGTAAAAACGACAGTGGGAAGTATTCTGGCTCGTGTTAAAGAATCAACAGAGAAAACAAAGTTTGACTTTTATGTACTCAATCATTCACACAAAAGCGAAATGAAGTTTGATTCAGAACGGGGAGAGAAGAGGAGCACATACAAGCCCATGAAACAAAAGCGGTGCACATACGAAACCAAACACACAAAGTTATAGTCGTAGGGTTTCCGGTTTGTGAGGAGTCATTTTTCAGATTGGCAGCAGTCAGTACAAGACAGTGGAGTGGTTTTTGTATAAATTGAAAACATTATGAGTAAAGTTTAAGGGATTTAAAGGTAAAGGCTATAAGGAAATAATCCCTTCAGCTGAGCCACATGTGAAGCCCTTGAGCAGTAGAATGAGGAGTCTCACCAGGACTACCAGGTCTTAAACAGGAGATTCTTTGAGGTTCCTGTCTCTTGCTCTCCACACATACAGATATTATTACGTGTATGGATATATACACAACTAGCAATGCGTATACTGTATATACCTCAAAATATTGTTAAAGTTTCACGTACAGAGCACCACGTAATTTTAAACACATCAGCTAGACAGCCTATTATTATCTAGAAGACAAACTGAGTTCTTTAGAAGAGACTACTAACAGATCTGGTGAACTATCCATAATTGGCTTCATTCACAAGAAGTCTTGAGTTCGCAGCTACTAGTGCTAGGTGAAATGACATACAGCTCTTGCTTCAGTCTCACACACAGTCATTGCTCACCGAATTAAGACAGCTAGGAGATCTGTTTAGGCTTTGTTACTCATCGTACAGAGATTCCCATCAATTTAAAGTAATTGCACAGTATTCCAAATGTCAAAGGTTTACCTGACAGAATACCTGCAAGGAATTGAGTATCCTGTCCCTTGCGTGGGTTGACAGTTCTGCTCAGAAAGACCTATTCCTTTCGTTATGTTGCTGACTCTGTATTCTTTTAACCTTTACTGAAGAGAACTCATGACTATACAGATTAATTCAGCTTTTTTTTTTTTTTTTTTTTTTTTTTTTTTTTTTTTTTTAAAGAGTCAGCTCAATCCCCAAATAACACAATTCTAACTAGAGACCCTGGAGAAAAGCTTCCAAATCTTACATTTTTTTCAAAGTATCGCCCAAAAAGTAATGCCTTCTTAGGTAGCAGTGCTGTGGGTTTCAGTACAAATGACCATGAACATTACTCTACCTTGTCATGGTTATAATTATAGTGATCATCATGGTTATCATAAGCTTTGTGCCCCTTAGAATATATACAGTGTGAGTTAGGAGATCTTGTGTTTCACATGTATGTTATAAGAAATGAACTACCATAATCATGTTATGGCAGGTCTTCCCAACATATATCATATATTAGCACAGTTAAAAATATATTCATACTTTTACATACTGAGCACAGGTTTACACTGATATTTATATTCATATATATATATATATATGATGCACATAAAATCACATTCATGCTTAATGGCATTTTAGTAATTGCTTCTGAACCTACTTACTCCAAAGGACACAAAATACATACATGGTCACTATGTACATAGTGTATTCCTAGAGACATGCAGAGAAAATGAGTGCACAGAAAACAACACTTGTCACATACTGGTGTCAGGTCCCATTTCACAGTTTAGAGTATGGCTACAATCTAAAGAAATCACAGATGAATCTATATGACTACTTCTTAATTCTAAATTTAGAGTGCTTACATCACAGGAACTGTTTTGTTGATGCTTTTGAATAGAATGAGTATGTATCTGCACGAACAGAGAAATTGCCAATAAACAGACCCCACTGCGCTTCTATGTTATAAAACACACCTAAAGGCAATATTCAAGAAGGTGTTCTTGGTAGATGATATTTGGAAATATATCTGTTCTAAATCAATACGGTTTCATAGTCCATCCACAAATGTTTGGTTATTCCAGTTAGCCAATCTGCATGCAAAATTTAGCATGTGACAGGAAAACTGGCTTTACTTATCAACCATGTACAGTTACTTTTTCAAATCCTAAAAACCGTTTTTAAAGTTACTATTATGCTAGGCAAGATAAAGCTTCATCTATTGTTCTGACAACATTGGAGTCATCAAGCAGGAGGTTGACTGAGAGATTAGAAAGAGTGGGAAGCAGAAGGCCCTTCAAGCTTACATGCACTTCACAAGGCCTGACGTGCACGCCAGTGAAACGCCAGGCTTCATTCATGTTGGTGTCTCCTGTTAGCAGGGTGGAAACCCTCTGAACTGCAGCAATCTGAAAATATTCTGGGGTGCTAGTGTTGAAATGCTGGGGAGGCAGTGGTGGGCTAGGGGATTCTGGCTGCCACCAGATATAACACGGTAGCAAAGAGAACAAAACTTTCCTGACAAAGGGAGACATTTGGGACAGAGAATCTGTGGATCAAGAAGCAAAAGCTAAAGATGACAAGCGAGCGCCATTGTTTATGACTGGGATCAGTGGGAGGAGATTAGGAGAGACAAATCCCCAGTTTTCCTTGACATTGGTTTGTGCTGATTCGAGAACACACCAGTGGTTTCCTGCAATCATTTCTTCCAACAGGAGGAAAAATGTGAAATATAGCAAGATGCAAAACCACACGAAGAACAAAACCAAACCCCGAAGTATCTAATTCGTTAGCTGCCTATTTTAGAGAACTCATTGGAAGAAGCAGAGGGGGTGCTGAAGGGAGGGCTTTTGTGGGAGGACCTCGTTGCTCATTAGTTGTTTGATTATAGACGTTTACTTAACGTTTTTCCATTTAGCTGGGACACCATTTTCAAAGACAATGCACCTGTCTTATGTGAGTTCCATTCACGTTCTTTTCTTCAACAGGGAAAAAAATTAGAGACGTTAAAGCAATGATATTCTATGTCACTTAAAGGTTGGAAAATACCCCTTGGTATGTCTCATGCTCTCTAATTATCAGTGGGCTCTAACCCATTAGAGTATGTTCGATGCAGTGGCATTTCACTTGGAAAAAAAACTTTTTAAAACAATGGTTAAAAGTTTTTATGTCATACTTTATAGCCACTTGCTTTGGGTAGAAACTTCCCAGGAAATTAAAGTGAAGTTCACATACAAATCACATTGACTGCCTTCAAAGGGAGATGCTGCAGTTAGTAAAACATAATTTATCTTTGTGAGTATGGAATAATGTCTTGGGATGCTACAATTCAGTGAAAGCCCTCTCTGTTGCCTGGGTGCAGTTAGCAGACAGAATTCCATTTGGCTTCTAGCTGTGTCCTACATGTTAACCATCTGGTCATAGGTAGTTCAAAAGTTAGCCTCAAGGCTGAACTAATAAACTCTAGGCTAGGCTGCTCTAGTCAAGTTTAGAGATCCTAGAAATTAAAAACTTGTTCTGCAGCTTAATATGGCAAAGGCATTGTTTTTCAGGGGCGAGCTGGAACAAGTATCTGCAGACATGTGGGCTGTGCTCTTAAACCAGGCATCTCTGAGGGATTGCCTTCCCATACTAGGAGCATCCTTTCCAAGCACTTGTGACATAGTAAGCTGCAAGATTTAAGGGAGTCTGGAATGGGCAGAGACATTAAAGTTGTTTTTTTTAAAGGATTCTTGTATAACCATTTATATGTAAACCATAGAAACTATGTGCTAGCATACATTTAATTTTTCTCTAGCCAAAATAATAATCATAACTAAATGGAGTTAGTTACCCATGCCCCCCAATCAACTGGAAAATTAAACACTTTCAATGTCAGTCTTCCTTCACCATAGCCCACAAAGAGGTAAATAATAAGATAATAAATTCTATTTTCTCAGACACTTTTAGAGTGGTAATTTGCTTTTGCTTCTTCTTTGAACTCTGAAAGTAGCCAAATCTATCAACTGATTACCAAAAACCCCTCAAGCTTTGCCTTGATGTTGCTTGTGCTTCTAGCACAAAGCAAAACACACAGGTTCTAGGAGAAGCTCCCAGAGCAAACCCTGGAGACTTTCCCTTTGCAAACTGCTTGTGCTCCCGAAAAGCTTCCATCTTAAGCAATCCTAATTTTACAACCTTGCTTTTTTATCAGTCCTATGAAATAAGGAGGGAAAGAAGCTAAATAAGCAACTGCAGACTGAGTGGTGGCATTAATATCAGACAGCAGAGTTTCCGCCACCCTAAACAGAATGTGGGAAAAGTCAGCGTCGTTCCAAGCTCACACTCTTGTATCTGTTAGGAATTGTCATAAGCTTCTCCGAAGACAGTTTAGAAAACTCTTCCAAAGCAACTTCCGATATATGTTGGATAGATGAATGGTGCCAAAGTATAGGACTGCTATATAAAACCACCTGGTCAATGCAACATATTAAGCCTCTTTACAGGTTAGCAGGTTTTCAGAGTCAAACCCCAAAGGTCTGACATAACATGAGCAATGAAGATGAGTGATGAACACGTTAGTAAGACTGGCTACTTGCCTATGGAGGTCCATACATGCGGCTACTCATGGCTGGCTGCAAAGGTTACCGAATGTGCTGCGTTTGCATAAATCATTAGTGGTTAATTGCCATGCCGGATACTTCGTTTAGTCTAACAGTGAGGATTCTAGCGGACGGATTATAGTGGGGCGAGTTGGTGATGGGGGTGGCCTCCGGCTAGAAAGAGAGAAAGAGACAGGTAAAGGAACAGGTGTAGTAGCAGTTGTTGTCTTCAGGACATGGACATAGAGCCATCATGCTCATGCACATGCAATCCAGGCCAGTAAGAGTGGTCACACCCTGCGGTGATTCTAAGACTCTCCTCTTTGAGTCATCCAGGTAACCCAGTTTTCAGTGGAAATTGTGTATTTTTTCATTATGCAAATCTTTATGAAAACCAAAGAGAGTTTTTTCCCCAATACTAGTCCAAATATGGAATGACTTAGAGGCCACTGTGAACCATACTGCACAGATCTGGGACAGTTGAGCACAATGGTTATAGAGAGTTAATGTACTTAAGAATGCCTACTCCAGGAGTTAATAGAGTGTATTAAGTCTCAACACTGGTTTTCAATCTTTTCCTGTCTCTGCCAGGGTGTTATCGGCCACTCTCATTTCCTTTAGCAGTGGCTTTTCCCAATTAGTCTTCATTTTGCTTCTAATGCAGACCATCAAAGACCAGAAGTCAAGGCTTTTAGATTTTTTTACAGTAGTTACGAAAAGGCTCGATGGATGTGAGTTTTCTGGTAAGTGTATGAACGAGATTCCTGTTTGTGGAGTCTTACAGGGTTCACCAAGATTGGTAGTGGTGTGGCCACCATCTGGTTGGCCGCGGTGTTTCTGAAAGCCGTGTCTGTGAGTCAATCTTAGTGTACTTGAGAAGCTCAACACTATCAAGTCACATTATTTATCCCTCGAAATACATTGATGTCACAAATATGTTAATGACTTTCTCTATGTGGACTCTATATACAGCTACCTTGGGAATGGTTTTTCATAACTCTAATTAACACATAACCTAAATGGAAACATTTTTGACCAATATTCCCAGCTGAATTTTTTTTCAAAACACTCTTTGTAGAACTCTAGTCCTCTTTCTGACCCGGACGCACTAAACCGGTCGGATTGGATACCCATTTTCTGGGATGATGCAGCACTGTTGGAAAAGTTGAACAAAACCATGATGGAGGGTCTCAGAACCATACCCTGTTTCCTGGTGGTTAGAGTTGGTACTGCCACTGTGAAGGCCTAGGTCTGTTTCTGAGTTAAGTAACCCAAACAAAAATCACAAGCTACACAATAAAATTCAAAGCCAAGAGAAAAATCAGAGCAGAAGAGCTACTGCTGATTTAATGGTAAGACCGACTACCGACCCTTTAACATGAAGTCACAGAGAGTCCTTTTTGCCTCCTATACCCAAAAAGTGGCGAAGAAACAATAGTAGGTTCTAATTTAATGTCCTATCCTAGTTTTACTATCTAGCAGTGACTGGATTTTAAAAGGATGGATAGAGATACTTATTGGCAAAGGAACAGACATAACCATTGTTAGTTGTTCAGTGAGCAAGCCTTCTGCAGAAAGAGTTCTGTAACCACTAGAACTGTTAGGCAATTCTCCCTGGGAAAAAGTAATTTTCTTCTTATGACTATACAAAGATGATTTATCTTTTGTGAATATATTCTTCCATGTTTGAGATGACTGCCCATATTCCTTAGCTTACATCCCAAGTTTTGAACCTGCACCAGTTTCTCATTTGATAGAGAGGTCAGAGGTCATACTTGTGGTGTTACATGAAGTACTGTGCTCAATGACTTTTTGTTTATCTTTCTAGACATTTCTCAGTGAAGGGAGCCTTCTCTGACCTTCCAGATATAGTTGCTTCAATGACAATGTGGTTAGTCATCACACTGGATTCAAATTAGGCTCACACTCTTATCTTTACTGACTAGAAATGGGCTTTTTTACTCATCTCAGTGCCTGGTCCACTGCTTACTCTCCAGTGAGGGCGTGTTTGACAGCTGAGTAAACTGAAAAATAGCCCTGGAAGTGTGAAACACCGGATGATGCTATGATAGCCATTGGTCTTATCATGGAAAGAGTGTTTGTTAATCATAACTGTGGTACATAGTTTTTTCAAATTATCTTTTAGATTTTATTATTTTAAATTGTGTGTGTGCACATACACACACTCACATATCTGTACGTGTGTATGTATACATGAATGTAGGTACTGGAAGAGGCCAGAAGAGGGTGTTAGATTTCTTAGAGCTGAAGTTTAATCAGTTGTGAGCCACCTGATGTGGATGTTGGGAACAGAACTTGAGTCCTATGGAATAGCAATATGTACTCTAATCACTGTGATCTCTCTCCAGCCCCTCCCCCACATTTCATATGTATGCGTATATATACGTGTGTGTATATAGGATTGAGACTTGGAGATTCTTCCTATGATTTATTATTCAGTTTAGTGTTTGGAACGGTACTAAACAATAGCATCCTGTCCCCAGGGAGTTGGATAAGTGTATAACCTATGGAGATGTATTTTGAGTAATTAAACAGTCATGAGATGGGGGTTGAGAGCCAGAATTTGAACTTGAATGAGGGCATAGTAACACACTGGGTTAGAGGATGAGTGGGTGTCAGGCTGTGAACTGAGGGAGACTCAGGATACAGAAGGGCAAGGTCAATTGGAAGTTGTCTTATGCAAACATGAGAGGTTACACAAAGATTTGTAGCCCAGGGAGAAAGGAATGCACCTGGGCAGGTGAGTGAGCGATTGAAACGTGCCTAAGCAAGACATACATTGAGGCTGGCGTCCAAGCTAAGTCAAGGTGAGCGGGTTCCATCTGGCCATGCATATAACACTCTCCAGTTAGAAGCTTATGTCTGAGACTGTATGTTCATATAGAAAGAGACCTGGAGTAGAAGTTAAAAAAGACATCAAGTATAGGTCTAATTGCTAGATTATGCAGGGGTGTTTATTTTTTTCCTTACTGAATGTCTCTAGGCTTTGTTTTTCTCACTTGTTACTCAGGCAGAGGCTGTAGCAAGGCTTATTCATGTATTTGCGCACTGCTCACCAAGTGCTACTATGTGGGATGCATGGTGCCATGTTGCATTTAAGAAGACTGGCGTCTACGCTTGAGTGTCAGGGCCAGGGACCTAAGACAGATGTTCAAGTGGTTTTTACTACGGCACTACATTTTAAATATGAAATAATGGGGTGAAGTTCTAGAATTCATCACCAGGGCCTACATCCCAACAAACTTGAAAAGTGTGACGGTTGTGGTTACAGCGGGGGCAAAGGGGATTCCAAATGCTACTTAACAAAGCTTGCAAATGGTAGGGACACGTAGACCTATGCTGAGAAGGACCAGAAATGTGAAGGAATTAGATGAACGTCAGAGGGAAGGTTCAGTGGAGGAGAACGGAGCATGGAACAGAAAGGGAACACTTTGATGGAAGAGCAGATTCTCACTGATCTCGTCAGTCTTGGACCAGGGTGTCGGTTAGTGATGAACAGTAGTGGCAGAGGCAGAGAAGAGGACTCCGGAGAAGTGTTTTTACTAGCTGTCAGGCCTGGTGTACATTTTGTTTACCATGCCTCATACTTTAGCATGCTCTTGGTTCACGGTAAGTTGTTTTTTTTTAGTGGTTAAACCTCTTCACTTTTATTGAACTTGTTAAGGATGTCTCTAGGGCTGTGCACAGAAAACACCATTGCGTAGCCTGTGTGGTGTGAATTAATGACAGAGGGAAAAAGGGAAAGATAAGATACCATTGTGTTCTCTCAGAATGACTTAAGGCATCTTTGGAATATGTTCACTTTCAGATTAAAGGAATCCACATATGTGTAATATGTGCAATTAAAAAATCCCAAAGAGCCTTGACTCACTTACTCTTTTGGAAGAAGTGAACATTATTTTACTCCTAAGACAATAAGAAAAGTAAATCATATTGTAAAAACAGTGCTTGAAAAAACAAAACAAAACAAAACTCAAGACAGATCCTAAGTTGTTGAGGGTGATTTTTTTTTTTTTAATAACCCAAGCTGAGATGTTTGCCAACTTCAACACTAGGAAGGTATTTAAGGTTTTCTGCTCAAATTTATTTCATTGGTCCAGTTCTTAACCATTCCTATTGCCAAAGACATTCACCTCACAAGACAGTTTGTTTGGGGGCAAACTTATTTGTTTTGTACCAAGTTTTCCTCAGTTGCTTTGTTAAGTGATGGGCTTCATTAAGAAATCCATTACATTGAAATGAAGCATCTTGTATCGTTTAAACATTTATTGAAACACTGTGTTGTGTGTGGGCGGTTTATGGTTATGATAGAAGACCCATGTTTCTGCTTCCAAATCAAAGGGAAAGATGTAAGACTTGAAGTTGTGGCTGCAGGGATGGCCTGTTTACAGGATTTTGGACAATGACAGTTTTTGTTAAGGATGTCCCATGCTCCTGCCCGGTGGGTGGCATTTTTTTTTGGGGGGGGGCAGAAGCTGGCTTCACTGATAAGGTTGAGAAGCCACCATTTGTTTCCTTCTTTCACATGATTGTCTTTTAAGAATAGAAGTCTGATTCCATCTGTTAGTCTTTCTGTTATCTATCCTTGAGTGTTCACGATGTGAGGCCAGTCGTTATGGGTTTGGGGAGGCTCCACCAGGACAGACTGCATTGTTCATCAGCTTTGGGGTGGCATGTGTGTGTGTGTGTATGTGTGTGTATGTGAATGTGCGTATGTGTATTTGAGTGTGTGTATGTGAATGTGTGTGTATGTGAATGTGCGTATGTGTATGTGAGTGAGTGTGTGTGTGTGTGTGTGTGTGTGTGTGTGTGTGTGTGTGTGTAGTCAGGCCAGAAGTTGGTGTTGGAGTCTTCCTCAATAACTTTATTTTCGAGACAAGGAACTCCTTGAGTTAGCTAGACTGGCCAGCTAGTAAGTCCCAGGGATCCTCCTGTCTCCACTTTCCCAACACTGGTATTATAGGCACACACCACCCACCATATTTGGTTTTTCTCTTTTTGTAAGCATGGGCGATGGGTATCCAGAAGCATGTTCTCATCCTTGCTCTGGTAAGCACTTTACTGAGCCTTCTCCGAAGCCCCCATCTGAACACTCATCTAAACCTCCCGTGGAGTGAGCACTTTTTCTTACAGCACTGCATGGCACTTGATGGGGCAGGGTGAAGATTTGGAGATCATGCTGTGAGTGAGTGCATGTGCCTGAATCTAACTCAGACAGGAGCATGCCTTTGAGGAAAATGCAAAGGCAATGACAGGCCAGAAGCTCACTTCTTCTTCTGAGTGTTCACTCTAGACAGCAGCTGCAGGATGCAGTGTTTTAGGTGTAGGTAATCCACTTATATTGCTTCTTATTTTGGTAATTTTAAAAAATAGGTATTATATATTTAGATGGAGTTGGGCTCAACTCAGAAAAATGTTGTGATGCTCATGATTTTGTTCAAATGGAAGATATTTTAGAATTTTATTATAAACAATAATAAAGGTGCTTGCTCTCTGGCATGTTTTTTTTTACCTTTTGTGGCTTAAAGAATGTCATCAAGCTAATTGTTGTCCAAGAATAGTTTGTGGTAGATATATGGAAGTATATAAAATTGGAGCTTATTTGAATGGTCTAAAGATAGTATAACTCACTAAATATAAGAAGTGACATATAGTCCCCCCATAAACATAAACCCTTGATTTTATAAAATTCATATATATATATATATATATATATATATATATATATATATATATATATATATAAACATGTACTAGCTTGAATACTTTAGTCTCTGGGGTAAATAGAAATAAAATGCACTGTGCTAAAGTTTATTTAGATTGCTCTGTAGCTCTGATCTAGGTTTCCCTCACAGGTGTGATGCCAATATCCCTACAACCACAAAACCTACCCAGCTTTTCAATGATAGGCCACACTATCTCTGTCTCAGTCGAGGATGTTGGAAAGGGATTTTACGACATTGACTCGGATTCTTTCAGTAGACTGGAAAAAAAAAGGCCTGCATTTATATTGGTTTGTAAAATACACTGCTTGGGGGCCAGCGTCCAAAGTAAGTTTTGATTAAGTGTTGCAGGTCAATTCATTTTGCACTTTTTTTCTTTCCCTGTATGTATTTCAGGGCATGGTGTTAACAGAGATATGGAACTTTCTGGAAGGCTTTCTTGTTAGGACAGAGACAGGTTAGCAGTGACAGCAGCAGGTAAATGCCCACGTAGAGCTCTGCTAGGACAGTGGCAGGGACACCTGGAGTCCTAGCCTAGTTTTAAAATGTGTGTGTGTGTGTGTGAGTGTGTGTGTGTGTGTGTGTGTGTGTGTGAGAGAGAGAGAGAGAGAGAGAGAGAGAGAGAGAGAGAGAGAGAGAGAGATTTTCTAGAGATTATAGAGCATAAGGGAAATTAAGGGCAGACATTCCAGGAGTAGGAATGGGTGCCAATAAAGAAAGCAAGCCAGGACAAGTGCTGCTGTTTAGAAAATCAAGTGTCACCCACTCTCTGTCACAAGTATCAAGTGGCTTGTTTGGACCTGATAAAATGAGGAAGCGACTCAGAGGATGTTTAGTTGTATGAACTGTGCTGTTTACAAGACTAGGTGTGATGGTCCGTTTCCTACAATGGCCTCTGTACTATGTCACCAACAGCAGGTAAGGTGAGGAGAGGAAGGGGCTGAAGGAGAAGGAGAGAAGTAGACTTAAGAACAGAGCTTGGGAAAAAGGGGACAGGGCCTGACTTTTTCCAGAAATTTGCAGCATATGGCCATTGAATTAAGTCAGATGGCATTCCTTCTAGTGAATTCTCTCCCTCCCTCCCAGCCTCCTCTTTCCCCTGTTCCTTAGAATCTTCTCTTTCCCCCCCCCCTCTCCCCCCCCCCCTCTCTCTCTCTCTCTCTCTCTCTCTCTCTCTCTCTCTCTCTCTCTTTCTCCTTCCCTCCCTCTTTCCCCTAGAAATAGATCTCCCTTTGGCACTCTGTAC
>CM052711.1:29761700-29815709 GCA_028551405.1 Uromys caudimaculatus | reverse complement strand
CCCTCTCTTCAGGCTCCAGGAGAGGGTGGATTTGACTTGAACATCTGAAGGAAAGAAGTGAGGTTCTGAAAGAGGTACCCAGAAGCAGCTATCCCAAGTGGAGGTTTCTACTTCCAGGGTAGGCAGTCCCCTGTCATTTGAAGTCACGGAAAAGAAAGGGCAGGAGCCAGGAAGGAAAAGACAGCAGTTGGCACCTCTGTGTGAGACAGTAGAACTGACTTCCACTTTAGGAAAGATGAGAGAGACCTTCTTGCCTTTCAGGCGTAGATATAGGATGGGGGGCTTTCAGAGAGGGTAACTATGTAACTGTTTCAAAAAGGGTAACTGAGCAGGCAAATTCTTTTTGAAGAATTGCTTTATCATTACAAAGTAAATACACAGAATCTGAAGATTTAGAAAGGACAAGGCTGCGGCAACATTTCCCTTGTGCCAAATGACACCTGCTGAGTCAAAAGGCGACTTTTAAATGCACTGCACAGTACTTTTTTGCCCTTTAAGTGGCAAAAATGGAGACAAAAGAATTGCCATGTACTGCTGGCATACTCAACCGTGTTCTCAAAAATATCCAGCAGGGGGAGCTCTAATATGCCTTTGACGCTCAACATTTAAAAAACAAAACAAAAGAAAAAAAATTAAAACAGAAAAACAGAGAGGCATTGTGCCTTTCAAGCTGCCAGTGAACAAATATGTGAGGAAGACCAATTAAATGCCCAGAGGCCAGGCGACAGCACTTGGGGGAGGAGGGACACGTGCAGAGTGGCCCACAGTGTCTCCTTTCCATGAGCCTGTAGCTGTGAAGCAGTTAAACAGGGCTGGGGCTCTCACAAAAGAGGGAGCGAAGCTGACTTCTGGGCAAGCCTAGAAGTTATTCTTTCCCTCTGAAAGGATCTTATTGTTTCTAGAGCAGCCTTGAACACTGGCTCAGAAACCACATTTTAAAACAGAATTTTCATTGTTGGTTGAAGGAGCTACCGAAATGCCAAATGGCTAAGTCCCTCACTCGGTGGCTTGTTGGGTGGTTTCTTCTTCAACTCAGAAAAAAAATGCTGTGTTTGTAAAATTGGTGCTAAAAGGGCAAGAAATCATAGGTCCCCCTGGGCCATGTGAAGGAGGAATTAGAGCATTCAAACACACACACACACACACACACACACACACACACACACACACAGAGGCACACACACATACAGAGACACATACAGACACACACACACACACACACACACACACACACACACACACACAGAGGCAATGCAAAGAATTTACTCAAGAAAACAGTGAGGAGTTTACAGACTAAGAGTTACCCTCTATTCTGGGCAGTGTTTGGAGATGCAAGGTGCGATGAGTGAGTGGACATCCAGCATGATCAGAACAAGTTCTAAAGGAAAGCGGCCAACGAGCCTTCTATTCCCTTGCCAACATGTAGGTAAAGTTTCTGTTTTGCACCTTGATGGTATGCCCACATCTAAAAGTTTTATACAAGCTCCTGCAGAAACTTTAACTAGACCAGTTCAGACCAAGAGTCACTAAATAAAGCCAGTCTAGACAGAAAATGTATGGAAACCATATGTCCTTCAGGCGTCTGTCTTACAAAGACTGCCATTGCCCTGGAGAAATCCTTCACAAAATATGCTCTTAGGGGAAAAAAAAAACCCCAAAAAACAAAAACGGTGTTGCATGGCCACAGGGAGAAGAGTGCTTAAGAGGACGGCTGGACTCGGAGAAAATAGAGCCAAAAATGTTTATACACGCGAGGCGCTTGTTCCCCTGCACATCTGTGCTTAAACAGTTTTGAAAGGATGGGCCAAGGTAGATATCATTTATATTTCCATTGTTCTTCCAGGCTTCCACAGAATGTCAGATGGGGGGATCTCAAAGCCGCTCTGTTCTCACCCGCAGAGAGCTGTTTTGAGTAAAGCTGTACGTGGATGTAGCCAAAGAGCCAGAACATTCTCTTCTGATTATTACCTCATCCCACCAGCCTGCCAAACACAGCTAGAAGGCAGGTGTCCACCATAAGTAACTAGTGGAAGACTGCTCTATAGAATGGTGTGTGGGGCCAGAGTGACAAAGGAAGTCAGGACAGGAATGAATAAAGGAGGGAGGCTCCAAGGGGGTTGCAGTAAAGAGGGATGGTCCTGAGCCTCATTTTTCCAATTTAACATTGCCTTCTGAACAAGAGACGATACCTCTATCTTCCCTATTCTCATGCTTACACTTGAAGAGACACTTTAATTTTAACCAATGGTATAAATTCTGCAGAGGGGAAAAAGTAAAATATGCAAATTACCATGACCCTCCCCCCAAATAGCATATCACATGAAAACTTTAAAGGACTAGGGAAAGCATGAAGCATGTGTACACTGACAAAGTTCCTTGTGGCTCTCTACACTAGTTTACTGAAATTCCCCGCTCTGCAAGGACAGGGACTGGGGAACAGTACAGTATGATCTGTAAGTGGCACCAGCAAGAGTGCCTCCAGGTACTGCCCCTCACCTAGAAGACTGTGAGTTAACAGTATGTGCCAGACAGACCAGCAGAGAAAGGGTCTTGAGTGAAAACAGTAAAAGCCATAAGATCGTGATTTTAAGAAAAATCAAGAAGCATCATCAACATGCTTATTCAAAGACAATCATGTTTTAAAAGTTAAAAATTCTTATACTGGCTTTCAAGTATTAAATATTAAGATGAGGATAGAGTCATTTAGAGTATTAGACATATTAAGGCAACTTTACATTGCAGGGCAGAACGCTAACCACTGTCCTTCCACGGACTATTATTTCAACATCTACTTACTATGGATAAACCGATTCTCCTAGTGAAGTTACAGGGATTTTCTTGAGTGCTTCTATTTATTGGTAGTTCTAAAGCTTTAAGTTGGCTTTCATGCTAATGGTTTGCAGAACTTGGGTTTTATTTTGGTGTCAGGCCTAGATGTGGAGGGAAAGTCCTGCCCTGGTTTGTCTAGTTAACACTTCCACTAATGTCTCCTTAATTTTTCACCCCAAAGCCAATAATTAAGGTACTGTAGAACTTGTCTGACGTGAAGGTTTATTATTTTAGTCATTAAAACAGTTTCCAACACTATAGGGAATGTTTTTCAAAACCAGTGGATGTTTGGCTTAGATCTTTTTACAGCCTTTCCTTGTGAATGCAGCCGTAGTGGCAGACAGTAGGCACGTCTTGTGGCGTAGGACCTGGGGCATGATACTTAAAGGAAGGTTTACTTGAAGGAAAAATTTCATTCAGTCTGAAAATTATCTTGGAGATCACACGATGAACTTAAAAGAATATACATGGTCCAGAATTCATCTTATGTAGTATTCATTGTCAAGCAAGCAACCTGAAGGCTTATAAAATGCCTTCTATGTGTTTTTCACTGGACAATATAGTATACACCTATAATCTGAACCGTTGGGGAGTGGGGACAGGAGGATTTTAGGAATTCAAGGCTGGAGGTAGCTACAGAGTAAGTTCAGGGACACAGTAGACTATTCGAGACTTTAACTCAAAAACTAAGAACAAAACAAAATAGCCAAATAATCAAGATAAGCGCCTGCAAATTAATGTTAAACAGAAGTACACGGATGAAGGGGACCTCTAGGTGACGTTGCTTCAGAATATCTAAAGCCAAACTCGGATGTTTACACGGTGGAGGTAAAGGGGGTATTTTGGTTGCAGACTAAGACCATTTTCCCAATTATACTGAAAGTCAGCTGGGGCCTTCTCACACTGCACACCAGTGGTGGTGATGAATCAGGATCTTACTATGTACCCCATGATGGCCTGAACTTACTTTGTAGCCAAGGCTGGCCTTAAATTCAGGATCCTTCTGCCTCAGCCTCCCGGGTTTATGGGGCTATAGGCAGAGATCGTCACGTCCATCTTTACTTCAGCTTCCCTTAGTTTTCAAATCCCCCCTGAAGCTTTGGATAGGTTGGTGGTAGAGGATCTACATTGGTTCAGTCTTCATTTTCTTCTCTCTCAGTTTCTATATCAGCCTTTCCACCAAAGAGACCGGAAAGGATGCTGCTTATTGGCGACTCTCATATTGACCTGTGCATTTATGGAGTTCCCACGAGAGCAGTGAGGAGAGTAATTTTACCTTGTCTCATTTTCTGGTACTTAGATCATTTCCCTGTGGGGGCAATTTCCTTTCTTTGAACAACTGAAATCAAGGGGCTCTACACTACCACTGATGGTGAGACACGGGGAATTTGGCTAACTGCCATTTTGATTACACGGCCCACCCCCACCAGCCCCGGGCCTGTGGATGGAGTGGGTTCGTGTGATTCATGTGAACTGATTATTTTGACTGAAAAACAAAGAGTGGATATTCCTCGGTGCTTGTTGGGAATGCTTAAAAATAAGAAATTAGAGCATTCGTTATTTGTGGTTTTGCCCATCACGTGGCTCTGATGCCTGAAGAGCAGCCAGATGCAAAGAATGGGCCATGACATGGAGAGAGTCCCTGAATACCTCATGGCTTTCGACATTGCCTTATGTTGGAGTTCTATTTTCGGCTAGGATTGCCATGTGATCTAAACATGTAAATGCTCAAGTAATGTGGCATCTATAGACATGTAGTGTCTCTCAGACCCAGAGCCTTCCCAGAAACCCCCACACTGGCACTGACGATTCTAGCCTGACCAGAAGTGTAACATCCTTTTGGCAACAGCATTGGTGAGCCAGATGGAACCCATTTGGCAACTAAAGGGTGTAAATATGTGTTTAGATTCAGAGGTTTCCCCAGACAATGCCTCCAATATGTTGGCATGGGTAAGCTAAGGAATTTCAATGCCAGGCACTTAAAAATTCTATGTTTAAGCAGCGAGAAATGTATGACAAGCAGGCAGAGCCATCAAGCGCTCAGCTAACTTCTTACCTCCTTTCTTCTGCTGCCGCACTTAGGTGTCCCAGGCACATTCACAGAGCAAGCTGCTGCACTGGCAATTTTATTTCAAACTTCCTGTCTGTCTTGTAAGGTTTTTCTAAGTCTCACTTTTAATCTCTCATAGAAGCTGGTGAGTTGGAGGAAGGGAAAAGGGAAGGAATAGCCTCCTGCAACCTAGTCTTAGAGTTCACTGCTTGGATAAAAGTTAGACATGAAAGAGGTGCAATTCATACACGGCGAGTCTCCGAGGCCTTTGAAAACTACACCGTCTAACCAGGAATGCCTGAGTGTGAAGGTTTCTTGAAAATCGCTCTTTCCTTCCAGCGAGGGGAATGAAAGAACTTGGTGATGAAACTTGAGCCCTAGCTAGCTTATGTGCGTCCATAAGTCTGGATGTCTATTTACACATGGCAGAGTATTTCCCCCCTTTCTCTGAGCTGACACCAACTTGTATATAGGAACACTCGGTAGACTGCAGCTGGTGACAGCTTGCTGCTGATGGGCCACAGGAAAAATAATCAGCACCAACTACGCACTTTCCCTGGCCAGTGCCTCTGTCTTGGCTGTCGTCCTCTGTCAATCAGGTGAACCCCAGGGCAGAACTGGGCACCCTGAAATGCAAAAGGGCCTGTCCTGCAGGAACCGAGCTTAGCGACTAAAGAGCTCCAAACGGAACAATGTCACAGCTATTCGTTCTTGACACAAGACTCGGAAGCAGTTGTATTTGCTTAACTGAAGGCCTGTCACCCGCTGCTTGGCTAACTGCAGCGGACTGAAGGAGGCGCTGTCTCCTGTCTGCATGTATGTTATTTGCTTTTCGCATGACGGGAATCTTTCCTAATTCCCCTTTTCGCTTTTACTTTCCTGCAACATAGGATATGTGGGAAAGATTCAGACACAATGAAAAGAGAAAGGAAAACGTGGGTCTACCTACACACTGCCACAGATTCTGACCTGAAAGAGACTGGTGCTGTATGTGGTCCTGGCCTCAACAGACGGTCAGGCATCTGGACCGTGGCTGAAAGGAAATGTCTGTGTAAAATCGACTCTACTTTGTTAGACTCAAGGAGGAAACCACCAAAATAATTTGACTTTCACTTAAACCATATTGAAAACAGGACCTGAAGAGTGAAAGAAAACCTTTGACATTAACCATTGCTTCCTTTCAGCGGAATAGTACATTGTCATAAGCATTGAAACAGTATAGTGGAGTAAGAACTGTCATGGAAATAGAGTGTGCTTTTGGAGGTATATTTAATAGTGGGCCTTAAATTAAAGTGGACACTTTTTTTAGAGAACAGTGGTTGAAATTTTAGTTTCATTAAAGTACTGTGAGTGCCCCATGATGACTCATGTTGAACCTGCAGCAAATTATTAATTACATTTGGAGGTTTCAGCACCAAATTATTTTTAATAACATGGTTGCCTCATGAGATAGATGCCTTGAATGTGAGAATTTGTAAGAACAACTTAAAGTTGTTCTGCCTCCAGCAATTATATTTTTGAGCTATAATATAGTTTCTTCTTCTTCTTTTTTTTTTTTTTTAACTTTTAAGTCTAGTTGTTAAAAAAATAAAAACAGTTCCCTGACAATCCAGAATGTCTGAATATGCTTTTTATTTTTTCTGTAAGGAAGGCTGGCTAGTCAGGAGAACAGAGAACTCAGCCCGCAGCTGACATCACAAATCACAAGGTGATTTCACCCTTTGTCCAAATGACACTTGGCTGCTAAAAACACCACAGTTTTAGAGAGCTGTCAGGAGAGGAGAGGGTAAGTCAGGATGTTTTCCATTTGTGACCGCAGGGGAATGACACCCAGGCTAGTCCCACGGGTTGCTTAATTTCCATGTACTCTGAACCCCATGACTTCAAGGCTCGACAGCTTCCTCCTTCACGGCACCAAACCTTGGGGTGAGGGATGCAAAGACATAAGAACGGTGGGTTGGTGGTTGGTCCTGGCTGGACATTTGGGGAACTGGCTAACAGAGACAAACAGAAACCTCAAATAAAACAAGGAGACTTTACACCCCCAAATAGAAGGGATGTGTACTAAGTGTAACTTACAACAAATAAAATGACTGAAAGAGCTGGGGTTATAGTTAGGTAATGCAAGGCCATCGAGATCAGAGACCAAACATGTAAACTAAATTATGATGAAAACCGATTGGCCAACTTTTGTTATATGGGGCATCGATTGTTTTGGAAAGGGGCATGTACATCTTCCTGCATAGCTGTGTGCTCTGGTAAGTCAAAGAAACCATGGAGGGTACCACTGAGGATCTCTGGGCAAAGTCTTGATGCTGCCTGGGCCGGGCACACACCGAGGGGTCTTTGTCTTCCTTGCAGGGTTCACAAGAACATCGCTTAAAGGACCAGTTCTTGATTTCGGTCATTTGGGTGGGCTAAAGTAAAAGGCAAATGGAGCGAGCCAGGCGTGGCCATTTTTAAAAGAAACCATCAGAGATGGTGTATGCGGGTGGGTCGGAGAAAGTTCTTCTCTAGCTCAACTTTTTTAAAAGTAGAATATTGAGTGATGAGGTAGGTGAGGTCTGCTCTCCCTTGGCTAGAGACCCTTCTTCCCACCCTTATCCCCTTTGACCATTGCAAAAGAGCTCTGTCCTAGGGAAGGGGCGGGGTGGGTGGGTGGTAAGGACAAATAAGTGAGATAGTGCCAGAGTTAGCTAGTGCCAGGAAAAACACACTCGGATTCAGCTAATTTGTTCTGTTAATGTCAAAGGCTACGCTTGCCAATTATCTAATTTTAAGAAGTGGTAACTGAAAATAGCTACGCTAACTCTGAAGTTGGTGTCTGATGAGTATTTGGGAGCTGCAACTGAGAGAACCAGGCGCTGTCTGCTCGAGGCCATCCTTCTAAACAGAGTCAAGGCTGTGTGAACTTTCAGAGTTTTTTTTTTTTTTTTTTTTTTTGTCCGAGAGCTTGAATGGAGGCAGGAGACATGGGACAGTCCAGATAGTCAAGCCATGGGGAAAAAAATGTCCCAAAGATCACAGATCTGTGTACACCCAGCTTACTAATGACAGGAGTATCCATACTAGCGGGTCTCTCTGGGATGCTCCTTAGTACGGGTGGAAACAATTAAAATGGACGTGCAGTTTGCAGTGTTTCCTGCTCTTGCACCAAAAGGCTCCAAAACACAGAAACCAGAACATCTGAGTGGCTGGGCGAAGCCGAGTCAAAGGTGACTCCAACACCTTGCCCCGCCTCTCCCTTTATATTTGCAATGGAAAGATATGGTAAAGATTCTAGTTAGAATGGCTGAACGCAAAAGGTTCCGGGGCCAGGCCAAGGGCTTTGACGGCCTTGGAATAGGGTGAAAAGAAAAGTCATGATCACTGGTTGCTAATTTGCTCAGAGTATCTGGAGGAAAACCGGCCAGGCCCACACTAGGGTGGCTTCAAAAAATCTTTTGCCTCTAGAAGTTCTGTTACTGCCTTTGTGGTATGAAAGGCCAGCAGGGAACCAGAGGGATATCCTTTGTGCTGGGTTGTCACGGGAGTTCCTCTAGATTCAGGCTGAAAAGGGAGGAAGGTTCCTTAACAAAGCAAAGAACTTTGGGGAGAAACAAATTGGAGTTTTCTCCTTGAAAAGCCAAACATTGTTTTTCGGGAGATGATGGATAGGGCATCTTAATTATTTAGTTTTTAATAGAGAAGATGGAGGCAAATCGTGGAAGGGAAAGAGTATATAAACAAGTGGAACAAGGTGTCATTCAATAAGTGCTTTCTTCATTTTCTCCCCTGCTTTCTTTTCTCTCTCTCTCTCTCTCTCTCTCTCTCTCTCTCTCTCTCTCTCTCTCCCTCCCTCCCTCCCTTCCTTCCTTCCTTTCTTCCTTTTCTTTCTTTCTTTTCTTCCTTTCCTTCCTTTCTTTCCTTCCTTTTTTTTTTCCTCTTTTTTTTGAAATCTTAAACCCCATTTCTGGCTTGCATTTGGTAGGATTCCTGCTCTGGCTTTTATTAAAACCAGACGTTGTGAGTTCAGAATCTTCCATCTAAAGTAAGGCTTTAATAGGCGTCAGGACCCTGACTGGCCCCCAGCTCTGCTCAGGTGACCCCGCCACAGGGATTCCCTCCCAGCCTGCTCTGCTGGCCCTCAATCTTGAGGGCTCAGCACAAAACAAACAGCTTTCTCTCTTTCGATTCAAACTCTTCATTTCTGTTTTAAATTCAGGGTGGTACACAAAGCCAGATCAAGTTAAGCCTGGTTTTAACTCGAGAGCGGTCTAGAGATTTTGAATGGCTCAACTGTGGTCCTACAAATTCCCTGACTTGGGCTCCTCAAACCTGGTGGCTTCCCCTTCCTGCTTTTCAGTCCTTGCCCTGGCAATGCACGTGGGTTACTTACTGACTCCCACCCTTCTGCCTGCATGCAAGCTCAAAAATACCAAAGCTAACTCCACCCTGCTTGGCTGATGTTTCTGATGAGCCTTGGCAAGCTAGCTTATTGGAGACCAACAGGAAAAGCAGTGAAACGAGCAGGCAAGACTTGCACACACATTCCTGAGCACAGTACAGCCACAGGTCCCTCTGGCTCCTTCTCAGAGCAAAACAGACAAAACATCAGAGTTCAAGGCTCCCCTGGGACTTTGCCTTCCCACTCTCACATCCCCCCCCCCCGCCCCCCCACACACACCCTTTTCCCTCACAGGCTCCATACCATCCTGGCACAGCAGCAGACACTTTCCCAGTCAATTTGAGGTTTCTAAAACAATAAACTTGATCTTGCCTGTAGCAACATTCAATGTTGAAATGTACGTTTTTGATGTGGAAAGGAAATTCTTCTGAATACTGCAGCGCCGTGGTTGCCCGGTAGAGTATG
Organism: Uromys caudimaculatus; assembly: GCA_028551405.1. Lineage (NCBI taxonomy): Eukaryota > Metazoa > Chordata > Mammalia > Rodentia > Muridae > Uromys > Uromys caudimaculatus. Next base: position 29,805,978 of record CM052711.1, on the reverse strand, counting down.
GCTTTACTTTCCTAAGGGACAGCTGCCATGTCTGTATTTTTGGTGATCACAACGTGAGGGACGATATAACTGACAGCTAGTGACTGGAGGCCAGGGATGCTGTTAATCATCCTCAAGTGCACAGGAGAGCCAGCCATAACAGAAATGCCAGATGCTGGGGTCCCTACTGCCAGCCCCTACTGTGGTGGCTGAACCTGGGCTCTAGAGGCAGGCTGCAGGAGATTAGAGCCCAGTGGACTGGCATTGGGCAGGCTGTTAACCTCATTGTCTATCTATAAAATGTAAATAGTAGCCTATTTTATTGGACTTGTGAACCTTAAAAATGCGTGTGAGAGGCTTTTAGGACAACATTTAACATTGAGAGCAACATTATTAGAAATTTAGCTCTGTTTCAGCTAAATTGAATTTAGAAAGAGAGAGAAAAAAACCAGACTGAGTATTTACATGTTCTTTGAGTAGGACTAAAATAGTGGTAATAGTACTGTCTCATCTCAAGATCTGGGTGACAGTACTGCAAGTGATTTCCTTTGTTTCCTGGATGGGGAACTTATATCTTGGAGGTGAATGAGTCACCCAGCTTATATGACTTCGACATCAAGTTATTGTATACACTTTGCCTACCAGCCCGGGGCTCTCCTTCCTTTGTCCGTTACCCCTAACACTTTGAAGATCAAAATACAAGCCTCAAGTCATACAAGTCCTATGGGGAGGCGAACAGCAGGATGTGTGATGGATGGAGTTAGGTTTTGCTCAGTGGGGCACATGGATATTCCAATTCTATGAATTAAAGTTTATCTTCATGTATGGGATAATTTTCTTTGTCTTTAAATTTTCTGATTTTGGGGGGGGGTAAAACTCCACAATACCTTATATCCTTTAAAAAGGTCAAAAATAACTGTATGTTGACTACATGAATGAAGGCAAGCATATAGCTTTACCTTAGTATGTTTCAAGTTCCATTGCTGATAAGTTTATACCATGTGACAATTAGACCAGAAAATCTGCTTATAATTGTGAAAATTAGTCAACAGAGCAGCAGTCTATCTGATATGTAATCCTTATGTCTACATTATAATCTCTGTAGATTTTAAAACAGTTGCAGATTAGTTGGCTAGATGTTACTTAGTTTACATTAAAGTTAGTGATACTGGGGCCATAGTGCAGAGAACAGATGATAAAGTTCCCCGGGTCAATGGTTTTCTAGGTTCTTTGAGTATTGGAGAAGGCAAGGCTCATGCACCCCTCAGGACCTACACACAGCTTGCTACCACTCAGTGGCAGCTCTTTCTTTACCAGCCTGTTGGTAGAGTCTGACCCAGGGCTTTGAAAGTGCCATTCATTGGGTCCCATTGGCTTTGGGGGCTCACAAATGAGACATTAAAATCTGTGCCAGTTGGTAAAGGAGAGGCTCCAGTGATCACACAGGGCGATCTTAATGAGCCCAGGCACCACAATTTGTCCTGTGCCTACTGCCTCCACTGCCAGTGTGGAAACCGCAAACATGTATGGGAAGATGTTTGCATTTTTTTATTTTGTTGTTGTTGTTTGTTTTGATTTTTTTTCAAATAAATGTTGTCTGTTATACTCTGAGAAGAGAACCAAGGAGGATCTTGGGGGAACTTCTGTAGCACTGCTTGCTTACCTTGGAACACTGGGGGGTGCCCTGGTGGGTCTGGATGGAACTTGCGGAGGGGTTCCAAAGGAGTCACTGCTGTTGGGAAAAGGAGGTAATGGGCCAGGACGCAATGGGACTGGGGGAGCCCCGGAGTGGGGGCCTGGAGAGGGAATAGCAGGAGCTGGTCCACGGCCAGATGTGGGCCTCGGGAGGGGAGCGCTTAGAGTCAGCCTTCTTTGGGTGGTGGGGCTTGGAGGAGGTGACCTGAGAAAAAAGACAAAGTTTTAATTATCCCACTCTTCCTTCTTGTCTAAATTAACCTTTAAAAAACAGTTTTGTAACTTTCCGCTTGCTTTTGAAAATTAACTAATTAAAATTAATTGATTAAAAATTAATTACTTTTTTGGCTATATAACTTAAATACATGTTATAAGATATCTAGATGCATAAAAAGATAAATGCTGATATTTCAATTTCCTTTCCTCATTCCACCTTCTGGAGACAATAACAATTGATGATATTTCTTCCTAAGCATAAGGTATGTGAATATTTTCTCATGTATGTATGTATGTAAGCCTACATTCTCCCCTGTTTTAAGCTTATCTTTCCATTTGGGACACTTGGCACTATTTTACTCTTTTTAACGACTTTCAAGTTTCATTCTAAGGATGCATTAAGCTTGTTCATGAAAAGAATTGATGTACTTTGACCCCTCTTTCCCTTTGGGTCAGCACTGTCTTGGGAAAGTATCCTTAGAAACTGAGAGTGGATGAGCTCAGTAGAGCTCAGGTGCTTCTGGGCTTCCTTCCCAACCTTCTGGAATGCTGGAGCCAGGAGTCATCTACTGGAGGTGGGGCTGGGGTGGACACAGTGGCCGTGTTGATGTCACCAATGATCGCAAGGGCTTCTTTCAGGGCTTGGTACATTCGGAGCATCTCATCCCGGCGCTGAGCCTGCTCCGCAGACTCTTCCATCAGAGTGTTCTGGTCCTCAGAAGAGTAGAGCTGTGCTAGCAGTTCAGAGTTGATGAAGTCTTTAACCTGTAAGAAAAACCAGATGAGAGGGCAAAGCACAGACTCCGTGGAAATCGCTCGGGGTCCTCCCCGAGAAAAGGCAAGCACTGTATGACTGATTTTTGCCATCTTTCTGGTACAGAGAACAGCTTTCCCTCTGCCTTCTGTCTCTCAAAGAAATGATGGTAAAGATAACTGAAGAACAGTCAGACTTTGCTACCCTTAGCATATGGCTCAGCAGCTGTGGGAATGCCTCATGAAGTTCTTAGAGGCCACTTGGCTGGTGTGACACGAAGGCCCCATGACACAACTTTCTGCAGTGTGCTGAATACAAGGTGGTGATGCAAAGGAAGCTTTGTAGTTCACGTTTTCTGTTCCTCAGCATCCCTAGTCCTTTAGCTAGATAGTTACCAAAATAATCAAACATTACCCATTCAATGTTTTAAAGGTACGGTGAAGGCAGAATTAGTATAAGTGGATATAAGATATTGATCACAACTATATAGTATAAAACTTTGCAAGCTGATTTCAAGCAACGTAAAAGAGATTGAGTCTTAGTTGAACTGTATCTTGTAGCAGGACAGGAATAGAGCGAGGACCAGTTCTCCACGCTTGGTCAGCTCTAAGCATTAGCTAGCCACTTAACTACGGAGAAAATATCAGTTAATCTGTGATAAAACATCCAGATATCATTAAGTGCAAGTACATGTTCATATTAAATGTGAGAAAATGAATGTGTAAATCGATGAAATATATATCCCAATTTTCTTCAAAAGTTATCTGATTGCATTCACCACATAGTGGTGAGATAAAATTAAAACCTCACAATGCAGAAACAAATTTAGAGATCACACAGCTGTGACGTCAACCTAAAATCTTCTAACCAGCGCTAATTCAATTTGCTGAAAACATGTCATGCCATGTAAATGGTTAGAAAAGACAATTTACATTCCTTCATCTTTTCTTCTCTTTGTCCTCTTATCGGGCTGGTAATCCAGGGCCTTTTGTATAAGTACACACGTCACCATTGAGCTATACCACCAGCTTAACGTTGATAGTTTAGAGCAGCTAGCAAGTATGATAATTAGTTTAAACCAAGGAAAATAAACCTATTGGAAGTTTTCAGTTCCTCTGTAATTTGAGAAAGCTTAACTGGATTACTTAGATCTAGATAAAATGCCAAAGCAAGAGTATTTGTTTAAATTTCAGAAGGATGACAGGATACCTGTCAGTTAAAATTCTTGGATTGTAGCTCATAGTTTTACTCAAATGAGAAGATTTTAAAACACAGTTTCATTTTTTAATGGAATTTTTTAAAATTGAGGGCAAAGGATGGGGCTGTAGGTAAGTTAGTGTCTGTAGCTGGAGTCAGTTGGTCTCATGGGCCAAAGGGACGGGATGGCTTCTCTATTCTTTTTGTGTAGCTCTCGGGTATGTATCTCATACCATGGAAAGGAAGGCATCCAGTTTATCTGGTATACCATCCTCAGACATTAGCATGAGACACTGAATATACCTTCAAGTCCTGGTTTGAGGCTGGGCTCACAGTGGGTGGGGTTGCATGCAGCTCTGTGGTGCTGTTCCAGCCTGCCTTCTGTGATTTCCAGGGCAGCTTGGGGATTTGTAGAGACAGAACAACCCAGAATATGTGCTGACAAGCCTTCAAGATGGTAGATAAAGACAGTTGCTGCCAAGTCTCAGAATCTGAGTTTGATCCCCAGGTCCACATAAGGGATAGAGAGCAAGGTCCTGATCCCTTGCAAGCCCTTCTCTGACAAGATCTCTGTAGCATTGTGGGTAAACACACAAGCTACAGCCCAAACTGGAAAGATATAACTGGTTGACCTCATTACTTGCCCAGAGTGAGTGGAGACTAAAGTCTAGTCTGGAGAACTGGTAGCTCTTATTTCTTGTCGGAGGAGGGAAGGGGAGACAGGAGAGAGGACCAGTTTCTTTTTTGTGGGAAAGGTTTCAAATATGTGAAAAATTCTATTTGTAAAAACATCAGTTGAGTCAGTCTTATTGTAGTGAAATCAACAGTTCCCTATACCCATTTTTGTAAGCTAAGAGTGATTCAAACATGGGAGAGACGTCATACATACTGTATTCAGGAGATTGTCTGATGGGTGTGCACAGTAAATTTGGTCAGCAAGTCTAGGGCAAAATGTGAGATCTCTGGTACTAATGAGAAGTGTTTAAATTTTATTCACTTGGCAATATCACACCATGAAAGGCTTTTAACAAGTGAGCAAAACAGGTCATTAGGAAAATCAATCTGGTTTTAATTGGCAAAACAATTTCAAGCTTAGTAGTAGACATGGACCCAATAGGAGGCTATTGTTTGCTATTATTCATGGAATGATGGGAGTTTCTCAGTGCCACAGTGGAATGGAAAAGATGGGTCTGTGTGAATAAACACTGTAGAGGAAAAATCATCTTGTGGTGTCTGCATGAGAAGCACGAGAAAGAAAAGACCAGTCGGAGGAAGGTGTCTCTGGTGTTGCTATCTGGCTGAGTTGGAGAACTGAAAATCAAATGGCAAAAGAGAAAGCCAGATTTTCAGGGAAGGTAGGAAATGTGGCCTTAGAAATATCTTACAGTCTTTGAAGGAGCTCTTAACTTCTAAACGTACACTCAGGTACCCATGGAGGCACAGACATCTGCATAGACCTTCCACTGTTGGGTGTATGTGTTTATCAGTCTGTGTGTGCACTTGGATAAGAGGTACATCTTAAAACTCAAAACCAGATGGTTTCTCTGACAACAACCATCAGTTGGGTTGAGCTGTTTTGCAGCTTTACATCTTGCTGGAGTATCACTCAGGAGCTATTAAGCATGATTTAAAAAGAAAGATCCAAGAATAGTTCTAAAGCGGGTCTGAATTAAGAATCAGTGATTCACCTGTGGGATGAAACAATGGGTCCTGATATTACATACTGAAACTCACCTGCTATCCACTATGCCTTCATTTGGCAATGCTCAGAGAATGTGAGGGTTGATAGGAGGATGAAAGACACATTGTATTATTTTTCCTGTAAGGGGGACTACATTAGCATTAGGTAGGCAGGCAGCAGCAGGGGGTTACAGAGACCTATTGCAAAAGCATAGTTGTCAAGATACATACTTAAAGACCCCACGTGGGTTAATATTTTATTTTCAATGTAAGGAAAAGTTTAGGCTGCCTTCTGGCTAGCCTAGCCTAGTCTTTCAGTGCTACAACTGGAGTTTGCAACAAACCCCCAGTTGATAGGGGTGGGGCCATTTGGAGGAGTTTCCAGACACTTTAGGGGCTTTTAGAGCCATCTGGGTGTTGGTGGCACAAATATTTAAACCGAGGGCTATGCAGCCCCCCCACCCCCCAGTGGATCTCCTCTCAGGTGAACAGAACAGGCCAATTATACTTGGACGGGAGATTTGGAACAATATTTATGCTTTTAATTATAACACCTTATAACCTATATGTCTTTGTGTGGCTCACAAAACTTCTCACACACGAAATCCCATTCCAGTTCAAACTCTGCAGGCTAAATAAACAGGCATTACTCCGCCATGTCCCACTGCTCAGTGTAAAGGAATGTGAGGTCATTAAAAATGTTCCATGTTTTCCTCCTCCTAACTTTTAACCCTTTCCTAGTTCCTGAAAGATGTTTGCCTCTTAAAGCCTTTGGTATGCCTGAGCTGTTTTAACACCTTCACCAAGAGAAGGTTTGGTTGCCTGGGAGACTGGTTCCCCAAAAATCTCTGCCTCTGAGGGGTAGTCACCCTGTGAAATGTCGGTGTGGCTCATTCACGTGTACAGCGTTTTCACCGAATAATTTCATTTTGTTCATCTGGAGATGTGGCAGTGAAGGCACTGTCCTCCCTCTTCTTGTTCTTCTGGGCGGATTTAGTTTTGTTGTTTTCCTTCTGCAAAATATACAACCTCCACACAGTCACAATGCTGGACAAAGGACGTCAAGGAAATAAGTCCGCATGCTGTGACACCATAGCTCAGCGATAAGCGAAATACAAGGAAGAGTGGGAGTGCTCCTTGGGTGGAGGTGGAGACAGGGGAGCCTCTTGTAAAGATTTTTGGGGGGTCAGATGCCGTGTTTGGCCTATACAAACAGATCATGGTTTAAAGATTAGAATAATGGTCTGGCAATCAGGGCATATTTTCCACCGAAATGTTGGAAATAAAAAAAATTTACTTCATTCTCTTTAAGGTTGCAGGATATGTTTGAAACTATGGCACATGCTGCCCTGTGCCACCAAAGAGAGGATGAGCAGGAGGGCCCACTGTGGACCGGGCAGTGCCACTGCAAGTGTTTAATGCCACTGGGCTTCAAGGTTTTTGTTTGTTTGTTTTTTAGAATTTATAAGAACTTTTGCATTTCATTTTGGATTCTGTGAGTTTGTCTGAATGTGAGTCAGAATGTTTTAAGATTGAAGACATTGAGACACTATTTCTCATGTTCAAATGAACACTAATTAAATCTTTGAGTCCTATGAACTCTCTGGGGAGATAACTCTGAGGCTATGCTGGGTGGGGGAAGAAGCCCTCTGGGTTGCAAGGGCTGACTTAGAGTTCCTCTCACTCCCAACCCCATGCCCTTATCTGCTGCTGAATTTGAGATAGCATCAGACAGAGAAAAGCCTCTCAGTACAGTTACAGTTTTGACTCTGACACTCACAGCTGTGTCATCCTGGACAAGTCACATTTCAGTGCTCCAGTTCTCCATGTATAAGATGTGAAAGAGAAAAAAAAAATGTCCAGGGGGTACAAACAATAAAACCCCCATCTACCATACATGGTATTTTAGAATAAAACTGGATTCTTTCATTCTTTGGTGGGATGAACTATGGGGGCATGCCATGGAGTCATTATGTGTGCTGGTCTTAAAGTCCCACACCGGGCTTTGCTGCTTTGACTTGAACCTGTGGCCGCCTGTCATAAACTCACAGTTCCTTTGTGCTGCTGTTACCTCGTATGTTTAAGTAACGGAACAGCTGCTGTGTTTCAATAGACAAAGGCTTACAGTATGTCTGAGGCCAGGCATTTATTGCCTGGCTTTAAACTTCTTAAACAAGTCCATATGGGGAGCTGAGTGGCAGAACACTTAATGTAAACTTTCAAAGGAAACTGCCCACCGATTCCCGAACTTTATGAAAGCTGGCTGAAACAGATTCTTTTTCAGGAGGCTGGACAGCCATTCCCGCCTCAAGGGTGAAAGGCCATGGGCTAAGAAGACAGAGAACCCAGTTTCGGCATTTACTCATTCCGAAGGAATACAGTTTACAGAATAGATAGAATTCAAACTTCTTTTCCTAGTTGTGATTCTGTTATTAATTCTCTCATTTTATCAATTCAAATTAAATTTAAAAGACCCAGCTTCCCTGTATGGTAGAGGCTCATTGATTTATTAGGTCTGTTTCTTTGTATTTAACAGGATACATCTGGAACGGACAGAAAGACTCAGGCATTGAGATGCCATGAGAATGTGAGTTCCTTGTTTTAAAAAGATTTCGCTCTCTATTTGAAAAATATATAATATACACACGAAATGTTTTTATATACGGGCAAATAGAAGCAAAATAATACTACTCAAGAAAAATCATCACTGTAGGTATCTGAGCTCATTTCTGGTAGATGCAAAAGCTGAATTTCTAGTACAGATTGCCATCACTTCATAAGAATGCAGCATGGTTTGGCTTTCTCCACGTTCCTCTTCCTATTAGTCTATTTTGCCGTCTGACCCTAGAGATCAGGTCTTAATTGAAGTCTCCTTTCCCATGACTCGTATGTGAGGACTTTCTCAAGGTAACTGACAGAGCTTCTCCTCCAAGAATAATATTCTGTTAGGTGAGTGTTTGGACATTTCATTAAAGCAAGTAGATTCCAGCATTGAGGAGCCAGGGAAATTACAGTAACCCGTGTGTGTTGTCTGTTTTTGTTTAATTTTGGAGGTGAAAGTAGAATAGATTTTGTAGTAGGATTTTTTTTCCTTCCTTTTAACTAATTTGTGTCAGGCTACTTCTCAGAGCCACAGACAGGAAGTATGATTTCCTGTGCTGATGATTTAATATAATGCAGAGCAAAGCAGAGCTTCAACCAAAGGCAGGAGTAATGACTCTCGGTAAAACGGTGGAAAGATAAATGATCCCTAATCAGGAAAATGTTTAAATAAGCAAGTGCCTGATATCCCACAGCAAAACAACCTGAATCCATTGACGCAAAGTTAAGAGGGTAATTTTGAAGACACATAGACTATTTGCTCGGAACTTCTGATTGGTCTAAATGGCTTGCAGCCACATGTGTCACATTCTGACGGGTCTATGAGGTCCCTTCATGTTCCCAGTGAAGTTCCAGAAATGACTGACTTGAACTCAGAGGGGCTACAGGCTTCACTCCGGGTCAGACATCTGACCACTGACCAACCACAGTGATATTTATAGTGTCTACTTTTCCAGCTCATTGCTTACCTGCTGTGTAGACTTCAAAGCATCATGTTTATCTTACTTGGATACACAAACAGAATCAAATACAAGTTTGGTCACACGAGTATTCAGGGCTTCTTAACACTGGGGCACATACAACTCCAGAGGTTATAGACAAGCAGATTGTCATGAACTTTAGAGAGAAATCTTGAAACACAGAATGACTAATAGCCATATTAATTACTTACATTTACCACAGTACCTTGGCACACCCTATTCTTTTGGAACAAATCCTCAAGTCAGATATACACTTACGAGCACTAGTGGTTTACACATGGAAGACACAAACCCATAGCAGCCAGTTGGTCACATTAGGCTAAAGCCCAAGAACAAGGCTTAGAGAACAGGTTTCTCCCGAATTCTAGTTTAGGATACTTTTCAGTTTTACAGTCTGATTTTTGAATTCTCACAAGCTATGTTCATAACGTATTTAAAGCCAAACATGTCATGAGAAAATACATAAAAATAAAGCGGTTGGCTCCCCTCATCAAGGTTCAGAAAAGCCACCTTCTCTAATAACTATTTTTGCCAATTGTACTTAACCTGCACAATTTGTCTTTTTTTTTTTTTTTAAAGTACCACATCCAGACTGCTACCAACCAAAGAAGGAAAGATCCAAACAAAACCAATAGGTTTTGAATGGCTACAGTGGTAGGGCTTTGAAAGATTGGTGGCTGTAGCATCCTTACCCTAGGAAGCCAGACTGAGTGGACATAGTGGCTTGCACCTGGAATCCCAGCACTTGGGAGGTTGAGTCAGAAAGGGTGCCTTGAGTTACACTATACAATGAAACTCCGTCTCAAAAAACTGCCCTCCAAAACCCAGTACAACTGACTGCACAGTCAGGGATTAAGGTAAGATGTCCCTTCCTAGGTGAGAAGCACATTCCATAGTTGATAGATGACCATATTAACATATACAGTGTGGGCCTTAGACTCAAGACCTAGGAGCTCTGGCATCTGATTTCATCGCTTACTTTGCAAGGCCATGAGCATGGTAGTCTTTGCCCCCTCCCTTCCAGAAGGCAGCCGGTTAGAGGTCAGTTGATGCTGTCCTGGAAATCTCCTTTATGATCTCTCCCGCATTGGTCACCCACTTATAAAGGCAGAGCTACACACTGAGCAGTCAGTGCTTCAGTTATTCAGAAAATATCACAGCTACGCTCAAGAAAAGGTGCTCAGTTTCCAGACACGGAAGTGTCGGAGGCTAGAAGGAGAACGTTTATATAATCACTTACATTATTGATCATGAGATGCATTATTGTTTTTGGAATTAGGTCTCGGATGCATTTGTTGATTATTGACATGTAGGAGTCTACTAGGTTGCGTATGGTCTCCACTTGCCTCTCCAGCTGTGGGTCCATGGAAAAGTTTTCTGCTTGTCCATTTTCATCATTTTCAGTCTGACAGAAGGGAAACAAAATGTGGATTATCTCATATTCTCTCTCAGAATAAAAATACCAAACATCTAATGATTGGTTTCTGCTTAGGATGGTCAGTCAGAACCTTGCAGTAGTCTTTCTACTTGGAATTTACTATGTTCTAACAGAAGTAAACATTCTGATTCTGAATGAATGTTGAAATGAATAACCAAATAAACAGTGCACTTAACAGCACACCTCGAGAGAACAATCTAATCTTAAGACATTTGTAAACTGGCCAGAGGCCTGAGCCCAAACAGATGATGCAAATGTGAGCCTCTCTCTGGGAGGAGTCTCCAGGAATCCTATAGATTACAATGACCTTGGTGTAGTTCTGGCACTGTTGGCTCTGCTCTGGATTGGATCAGCCCAGACTCAAAACGCAGTCCCCTAGGACTGGCCCGGAGTCCAAATTTGAGATCTGGAAGATAATTCATTCTTTCATGCACTTGCTGGAATTCACTGTGTAAATTCATGCTTCTGTCGTCACTGTTGAAGACTGGCTCCATTGCGGAAAATGGACCATTTTAACTTCCAATGTGTTATTCTTTGAATAAAGCAGAACCCTTTCATACACAAAGAATTTATTTGTGCAACATGAACGAGGCATCTGTTTTCTATACTATACGACTTGAGTTAATTAATTTTGGCTTATCCACCCAGAGGCTGGGCTGGAATAGCATCTTCATCATTAAGAGCTGACCTATTGGCTTGGAACTGAAATCAATTTAGAACAAATGGTCTCTATTTCAAGTCAGGTTGAAGCATCTAAACCTCAAAACATCATACAGATATTGTTAGTGGTCTGGCTACTTTCTCATATTTGGAAAGATTTAATTATGAATGTAAAGGGGGGGGGATGATTTATTGCTTCTGACATTGGCATGAAGTACTTTTCTTTGGAAATGTACGCACTTAGATCTGCCAGGTTTTCAATCAGCTCCAGGCAAAGCACTGTGCTAACTGACTGTATCTGTAAACGAGGCATCTTTTCTTTGAGTTGATATACACGCATGAAAGCCACATTTATTTTTAGGCCTCAAAGTCATCAATAAAAAGGCATAAGCATTTCTATATCAGAAGTGTCTCTTTGAAAATATATACTCACTCTAAAAATCAGTGGTCCTTTTCTGCCCTGAGAATATAGCCCCGTGCTTTGCTGTGGGCTATCAGAGTAAGGGGATTCCTGGAACAGCTGGGTACAATAGCAAGGCGGAAGGCTGGGGTTCTCAGAAGCTTAGTGGTTCTGCTGTTCTGTTCCTTTTCTTTTTAGTGGTCTTGGGTCACTAAAAGAATTACATCTGGTGTAATAGTTCTGTTCGTTTTATTCTTTCTTTTTTTAACAGGCTTTTGACAAACACATATTTTAGATGTAAAGAATCTAAAACATTTCTAGTTAAAACCTTATTTAAAATGCAAAACAACAACTACTACTACCACCACCACTACTACACATACTATCTGTTATCTGCATAAGCCCCTTTCCAGAAGCTCTCTCTCCCTACCACTGTTCCTCATGTAGACCCCTTTGTATTTCTTTCTTTCTTTCTTTCTTTCTTTCTTTCTTTCTTTCTTTCTTTCTTTCTTTCTTTTCTTTCTTTCTTTTTTTTTTTTTTTTTTGGTTTTTCGAGACAGGGTTTCCCTGTGTAGCCCTGGCTGTCCTGGAACTCACTCTGTAGACCAGGCTGGCCTCAAACTCAGAAATCTGCCTGTCTCTGCCTCCCAAGTGCTGGGATTAAAGGCGTGTGCCACCACTGCCTGGCGCCCCCTTCATATCTCAAATCTGTTTCACCCTCACTTCTTCCAGACAAGCTCCTGCTGCCCCAAAGCACCCCCCCCCACTTCCTCTGAACTTATTCTTGTACTTGTTTGTGCTATCTACCATTCATCTTAAATTCCCCCCCCTATGACACTCTAGGACTGTATGTCTCCATTCTTAGTGCAGAGCTCAGTGTTATCAGAGGAGGGGGAGAAGGAAGGGGTAGGTGGGTCATGCTACAAATGGCTTTGCCTGAGTCCACAAAACTACCCTAATGCACAAAACCTAGAATTTTTGTGGAGAAAAAAAAATTTTTTTTTCTATGTAAAATAACACAAACCCCTACAGTGCTGACAGTACAATCCAATGTTTCTCTGGGTTTTTGTACATTTGTATTTAGCAATGGAGCATGGTGGCATTTCAATATCAACCTGTTTCCTCTCTCAAAGCCTATTTTCAGCATTTGTTGTATTTCAGATACCATAATAAGCAGTTTGTATAGGAGATCTGTACCTCAGAGCTAAGAAGTGGGCACCGGGGTTACTGTACCCCATACAGGAGCATGGCAGGGCTCGGAGTGCTGAAATTCATCCAATTAATGTAAAATGAGGATGATTTCTAAAACAATGAAATAACTACATTACACCAATTCAGGTTTATACATGAAGTAGTAAGTTTATAAGGAGTGTCTAGGAAAATGTCATTAAGCTACTGATGTTCTCAAGAACTAACTGACTGAACCAAAAGAGGAAAGCTGAATGAACAAGACACATTGAACCTGGGGGGGGGGAGGTCTGTATTATTTGATTTCATGCCCCCTCATTCCACATCACTCTTAACATTTAGCCTTGCTTTACATTTGCTTATCGAAGTGCCTTTGTACTTTCTGGAGCAATACAGTGTCAGAAAGAACAACAGACACTGGTTGAGTAGAGAACCCCTCCAGGATAGAACCTAGGAGAGGACTTTGTGAGAAGGACCCCAGGAACCCACAGAAAAAAAAACCAAGGATTAACAAGTGGGATTGCATGATGTGAAGAAAGCTGCTGTGCAGGCAGGGATGAGAGGAAAGCATCAGCCTACAAAACAGAACATTTTTGCCCAGCTATATATATCAGACAGGGGATTGATATCTAGACTCCATAAAAAACTAAGAAAATCAAATTCTAAAATACCCCACTTCATCAAATGAACAAGATATTTCTAAAACAACAAAGTACAAGTAGCTGATACACATCTGAAAAAAAATTTCAACATCCTTAGCCATCAAGGAAAGGTAAGTCAAAGCTACACTGAGATAAACACATATTGCCCTGTTAGAATGGCTGTCCTTCACAACAGAAAGCCCACAGCAGTAAATGCTGGTGAGGATGAGCAGAGGACACCTGCACACGGCTGCTGGGAACAAAAATACGACCAGCGACTGTGGAAATCAGGATGGAGGTTCCTTAAACAACAAGCTACCATATTCACCAGCTATACCACTCCTGGGGATAGACCCTCAAGAATATAAGTTGCTTTAACAAAGAGATACCTATGCAACCATGCTTGATGCAACACCTCTCACTGCAGGCCAGCTATGGAATTTACGATGGTGTCTCTCAATAAGGGATGGCATGGAGAAGATGTGATGGATATTTTATTCTATTGTAGAGACTCAAGTTATACTCTTTGCAGGGAGATGGATGGGAGTGTACACCCCATTAAGTGAACTAAAACCAGACAACATCAAGTAAACATTTTCTTTCATGAGAAACCTAAGTTTTATACACATACACACGAGAGAGAGAGAGAGAGAGAGAGAGAGAGAGAGAGAGAGAGAGAGAGAGAGACACTAAGAGGGAGAGAAGGTGGGGGATAGGAGAGGGGCTGAGAGAAAGAGAGAGCATGGCCAAAGTGCATGATATACTTGAACAAGACATTGTGAAATCCATTATTTTGTCTGGCAAATAATACATGAATTAAAAAAAAAATAGTTAAATTGGGACCATAGAGTTAAAGGTATTCCAGAATGGCCAATCAGACAACTTGAAATTCTACTTAGCTTTTGGAAATCTGGTAGACTTGGGCTTGCAATGGACACAACAGGGAGATCATGGAATCCAGAATGCAAATTCGACACCCTTGCTTTTACACTGAAGCAGTAGCTGGCTTTTCTAGTGTGACTGGCGAAGGGGAAGGAGTCTTAGGTGGGAGGTTTTAATCGAGTACTTGCAGCACGAAAATGCTCCTTCCTTCTGCTCCTAACCTCAGCTCAAACCTCTTGCCTCTCTGGTTGTATGCTGTGCACGAGGACATTTTTTTTCCCCTTTGTTTAAATTATGGGATTGCAATTGGATTCTTCGCAGTTGGAGCACTGAAGTGACAGCTGTTTGTCATTATCCTCATCAAGGGAATGTAAAATAAAAATAGTAATTTGTCTCTGATCTTTGGAGCAAAAAAAGAGTGGTCTGCAAACATTTAACCTTTTATGTGCAGGTTCATTGATGCTGTTTACAAAATGTGAATAATACTGTAGAAACTTTTTTTTCCCTGAAAAACACAGTGGATAGGCCATCTTGCTGCATGTGGGTTTTTTTTTTTCCCTACATAGCCTTTGAGAAATCTAATTAAAGCAATAAAAACAACCCTATAAATGTGAAGTTTAAATAACTCTCTAATGAATTAGTCACACAGTATTTAAGAAACAGACTGCTTTTACAAAATTTTGAAGAACTGGTTACATATTTCTGTATCTTAGGGGCTGGGTGTGGACGTCTTTCAGAAGTCTGGCTTCTCCTTCCACTGTGAGTCCCAGGGGTTAAATTTGGTTGTCAGGCTTGGTCGTAAACACTTTTAACTTTTGAGTTATCTTGGTGCCTAATTATTCAGATAAAAGTTGTAAAGTATACTAGTTTAACAGATGAGGGAGTGAAATATTAAATGGTAGATAATTTTCATTAAATCTTGAAGACATCATTATAGAATTCTGAGTGTGACTGAGCACCTATTTTTTATGCCTTTTTATTTTCCTTAGAAAAAAATTCTAAATTGTTTGATAAGCCCGAGGACCATTGGAACCATTCAGAAAGTAATGCTGACATCAACATGTACATGTTAAGCAGTAATATGTACATAAAGATACCAAGGCCTGGGGCTCGCTGCGTCTTTTCTCAGCAGTGGAGAACACAGGATAATATCCTATAGATCTGTACACACTTTGTTCCAGATAACCAAGTTGCTCTCTTTAAAATGATTATACAGTTCACTATTATTGTAAACAACAAGCCAGAAGTATGTATGATTGGACCTGCCGTTAGTGAACCCAGTCATCATTACGAAAACACTGTTACCATGGTAATACACTTTCAGAATTTTCCAGCTCCACACTATTGGAAATGTTTTCACTGAAAACTTTTTCTGCTTCCAATCATTTGCCTTTAAGTTGTTAAGGCTCTAAAGTTATGCAATCACACGGTGCAAAAACTCACAGTCCAGAAAGCCTCGGAGGGTGGTCTAGATGTCAGTCTGGCAATGCGATCTGTACCAGTGAATATTTAGTGTGCGGCGTGGAACTGTGAAAGGTATAAAGTATAAAAGCAGAGACCCACATGTGAGCTCTAAGCAGGCAGAACATAAAGAAAATTATGAGCCCGAGTCCAAAGGTTTGCTACAGGGGCTCAGGGCACAGAGGGCAGGGCACAGGGCATCTTTATGGATGGGAACATTTGAAAATGATCTCAGAACTTGGGTGAGATTTTGAACACCATGACGGCAGGAAAGTGACCATCATTATCCCTCCAGTACTTTGCAGGAGCTTATTGGACATGGTGGGCTTTCCTTTCAGGAGAGTCCCGAGACACAGCCTGAAATGGCTGGGTGTCGGCATGGTGGAAATGAAGGCAACCCTTCGAATTCCTGTTACTGAGTTCTTCGTGGACAAGATAAAGAACCATTTTGACTACAACCAAAGGTGTCCCCAGATTTGAATTGTGGTTGTAGTCAAAACACTTAGCAGCAGGAGGGACTTGGGGCTGCAAGAAGCATTCCCCAACACAGGAGGGAAACCCCAGCCTAATGTGACTCACTTTACCCAGCACATCCTCACAGACAGGCTGGGCCAAGCTCCATTCTTAGACTTTTCAGTTACTTTACTTGAATATTAGTTTTTATTCTCTGTGTAATTTTAAACACATTTCTAAGTAACATTATAATAAAAATGATAAAACTATGTGATTAAATAAAACTTCTAATTAAAATCCTTTGGAATTTTCAATACATTTAATTGAAAACAACAGCAACAAATGGTAATGAGACACTTTAAACTGAAAAGTGGCTTTGTGTCTTTTTCTGAACTCTCTCCAGGCCAAAGCTTCCTGACTATATTTGTTTCTGTGTTCTGCCAGCATCTATCTCTGTGTCTAACAGGTAGCTTAGATGACAGCTGAAGTGACTAGTTGGGGCTGGAGGACATAAGGGTAGAAGCTTTTGGTTCATAAAGGCCTTCACATTTAAAATCAATAAAATTACTTTTATAAGTAAAAGGTGGATATGAGGGGTCTTTGGTCAACCTAAAAATCTTATACAACAGATTCTGAAGTTCTTCTAGATATAATTCCCATGGATACTTTAATCTAGTTCAGTGGTTCTCAACCTTCCTAATGCTACGACCCTTAAATACAATTGCTTATGTTGTGGTGACCCCCACCCCACCCATAAAATTATTTTATTTCATAACTGTAATTTTGCCACTTTTATGAGTTGTAATGTAAATATCTGATGTGCAGGATGTCTGATAGGTGACCCCTGTGAAAGGGTCGTTTGACCTCAAAAGGGGTCATGACTTGCAGGTTGAGAAGTGCTAATCTAGCTGAATGTTTCTATTGCCTTATGCAACAAATAGGCTCATGGATATGAAAAATTCATGTCAAGTATATTTCTAAATTTTAGTTTATGTGTGCATGCACTAGAGCTGTTGAAGCTCAAGTTACAAGTAGTTGTGAGCCGCCTGAAGGAGAGCCCGCCTGAAGGAGGGCCACCTGAAGGAGAGCCCGCCTGAAGGAGGGCCCGCCTGAAGGAGAGCCCGCCTGAAGGAGGGCCCGCCTGAAGGAGAGCCCGCCTGAAGGAGAGCCCGCCTGAAGGAGGGCCCACCTGAAGGAGAGCCCGCCTGAAGGAGAGCCCGCCTGAAGGAGGGCCACCTGAAGGAGGTGCTGTGACCAAACTGCAGTCTTCGGGAAGAACAAGTACTTTTAACTACTGAGCCTTCTCTCCAGACCCTCATGGTAAGTACTTTAAATCGTAAACATTTTGGGATGATCTCATTCCTTATGAACTGACTTTGTTTGCCATAAATTAACATTGTGTTATACAAACAATAAATAACTGAGACCAAGTGCTTTATGATTTACCCTGAACAACTTTATCTAAGATGCTTAATTGTAGGAAAATGTTAAAGATGCATTATGCATGCACACACATACACATACACACTTGCTTTTCTGAGGCAAGATTGTGTTCTATAGCCCACAGTGCCCAGGTTGATCTTGAATTCCTGATTCTCCTGCCTCCATCTCCCAAGTATGCCACTATGCCTAGCTAGCAGACATTCTTAAACCTCATTAAGAAATGGTTATCAGGCGCTATAATTTTGCGCAGTGAAATGCCAGTCTTGTTACAAAGTTTGAAAGGTGAGCAAATGAAGAGAAAAGTCATAAACTGTAAAAGAAAGTCTGATAACTGATTTGTCCTTTAAAACATATACATTAATTAATCATAATCATAAGGAAGTTAGAGTAGGGACAATAAAGTCTGACTATTATGAAAGCAGCATGGAAGCTCATAATAAATGAACTGTGTAGCACTGAAACTATGCGGTCGGCAGTACTTACTGCTTTCCTTAAAAGGTAGATAATCTTTCAAAGTTCGATGTGAATGAATTACTAAGTAAACAATTTTTTTAAGCAATGCATTGAAAATACATAATGGCATGGAGTCACTTTTCCCTAAAGTGTAGAAAAGAATGTCAACGCCACAGTCCTAAAGGGAACATCTGTATCATGTCCCGCCCTCTGAGGTACTGAGAGCATCATGGAAGACGGGGCATAAAGACTGTAAGAGCCAGAAGCTGGGAAGGACTTCTACCATGGTGTCTTTAAGTCATGATGGGCCATTACATCCGTGAACTCACAACACAAGTCCTGCACAAGATCTAGTCAGTAAACACCCCACCAAGGGAGAGGCTACAGAGGCCCTACCCCTAGCTGAGGAGCTATTGGTGGTTGATGGCTGCTAGGGGAGGGGGATTCAGTTTGCTACAGCATCTTGGCCTCTTGTGCGTGTCCAGTGCTTCAGAGGCTGATGCTCTACCCCATGGACATATGGCCGACACTAGTTAGATTCATTATAAAGGAAAAGACATTTAAGGTCTGTTTGAGATGCTGTCTCAGAAAAAAAAGATGAGGATGCAAATACTGCTAAGTTATATATTTTTATTTATTTATATTTGAAGTTGAGGGGGTGGAGTGTTGGAGGAGGTGGTCTAGAAGGGGCATGGCGTGGCATGAGGGATGGGTATGATTAAAGAGAACCATAGACATGTATGAAATTTTCAAATGATTTTAAAATCTCATAAAAATGATGAATTTTTTTTCAAGTCACATATCATGTAGCCCAGGCTTACCTGGAACCTGCTGAGACCCCCATCTTATTTTTTTTGAATCATGAAGTACTTGAAGAGCATAAGAGAAACATGTATCAGTCTCCCTGTGTAGTCCTGGCTGCTTAGAAGCAGAAAACAGATTGTAACTTCTGGCAAATATTAATGAATTTATAATTCTAAATAATTTGTCTTATGGCCAAGGTCAAGACTTAAAAAAGTAACTGGATAACATTAAAGGTACAAATGCAGAGCTAGATAACTCAGTGGATAACGTCCTTGTCTATTATGAGCAAGGTATACCTAAACCAGGGGTGTGTGTGTGTGTGTGTGTGTGTGTGTGTGTGTGTGTGTGTGTGTGTAATCCCTGTAATCCTAGTACCTAGGAGATGGAAACATGAGCATAAGACATTCAAGGTCATCTTAGCTACATGTGAGTTCAAGTCTAGCTTGACCTATTTGAGATGGCATCTCAGAATAAGAAAAGAAAGCAGATGCTTCTAAGAAAAAAAATTGCATATATTTACAATTGGTCTAAGGTTTCCTCTTTCCTAAGCATAGCTTTAAGAATCCTAGATACATCATTATTAATGAATACTATGGTTTTCCCTTTTCTAGCTTGTATAATGAATTTATATAAATTACATTCAAACTCGATAAAATGATTTATGAAATAAAGAGAAATGAAAGATTAGATAGTAATGTCACTTTTTAAAAATAACAAATCAGTCATACTGCATGGTCATAACACACTGGTGTCCACATGAATCCAAAAGAGAGGTAGCATCTATCTAACTTCTTTTGATTTCAAGCTACTTATGTCTTAGAATACTTACAGAATGGAAAACACTAGAAATGCTTCAGATGCTTGTTTAAAGTCTAACTTTAGGAAAATCCACCACCAGAATCATCTGGAATGAACAACCTTGAGTGTCCAAATCACTTTCATTTGAGAAAATTTTAGAATAGAGTATGAAAAATAAAATCAGACAACCTGTCATAGCTTTGTCTCTAGTAAATTTTGTGACTTTAAAGAAGTTAACACTAAGAATTACTTAGCTTCTCTGGGCATTAATTTCTGTGCCTTTTATGCAGAACAAGTGAGCTCTAACCAAATAATATATTGAAGGCACTTAATGTAATGCCTACATATAGTAAGTGTGTGTTCAAGAGATGTTACTCATTTTTATCATTTGAGATGAACGAGGTCAATTCCATGTGTGAAAACACAGTTTACAAAGTCATAAATATGACGGTCCCAAAGGATCTGCCAGTATCTACAGAGAGTTGGAGATGGTCCTAATCACACCTTTGAGGCTCTGGGGATGGCTACTAGAGGTTGACCTCTCCAACCTGTATTTACCTAATAGGAATTACAGAAGGTCCCCTGCCTAGCCCACAGCCTTGCACTGATGAAACAAAGCCTGGGCTTACCATGGATCTGTCTTGTGGTAGGAAGTTTATAGTCTTGCACTTTATCTCTACACTGTGGTTGTCAGTAAACCTAACCCAGCACCATCTACCTTACACTACAGGAGTGGCTGTAGAAATAGGGGGTTCCTTGCTAGCTCAAGTTCTTAGGAATAAAGCTGTTAGAGGCCAAAAAACATGGTATCATCCATGCTCAGCTCTAGAAATGGGGGGGGGGGTTCTCTTATCTATGATGTATGCTCTAGGACAGCAGATAGCAAAACCACAAGCTCCAGTTTCTCTTGTTCTTTATTCTCAGAGTTGGTGGAAGGGATCCTCTATGTCCTACGACTCCAAGAATATGAACCACAGAGCTATTGGTTCTAACTATATTGATATGTGATAAAGTAGAATTCAGACCAAAATTAGTGAGCTACCTAAGGTCAATTCAACTTGATGGAAGGTGTAATCCAGAGGGTACTACAGGTCTAAACATATGCACCCAAACATCGGCAAACTCAAAGGATATAACTACGAATCTCTGGATCTACATAAACTATGTAAACATTAAAAGGCATTAAAACAGCAAAGGAAGGACTCAGTCACTGCTGTTACAGATACAATGATCTTGTATACAAGCCCTAAAGACTGTACCAGAAATCTCTTAACACTGATACATGCTTTCAACAAAGCATCAGGATGTAAAGACAACATGCAAAAATGAGTCTTTCCTCTACATCAACAATGAACTTGCTGAGAAAGACATCAGGGAAACAAGCTTATTCACAATAGCTTAAAAACTGTGTAGGGATGAATCTAACTAAGCAAGTGAATGACTTCTGTGCTGCAAGGTTTAAAACACCAAATCAGGAGTTTGAAGACGACGCTGGTGGATGGAGAGGCCTCCTGTACTCATCTATTGGCAGAGTTAGTATTGTGAAAGTGGTGTTAGCACCAAACTGACTTACAGTGTCAGTGTGGTCTCCATCAACGTTCTGTAACATTCTTCATAAAAATAGAAAAAGCAGGTCTAAAATTCGTATGGTCACACAAAAGACCTGGAACCAAAATTATCTAGTAAAAGGAACAATGGTAAAACTATCCCCTTCTCTGACTTCAAGTTATACTACAGAGTCACAGTAATAAAGCAACATAATACAAAAGCCAGATCAATGAAATAGAATAGAGGACCTAGAATTAAACCCACATAGTTATAGCCACCTAATTTTTGACAAAGAAACACACACCTTTGAAAAAATACAGCATCTCCTATAAATGGTGCTGGGAAAACTGAAAATTCATTTGTAGAAAAATGAAACCAGATCGCTGTCTCTCACCTAGAGTAAATATCAATTCAAATGGGTCAAAGATTTTAAAGTGAGTCTTGAAAATCTGAAACTGGTAGAGAAAAACACTTCAAGATATAGGCATAGGCGAGAAATTTCTGAAAAGACCTTTAGTGATTTGGGAAGTTAAATCAATAATTTATGAATGAGATTACTTGAAGCTTCTGCAGAGAAAAGGGGGCAATCAAGAGATGGAGAGCCAACCTGTGGAGTGAGACAAAAACTCTTTGCTAGCTGTATATCTGACAGGGTATTAACAGCAAGACTACCTAAATGATACAGCTAGATACTAAAACACCCAAATAATGCAACCGATAAAAGGCCTAATGACAAGAATAGACAGTTCTCAAAAGATGAAATGCATGTGGCCAAGAAACACATAAGAGTTCAACATCTGTAGTCCTCAAGGAAATGTAGTTAAAATTACACCCAAATTCCATGCCACCCAGTGAGCATGTCTGTCATTTAACACTGAGTAACAGCAAAGGTTGGTGAGTGTGCAGGGGGGAGAGATAACTGCACAGTGCTGGTGGGGATGTAAACTGGGGTTGCTATTGTGGAAATCAGCGTGAAGTTTCCTCAAAAGAGGAAAACTGAACTATTATATGTCCAGCCACCACCCTAGATAAATACCAAAAAGGACTGTAAATTGAACATGCCACAGAGACCTTGTGTATCTGTGTTGATTGCAGCACTATTCACAACAGCCAAGTTATTGAACCAGTAGGTGAATGAATACAGAATACATGACATACATTTGGCCTCACAATGCTCCCACAAGAATTGTAGACTAACAAAACCCTTAACTACCAGTCATAAGAAACCTCCTTTGGACTGGTTGGTCAGGGGGATCCAAATGACTCCCAAACAATACAGGTTATTGTTGCCTTTGGATGTCCTCACAGAGGAGTTGAAGGTAATCCCATGTTGCTGAAAATACCACATACTTAGGACAGAGGACTTGTATGAGTCAAGCTGTATCTCGCCTGAAAGCATCTTTCCAGGAGTCTAGGTTCCACAGTACCAGCAAGAACTATGTAAGCAGCAAATATAGGGGAAGCAATAAGTTGTCCTGCCCAGCTATGACACCGATGAGTCACAATGACCTATGATATGACAAGATGTCCATAAAGGTATAATAGCAGCGCTTACATGGTGGTGGTGACCAATGACTGTCTAAGTAGATTTAAGGCCCACTCAACAGGAGAGAAATCATGCCTGGTATTAGAAACCTAGCTACCAGCCTGGGACTAGTAGTAAGGTCATGGATCTTAGAAGAGAATCTACCACCACCACTTCACTAGACTGTAGAACCCCTTAAGTGCATCATACATCTTCTCCTTATCATCCCATATCAAAAAAATGTCTCTGAACAGCAAATGGAGACTATTACAAAACAACAACAACAACAACAACAACCCACAACTGGACAAAATGCAAAGATCAGTGGACTATGGGGAGCCCAGCCCTAGCGGATGCCTGTAGAGCACAGCATCTTCAGTGATGGCGAAGGAAACAGTATAGAATGTGTAGATGAGTCTGGGAGCTCTACCGTGTGTCCGCCTCTCTTAGAAAGGGCTGTCCAAACAGGGCCCGATATGGTAATATCAGCAGGCATGCTCATGTGGAGGTGGGACAGTCCACAAGTTCTCACTCTCAAACAACTGCAGGAAACTAATGACTACCTAGAGAGGGCAACTGGCCTCTTCTGGGGGATGAGCCTGGTTGGCCCATCTAATACAAAACAATCAGCCCTGAAGCTTAATATATACAAAGAACGAACAACAAATGGACTCAGAAGTCTCCCCCCCCCCAACAATAATAAAGAAAAGGAGGCTGTCAATTTGAGGTGGAGAACATGGGAGGGGTTGGAAGGAGGAGGCATGGGAGATGTTCGAAAGAGGGAAGAGAGAAGTGATGCTATCATATTTTGATTAAAATGTATAAAATAAAGTTATTTAAAATAAATTAATAAAGTAAAAGTTAAAAAGGAATGTGTCACATATACATGGTGGAGTTTTTATTTAGCCATAAAAGAGAATAAAGTTATATAACCTGCTAGAAGATATACACAACTGAAGTTCATATTAAGCAAAATAAGTCAGGCTTAGAAAGATAAATACATCATGGTTTCTCAAATTTTATATACTAGATTAGTCTTACACACACACACACACACACACACACACACACACACACACACACACACACACTCACAAAATATGATACCAAAAGGAAGATGGAGGGGAGAGGAGTTCTAGCAGGAGGAGTGAGGCAGAGAGAAGGGAGTGCCTGGCGTGGATATGGTCATCATCCGCGCTGTACCTAACTGAAAACATCTTCATGCAACTCATAACTATTTCTTTGAATAGACATTAATAAATCTTACTTTTAAATAATCTAAATAAATATTTCTAAAATAACTCATGGACAATGGCTGAGTATCTATCTATCTATCATCTATCTATCTATGTATCTATCTATCTATTCATCTCCAACCACACTGATCATTAGAGAAATGCAAATCACAACATATTACATGTACATAGTAAATTATTTATAATGTGCTCTGCAATGGTGCACAAATACCGGGTTTTTTCCCCAGTGGAGAATGATTTGTCTTATTGATTACATACTATTTCATCACTCCACTGGGATTTGCATTGCTGTTTCCTTTGGTTATCTTTCAATGTACCCTTCCACTAATGTTGTAGAGCAAAAAATAGTCCCCAGCAATCTCATAGAAATGGTGTAAACAGAATTTTCTGTTGTCCTTATAAAGTCTATCTTGGTATAAACCAGTGTATTGAACATCAGATTTTATTACAGCTAATCTTTTCTTGGAAAATTAAAGGAAACAGAGCACAGGTTTTGCCATCTATTTTTGGAAGAGACTATCACAGGTGAAAGGCAACGACATATCATAAGGTCAGTGAGGAAAGAGTGCCAAGGCGTATGGCTGGGTATAACTGGTTTTCCAAGAGAGGAGAGAGCTCTAGAGGAAACTCTAGAAGTTTCAGGAAATAAACAAGGCTATTATCAAGAAGATTGGAAAGACTTGATTTGGTTGCCATGGACATGCAGATACTGGGGTCAAGAATCGTTCTTTTAGGTGAGGAGCACGTGCCTTATGAAGTTCAAAGAGGCTACATTAGACAAAAGAGTAAAGACACCCAGTGTGGCATGAAGAACTAGCAAGTGTCAATGTGCTGCTTAATAAGAGGAGATACAAGAATTTGCTTCCTATGCTGCTTCCCAGTCATAGTAGGACACTGTCTATCCCCAATCAAATTGGGTGCACCACAACCTGTCACTTTGGGACATGCTTTTCCCTTAAATCTGAGTGACCTGTTGTTTAATAGTTACTAAAATCTTTCCACTATTCAAGATCTGGCCAATGTGACTGCCTTTTCTAGTAAGATAAGCCAGAATTGATCTCTCCCTCCTTCCTTCATGCTCAGCAACTCAAATCCTTTTAACATTAGGAAGTTCTGTTCTGTTCTTGTCACTAAATTTCTAATGGGTCCTTTTGATTACATGTTAAGGTATTTCACACAGTACCTGACTTAGTCCATTCTCTGTTCCTAAAACTGACTACCGCATTTATAGAGGTTTGCAGAGTTTAAGGTTCTGGAGGCTGGGCAGTTCAAAAGCATGCACCTAGTGTCTGGTGGGGGCCTTCCTGGCAGAAGTCAACTCATGATGTGGCAGAGAAAGTGTACTAGTCCAGCTCTCTACCTTTAAAAGAATAAGGTCAGTGGTGCCATCAAGGGCCACAAATGGATCTACTCTTAATGATCTCCCAAAGGCTCTCCTCTTAAATACTGCTAACATTTAAATTTGGAGATGAAATCTCCAACATATAAACTTTTGGGGGACATGCTCCAACAGTGACAGTATTCAATCATATTTATGTAGCAGTAGCATTTTTCTTCATATAGACCTAAAGGGGGAATCAGGGGAGATTGGTATAGGAATGCACAATGGGACAAGGCCTAGCGGGGTGTATATATATGATATATATATATATATATATGATCCCAGTACCTGGGAGGTGAGGCAGGATAATTGTAAGTTCAAGATTCGACTAAGACCCTAACTTAAAAAACAAAACAACAAAACACAGGAGCTGCTTAGCGGTACCTGCACAGCATGTGTGAGTCTCATATAAGAGGGCTGAGAAGCTAAAATGAATGCGCAGTGGACATGATTATAAGGTATCTGGTACTTTTCTTGTTTGGCTTCAATTCTTCCTAGTAGGAGGCATGCCTTCTTGGAAGGGAAGTAAGCAGCTGATGTGACTGAAGGTCCTATATGGAGCAGGTCACAGACTAGATGGCCAAGAGGCCTATAGAAGCCAGTGAATGTTCTGTAAGCACAGGGTACCATGAATTTGGAATGAGTCAGTATTCATAGGACGTTTTCCTGTACTAGGTTTTCATAGGATAGAGAAAGCAGACAGTATAAAGACCTAACATTGTTGATGGATGCAGGAGCCTCACTATAATCTCTAACAAGTATTCAACATGAGGAGAGAAAGGTGTTGTAGAAGGATACCCCAGATGGTCCTGAGACCCAGGAAGGGTGGGGGGCTTCCTGAGGAACTCTCATTACTATCTGTTGTTAAAAATCAGGCGCTTCCCCGGCCTGTCTACAGTGACTCAGCGTCAGCTCAGCAGCTACATCACCACCAGTTGACAAATGCTCTTTAAAAGGTCCCTGCCATCACAGACTGCTCTCTTGTTCTCTTGCTCTTGTTCTGCCTGCCTGCCTGCCTGCCTGTTTGTCTGTCTGTCTGTCTATCTCTTTTACCCCTACTCTGGGACCGCCTCCCCCTAGCCCCCAATAAATCTCTTGAGTGAGATCTGTGGTGTGGTGTGATCTTTGCATCATACCTTGGCCACCACCTGTCAAGATGTTCTGAGCAAACCCTAGCACCTGCCAGACCAGGACCTCAACTTTGCTTTTGGGAGAATCACCCAGGTGACTTTGAAGAGAGCGGGATCCTGGAGCTCTGTTCATAGAGGCTGTGCTCACTGGCCTGGGGGAAACCTGGAACATCTGCAGTTTTAGAAAGTGCTCCAGTCTGAGAACCTTGGAGTAAGGAAACAGCCTGGGAAGAGCTTCAGCGACAGGAGGTTCTACTGAAGATTTTGTATAGAGTGGAATAAAAATTGCTATTTATGATCTTGGGCCAAAGAGGAAAAAAAAATCCCCAGGAAAAAGAAGGGTCTGAGTTGACATAAAAGTTAGTATGTATGGTTTAAGATCCAAATGTGATCTCAGCTAGTTTCCACTGTACAGGCGTCACCATTCCCAGACAGTCAACCTTGGCACTGTGGTAGGCAGATGACTGAACAGAAAAGGAAAAAACCACCAAGCGTTCCTCTAAAAAGAAAGTTGCCTTCTTCAGAACAGGTGTGTGTGTGTGTGTGTGTGTGTGTGTGTGTGTGTGTGTGTGTGTGTGTGTTGGTCATCTCTCTAAGATCCAGTGAGACTGAGAACAAGTGCTAAGAAGATGCAGAGCGCTTAGGAAACTTCGCTGTGGGCTGCATCTGAGTTCAGTCATTCCAGTAGATCTCCAGAGGTGACCATAGGAGGGTTTGAGGCGGCTGTGGGGTTTCAGTTGTAAAAGCTGGTCGCAGCCCTGGTATTCTTAGTAGCCATTTATGGCTCTTTTTCATAAATCTAGCTAAAATGTTTTTGAATTCCTTTACGCTTCCTGCCAATCCCACCTTTTGAAACTAATGAGTTCCGCAAGTTTATAACCTGCCTGTATGAAGTACATTTCCTTTCATTTGCCCTGAACTTACTTCACTCTGTTTTAAAGAGTACCCTCCTTGTCCTTAAGAAGAGAAGTAAACAGGATTGAGATGAGGACAGATTGGCTGAAGTAAGTAGGGCAGAAAAAGAGCCAGGTGTCGGAGGAACTGCAGACTACCTTAAATCCATAGCGTAGTTAAAAAGGCCAAGAGGGAGGTGTTCTTTGGACAATGGCTTGGCTGTTCTCCTGCCCAGACCCTGCCAGGGGTCCCTGCTTCCTGTTTGGGGCTCTAAAGCTCAAATGAAAGGGAAGTTTAAATGTTTAACAGATAGCAAGAAAAATGACAGAACACCAAAAGCAGAACCCACAGGAAAAATAAGGCAAATCTGGATTTTTTGTTGTTTACAATTACATACTCATTTCATATGAGAATATGCAGGACCCCTATGTCTTAAAACGAAAACACAGAGGATTTTCCAGGGCTGACAATCATTAGCTGACAATCATTAGCAGAAAAAGATGTGTCTTATTTTTTGTTAAGTTTCTATTTCTGAAATAATTTGGGGTTTATCTTTGAACATGCTTCCCTGGACTAGAAGTGAGGCCAAATGAGTTATTTGCTCTGAAGCAGGTGATCCTTTTGGTCTAGATCAAAGGACGAAACATGAAATAAACGCCTTACAAAAGAAGAGGGCTGACTATCATAATGTTAATATGTGCCCTATTTTTAAAGTATAAAGTAACAACATTTTAAAACATTAATGTCTGTGGGCTGCAGGGTGGACTGGAGTACCAGTCACACACCCCTCCCCCATGCCAACCCTGGTCATAGTATAAAGTTGGTTATAGGAAAGTCTCCTGCTTTAATAGCAAATAGGGCAAAGGTTACAAGCGGCAGGAATCTAGCTCTGTAGAATGTGCAGGGCGCAGGTTGGGCTATAAAACTGCTCATTAAAGGGCCCTGCTCTGAAGCAGAAGCAAATACATGAGCTCAGGGAGGAGAGCCACAGAAACTGTCTAGAAATATTTCCGTGAAAGACTGTGCAAACAGCCCTCCCTGGTCATGAGAAATGTGCAGTTTCTGCTTATACAAATAGTTTCACTTAGAAGACTTTTAAATATCTTCCCCACAACGTTGGCTTTGACTGACTGCCAAGAACTATCTAATGTTGTTCAGTTTTTTTTTCTCTTTTGATTTTTCTGAATAGACTGTACAGTGTATACAAAGTAAGATGGCGCGTACACTAGAAGTTTCTGAAAGAACACCAGAAGGAGTTTAGTCACTAACCCTCCATCCCAAATCCTACTTTAAAGCTCCTGAGTTTTGAATGTCAGCCCCAATAATACAAAGGGAGGGGGTGAGGAAAGGCATTTAACAATTGGTTGGGCAATGACTGTCCACACTTCAGTATCTTAGTGAACAGAAAGTGTAGATGGAGGAATTCAAAGCTAATAATAGGAATGGCTCGCTGGCTAAATAATGAGCGGCAAGAGGACTTCTAAGAAGGCAGTTAGCCCCAGAGCAATTCAGACAGACTTGCTTACACAACGGCTGGCTGCTTTAGGAGGCAGCAAGCCAAAACCAACATCAACACCCAGCAGGGCCAGTGCTCACAGAAGGAGTGTGTAGCTGGACACTGGTGAAGTGCATTGTGGGAATGAATGAGAAGTCAAGACCCCCATCTCACTTTTAATGGGAATCTTGTGATGCCCCAGACCCTGTCTGAGCCATAAGAGGGGCACCCTGCTGGACTCTGCTTGGGCCCTGTGATTAATGGGAGTGATGGGAGGCCAGGCTTGTCTGGCAAATAGACTGGGGATGAAAGCGGTGGGCAGTGAATCATGAGCCCTGAGTTGGACCCCCGCTGCTCTATCTGGGGTCTCTTTCACCATTTCTGCAGTATGTGTTGGGGTTGGGTTGGGGTGAGGGACCCAACGAGGATATGAGTGTGGAAATTCTTATTTATTTTTTTATATCAAAGAAAGATGGTCCGGTTCCGTTCTCACTCCTAAGACTTGTGTTATAAAGGCAGTCTGGAGCTGCTTGTGAGAAACCATGAATCAAAGTGAGAGAGACTCCCTGTTAAAAGCAAGGCTGGATGGCCACAGGCTTCCAGCCAACATCTCGGGCTGCTTGGGGCAGGTGTGGTCTTGAGGGTTGTTGCCGCTGCTTTGTGGTGGGGGGAGGGAACTGCCTGAGAATCACACAGACATTTGGCCAGAATACAACTACAGAGCTGTATTCCACAGCTTAACCCAGTCACATCCTGTGAGGTAGCTTGGACAATGTTGAACGCATCTTGGCAGTCAAGCTCATCTTTTCAGAGTTTGCTACAAAAAGCATTTCCTTATTCACCCAGCTGTGAACAAACAAAACGAAACAAAAAGAAACAAAACAAAAAGAAACAAAACACAACAAAACAAACGTTTTGGCTCTTTTCACCCCTTTTCACTGGCTCCTAAAACATTTCAGGAATAATCATTTCTTTTACCTTAATAGATTTTTAAAAATTGGTACCGTCCTTCTAACGTTGCAGTGGCAGTTTACCGTTTTTTACCTCTTCCTGTTTTTACTAGCCATTTACTCTGTGATTTATACATTTATCCCCTTAGCATAGTACATGCTGCTGTGTGGCGTGTGAGCTCAATGAAATATATTTGTACATGGAGCTCAGTCCTTAGATGGAAGCATTAAAGCACTAGCTCAGACAGGATGCTATTTACACTCTTTTTAAAGTGGCTCAGCAAGGCGGTGGGAGATTGCTAGGCACCGGCCCCAGGGTGTGGCTCTTCAGGACTCTGAGCATCAAATAACTACAGAAGAAAAGGATGGAGTTCAAGACTTTACAACTGGCAGAGTTGTTCCTATGAGCCATTGGTTGATATCAGTCTGACTCAAGGAAATGTCCCACCTTCACTTCTGAGCCCCCCCCCCCCACCGTGATTGGCACAGATGCAGACGAATCACCTCTGCTAGGACTCTCTGAATGTGGTAGTGTAGCCTACTGACTCAAGTGGAACTCTATCAATGTCCTCCCATGGATGTGCTGGTGGGTAAGGGGTGGGAAAAGGCAGCAGAAGAAAAGGAGAATCACCTTTAATCCCAGCACTTGGGAGGCAGAGGCAGGGGAATCTCTGAGTTTGAGGCCAACCTGATCTACAGAGCGAATTCAGTTTTAAGCACACAGCTCCTGAAGGGTGTCTCTGGTCTGGCAGAAAGATCTGTGGGAAGAATACTATGTTACATGGCAAAATAACTAGTTATCCTGGTGTTGTGTAAGAGACTTTTTTCCTGAGGTGACACAAAACACACACACACACACACACACACACACACACACACACACGTGTGCACATGCACACGCACATTCTTGTACACACAAGTTAGCAAGATTTAAAATCTCTCATTTGTATTCCTGAATCCCTGGAAAGGAAGTGTTAGTCATGTGCTAAGGAACACAGCAATTCATTATTATGTTTTCTTTCTTTCTCCCTATGTACCGTCCCAATAAGATTAAAAGCTGTCCCAGATATGGGCAGAACGCTGAGGGAGGAGAGGAATGGGAGGGAGAGAAAGACGGCCTTTTAATAGCCTCTGCCCCACTCATTCAACACAGTAGGAACCTTGTGCTTCAGACCAAAACTCAACGGTTTCCTTCCTCTTAAGCCTCTACTTGGCTGTGTGTGGAAGCCATGCTCTGAGGTCTCTGGACAGATCTGGAGAGGCAGTAAGTCAACAACTGGCCGTCCTGATAGGGTCGATGGAGAGGCCATGGGGAAGTGTGGTATCCTTGATTTGTAAACAAGCAAGCAGGCGAGCAAACATGCATTCTGGAGTACTTCAGTCCTATCGATGGTCTCCAAATCAACACAGAGTTTCTGAGCATCTTTTCAAATGTGAGCATCATACAGAACCTCCCCCACCGGGGTCATGCTCAGGAAACTGATGTCCTGACTGACTTTCGCTCAGGATCAAGTTCTGGATGTCCACCCATGCTCTCCCTATTTAATTTGTGGCTATTCCTCAGGGTCTGTTTACCACACTCACACTTGGGAAGAAGACTGATCATCTGTTTTGTTCAGTGCACCTTCCAAGTTTTATCTCCTATTAAGTTTCTATGTTGTCTCTCTTTGAAACGTATCTTCTGGGTCATATTTTTGAGAGTGTGAATATCCCGTTTCTTATCTGACTTCCACCTCCTTGTTTTAATATCCACGGTTAATAACTGCAATACGTTGCAGATGACAATTCTTAAACTTCTTCTCTAAGTTTATGAAGTTGATTATCTTTAGTGACTAGGAGCTTCCTCTTCTACTGTTTCACTGTCAGTTGGTTTATTTACGTGGCTACTTATGCTTACAGCTGCTGGGTCATAATCCA
The DNA here is from genome assembly GCA_028551405.1 of Uromys caudimaculatus. Classification (NCBI taxonomy): domain Eukaryota; kingdom Metazoa; phylum Chordata; class Mammalia; order Rodentia; family Muridae; genus Uromys; species Uromys caudimaculatus. The sequence continues at coordinate 29,774,159 of CM052711.1, read as the reverse complement.
CAGTGATGGCGACCGTGCTAATAAAGTCACCCCAGATCTAGTCACTAGGAACCTCCTTTAAGTTTGACTCTGGTATCCTTTTCACGTGTTCTCCCATAAATGTTTGAGCACTTCCTTGTTTTCCAGTACTGTGAGACAGTCCAGGCCCGTCCTGTACTCCTCAGTTCCACTCCTGGAATGTCTCCAAGGACTGCTGGTTTCTTTTATTGGAGACAAAGATAAAATAATCTTATCTTTTCCTGTGAGTCACACTGAGTACACAGTCCTCCCAGTAGAAAACAAAAAAATACTAGTATAGGCCCAGAGAGGAGTAAGGACCCTGAATTTTCAGTGTTTTTAGGTAAATGTTTTTACAACCATAAACTTCAGTCCCAGTATGGTTATGGTGGCAAAAGTCTGTATGCCAAGTAACCAGGAGGTAGAGGGACTAAGATTGCCACCAGAGTGCCAGTCTGGCATACACAGCAAGACCCAGATGTTCAACACAAAAACAAACCAAGAAATATCTTCTGAGGCACAGGGAGTGCCAAGGAAGGAGGGAGTGGAAGGAATTGAAGAATTCAGTGATAGGGGAAGGGCTCCGAAAGGCCATCTTCTGTGCCTAACACAGCTAGCGCAATCATGAATCCATAGCAGCTACAGTTAGTGGCTTGTCCTGGGCCTATACATGATAGGGCTGATCGGTAGTCAACCATGGATCGGGAGAGTGCTCATGGTGGAGTCACGGGAAATTATTGGCTATAGATGGATACTGGGAGAGGGTGAGTCGTTGTCTTTAGTTTGTATACCTGCTATTGAGCCCACCGGGCTCCACTGAACAGTTCCACACTCATGGACACACAAGAGAGCTCTGGCTAAACTCAGTGGCTCACCAGACAAAGCAAAAGGACACATATGTGGGAGCAGAACTTTTAGGGAGGAAGTGGGGGAGTGAACAGAGGTAGGTAGGGATAAGAGAGGGCAGGGTGTTTTCATATAATGTGTTTTTAATCTATGTGCTCCTAGAGTTTTACTATTCATAAATATAATCTGTTCTGAAAAAAACCTGCCAGGTTGTCATTTTCTTCTGATGGTTTAAATAATGATTAAAAATATACTAGGCCTTCCCTCCCTATCCTTTATGCCTCAGATACATTTCTTGTATCTTTGTCTATTTATATTTGATACTGCATTTGTGTAGTTTGCTCAAGTATATTGCACTGGAGTATCATCTATCTATCTACCTATCTATCTATCTATCTATCTATCTATCTATCTATCTATCTATCTATCTATCTATCTATTACCTGCTTTTTCCCTTTCTTCTCTCACTCCCTCATGGAGGATTTTGTTTATTCCATTCCCCTTCCCCTCCAGAAGAACTGTGATAACTATAATTCACTCATGGTGGAATTGCTGACACTGTAAATCTTGTGTAATTGTTCCCCCTGTAGAGAGTTAACATCTATCAGTACACCATTCTACATAACCCTATTTCATTTATATTCTATTAAGATTTTCCATTTATTTATAGTTTTAATTTTAATGATTGTCTTTCTCTTTCTAAAAGGTTCATTTGATTGTTCATAAAATATGCCTTTCACATACAGTCATAGGCCAATCATGTCTTAAACATCAAAGCTGAGTCCACAGTTTCTCTAGCATGTGCTGTCGTCTTGACTTATTTGTGATGTCTTTTTCAGTGTTGGATTGTATGTTCATGTTCAGTTAGGTGACAATGGAGTCAAACCTCTTGGGACAGAATCTGATGCATGTATGGTTTGGAGAGGTGGAGGTGGCTGATGGGTAGTTTGAGAATCAGGACTTGGGCAGTAGGAAAGGTGAGCAGAAATGGACTAAGATGGGGCTCACTTCAGAAACAGACTCACCTTAAATGTCTCCTCGGCTCTGCTACCCAACAAGACATGGGACATTGTTAGGGAAGTCAAATGTCCAAACCCTGGCTTTATCCCCCTCCCCTGCCTTATCTTCCCTTTCTCCGTTTCCTCCCTACTTTTTTGTATTGATCAGAAGGTTTGATCAAGATTATTTGATCAACACTTAATTTTGACTCATTTAACTCCCTCAAAGGATCGGGTCATTCCAGGTTCAGAGAGTAGACAAATGGTTGGGTCCTCGGGTCTGAGGCAGAAGCAGGTCTACTAGGAGCCAGAGGACCAGGGAGGGTATGGTTTGTTTCTGTCAGTGTCTTATGAGGGACAAAGGCAACACTGTTTTCCTTACCACTGTAACTGAAGTTGGGTCACCTGGATGATATCCCTCTGTAGCCACAAGAACACACACCCTTATTGGCTAGACTATTATGTGAGCTACAACTGGCATGTGTAGCAAGGTATCTAGCAGCTTGAGATTATGCTGAAGTGAACTGGAGTCTTAAGTTCAGCAAAGTTCTATGCAAACAACTGGCATAGAACACTGACTAGGGATTGCTTCTTCATCTCTTCTGTGAGAAGGAAAAAGATGTTCATATGACAAATATAGCTGTTACTCAGCTTATGATTGGGTTACATTCCAATAAACTCACCATGAGTTCAAATTGCAGAGACAAACCTCATAGACTGTGTCCAACTACTACACATCACAGTTTCCTCTTGTGTGGCTGATGGGGAGTTTGCCTGCTGCCACTGCCCAATATCATGGGGGTGTATCCTAGCCTGCATACTTCTAGCCTGAGAGAAGCTCTCAATTCATAATTCTAAGTATGGGTTCTACTGAGTGCATTATTCAACTTACACCATAGGCCTCTATAGCGAACCCAAAGCTATCCCGACCTCATTCATGGAAAGGATCTTTCCATCTCGAATAGATTGGCAATTGCAAGATCCAGTCTCTCTGACTTCATAGTCAAGTTCTTGCACAAAGAATAAACTGGAACACCCTGTGAATTTTTAACACCCACAGTGAGATTGGTAGTGACAGCTTTAGGTTCAAAAGTACATCCCTATTGTTCAGTGGACTATATGGGATCAGCCGGTGGAGTGAAGTCCTGTATTGCACAGACAGATGTACTCTGAGAAGTAATTTTAGACCCCGGGGTAATGTATGTTGAAACTGTGCAAAACCACAATCCACTAGTGGATCTGATACCTTTTGGCAAAGTACTGTTTGCTATATTAGCTTCCTGTGCCTGTATGATGATCTGGGAAGCTGGAGGATCGGAATTCGTCACTTAATCCCTTCATCCTCAGCTGCCGAGAGGTGAACACATCCTGACCTATGGTATCACAGTTGGGCCAAGTTCCATACACTATCCTGCTAAGCATGTGGTGGTACAGCTCTGAGGAAGATATCCTACTTCAGAGATGCAGTGTGAAGAAAACTTCACCACACTCAGCTTGTTTGGGTATTTTCTGTCCCTTTCGGTTGAGTTGAGGCTGGTTTTGCCTTTACCCATGGATAGAGCAGAAGGCTGTCTTGAAATGCTGTGATCACATTTCCTCCATTATGGCTTTCACTTGAAAAGAACAGATCTCATTTTCCTGAAAGCACACAAACCTCCTGAGCTGAGACCTGATAGCTCAAGTTTCAGCCTGAAGAATGCTTGGGGGCTGATGGTTTATGCTAAAGATGCTGACAGATGTTGCCCAGCCTCACAAGGCAGTCTGCTCAGGGAGTCCTGGGCGGCAGACATGGCTGCTTCCTCAAATGCTAAATTCTTGTTGCCAAACAGTTCTACTCTAAGAGAAACCCTAACATCCACCGTATTAGCATTTTAACAGATATTTGGAGAAAGCCATCAATTACTCTGCAGTGCAGACTTCAGAAATTCCTAATTCCTAATTTTGCATTTTTGTTGAGACACAAGACATGTGCTAGACTTACACCTCTAAAAGGTCAAGTAAGGGTCAGACTTCCGGAATAATGATATTTAAAGCATAAAGTGAAATGTGAAACCCCAAAACTGTTAGAGGAATGTAATGTCGGACTTTGATATGTTTCTGACAGTGGGCTTTCTTTACCTATACTCTAAAGTCTGAGTCAGGGGGATGGACAACAACAGGATTGATCAGAAACAATGGAATGTTTTAAGTGCTCTTCAGGGGTCGAGTGCTTTCCTGGGAGGGTAATAATTCAAAGGATGTCAGTAGATGCAAATGAGTTTTACTGTAAGAAGGAAAAAGGTGAATGGAACTTTTGTCTCTGGGAGACTTTTAGAATTTCAGACAGGCTTCAGTTTGGATAATTCTAGTCAGCCTGTCTACATTTCTGATGTTTTTTTCAGTTTGGAATGATTGAATGATATTCTCTATGTCTGCATACTAGACTGTTCAGGAGTGTTATGCTGTTCTGTTAACAGCTGTGCTCTCCACATATATGCATATATAAGAGTTCCCTGCTGTTTCAAAAAGAGCTTATGGATTGTGTCTAGTATAAAAAGAGAGCAGACCCTGTTTTCACATGACCTTTCTCTTTCCTTTTAGGTCATTGCTGGTATTCTAAAAGATAACCTAGAGGTTTCACTGCATAGCTAGGCTCCTGGAAGAATTGTTTCCTCCAAAGTGAACTACTTCCTTTCTTCTGCTCGTGATAACATAATAGGTAAGCATTATCTTCTAAAAGCCCAAACGCTGTAGAAGCAAACAAGAGGTGTCTAGTGCTGGCTCACAAAAGAAAACAGTGCTCTAGAATCATTGGCACATTTAACCATTGCCAGAGAAGTAGCCTACAAGAAATACACACGAGGTAAAATGGAAGAGTATGCCAGATGTATGTGCCTGAAGACAGACTGCCCTTCATCACCCAGGAGGAAGATTGCTGGTAGAGCTTTTGCTTATTAGCTTTTTTTATTAAAAAAAAAAAAAAGACTAATTAATTAGAAGGTAAAATACAGCATGTTATAACCCCCCTGCTCATTAGGTATATTAAGCAAATGCAATTTGGAATAATCATAGTCGTTTTTATGTTGAGGAATCTGTACTAGATTAACACTTCACATGGGCTCACATCACATAGTATACGTGCTGACTGAGGGTTGTATTTATTTCTCACCTCACTCTTTTTTGGCCTTAGGATGGACTGATCCATTGTCTACATACAGGAGGATTGGGATGGACTGATCCATTGTCTGCATACAGGAGGATTGGGATGGACTGATCCATTGTCTACATACAGGAGGATTGGGATGGACTGATCCATTGTCTACATACAGGAGGATTGGGATGGACTGATCCATTGTCTGCATACAGGAGGATTGGGATGGACTGATCCATTGTCTGCATACAGGAGGATTGGGATGGACTGATCCATTGTCTGCATACAGGAGGATTGGGATGGACTGATCCATTGTCTACATACAGGAGGATTGGCGTCTTCGTGCTTCTGACCCCAGCATTGCAGCAATCCTCACAATCATTGTCTCATGGGAATTTACACAAAACTTCACAGGACCCCTTAGTTCAAAATAATACATCCCAAAGAAGGTCAAGCTACTCCAGTCAAACTGACCCAATTAACACATGGATTGCAATGGCTCTTCACCTTTCTAATGCTGAGACTCCTTAATACAGTTCTTCAAGTTGTGGTAACCCCAAACATAACATTATTTTATTGCTGATTATAACTGTAATTTTGCTACTGTTATGAATAGTAATGCAAATCACTGATATGTGACCCCCAAAGGGTCATGACCCACAGTTTGACAACCCTGCTTTGGAGGCTTAGAGAACATTGTAGTAAGTTCAATTCAGGGGATAGGTGAGATTTTTTTTTTTAAATTTCATTTTTATAAAATGGCTGGTTAGTAATTAATTGTTATTTTCTTATCACCTAGATATAAAAGTCAGACCAGAGTATAATTATTTTCCTATTAAGATGAGTTAGAATGAGTAGTAACCAGATCCTGTACTACATCATATCACAACAATGAGCCAAATAAAGATGAATGAATACCCCAACTACAAAAATGCTGTAAAAGGTCTAATAATAGAAGAATTAGTCGCTTACTGAGAAAATCTCAGTGCCAGAGGCTGAACTAAGACCTTTATTGATTACTTTCTCAGGGAAGCCTTCTGAGGATGCTCCTGTTACCCCAGTTTGCATGGGATGAAATTGAGACTTTAATGGAGGTAGTAATTTGCCTCTTAGGTCTATGATACAAGATTAAAAACTCTCACCATTAAAAAATAGTATGGACTATAGGGGAGATAGTGGTAGATGAACTGATAAGATATCCACTCTCCAGGAAAGTGGCCCAGCATGGGTCTTCCTGCATGTTCCTTGGATCTCCTGCCGTCAAGAATGGCAGTGTCAGGCTTATCTACAAAGTGTCGTGTTTGTGTGTGTGTGTGTGTGTGTGTGTGTGTGTGTGTGTGTGCGCGCACATGCAGACAATCCCCTCACTTCACTTACGTCATTCACTTGTTGACTATGCTGCTGGGACTACAGTAGGTATGGTGGTCTTGGCTGCATTTCTCTAGAATTTGAACTTACCACTAACCTGCTCTATAAGGCCAGGTAAATTATCTACTCTCCCCCAGTATTTGTCTTCAGAGTCATGAGATGGAATTAAGAACTCCAACCAATCCAATAAATATTGGTTGTAGAAGAAAGTTTTTTTTTTTTTAAAGTGCCAGCCCTTTTCCTGGTCTATATTGAGACATTATCAAAATGTTACTTGCCTTGTTTCTTCTGTACCTAATACATTTTGGCATATTTTTCATATGTCAAGCAGATGGTGGTTAACTTTCCTTCCAGATTTTCCAATTTGCCTATTTTTCAGACTTGCATTCATTTCTGTGCACAAATCTCCCTATACCTGGGCATATGATAAAACTTTGGTGGAACTGAGAACACAGGCATAAAAATAAGACAAGACATGGATCTTGGCATTGGCTCTACCTATGCACTAAATAACTTCACAGAGTTCAAAAGATTAGCAGCTTAGCTATAGTCCCCTATAAGTGGTCCTAGACTGTCTCCCGCAAGCTTATAGGCTCATGTATTTGAGCAGTTGGTCTCCAGTTGGAGGCGCTATTCTGGGACTTATGGAACGTTTAGGATGTGGAGCCTTGCTGGAGTCTGGATTTGAGGCTTGGTAGTCACGCCCCACTTTCGGTTTGCATTCTCTGTTCTCAGTGTGTGGTTGAGATGGGACATTTTAGCTGTAAGAATGTTAAGTCACTTTCGGTCACGGTATTTTATCACAGCAAGAGAAAAGTGACTGATAATTTAAGTGACCTATTTTCCTGGATCCTTTTACTATCTCTTTTCTTTGGTGTTCTTTACTTTCACTATGCTGTGCCTTGAATGCTGATAAGATGATGCTGATAAGAAGGTGATGATGGCTCTATCTGGAATTTGCTGTGTTTCATGGTTATGTCAATTGGAGAATTTAGAGAAACTGTCACTCTCTCTTTCTTTTTTTCCCTCTTGAAACTCAGTGTACTTCTAGAATGGAAAATTAACCAAAATCTTTAGTTCATAGTACATTATCCTTACTGGGAGTAAATGGGTCATTTTTATTAATATTTTAATGAGTTAACTTCATAATCTGTTCAGTATATGTGAATTTATTACTCAAAATAAAGCTAGGACTTTCAAAACAACCTGCTCTCCTCATGTGGTACCATCCAGGAATAATTTCCCTGCCTCTCTCACCCGGTGGAACTATCCATGGGACTAATCATCATTCCTTCATTTTCTGAATAGTTTTATTGTATTTATATGTACTTAAATATTTAATTTAATAATAAAGATGTGCTATATTTTTGTACTTACATTATTGAATGCACTGGAGTCACTTGTCTTGATATATTGGAGTTCACTCATTTAGTGTACTGTATAAAACTCTAACATGCAAATGCATATAATTTATTCACTCCATAAGGGCAAATTAGGCTGCTGTCACTAGGTTTTCACTGTTACGACAACCCTCTGGAAAAACTATCCTTGCTCTTCTCTGAACACTACCTTCCAGATTCTCTCTCATCTCCTCAACTCTGATTAAAAATGAGTGAGTCCTCAGGCTGCTCCATAATATCAAGTATCTTTTCCTGTGTTCTATTCTGGTTGATGCTTTCTGGGTCAGGTAACTCATCTTACCACAGCTTTCCACTTCACTAATTTTAAAAATAATTTAGAAAATGTATTATTTTTCCCTGCCCTCCCCCACTGTGTGTGTGTGTGTGTGTGTGTGTGTGTGTGTGTGTGTACATGTGTGTACATGTGTGTTTGCTATAGTGCACATGTGGAAGTCAGAGGACAACTTTATGGCGTCAATTCCTTCTACTTTTGTGTGTGTTCCGGGAACCAAACTCAGGACTCCAGGGTTTTGCGCTGAGTCTCTTTACCTGCTGAACCATCTCTCTGACTCCAGTTTTTTCTTTAATGAACTTCACTGGCTCTTTTGATTTGTTTTTTTTTTTCACTTCCGTGACCAAGCATCACTTATAGAAGTTTCAGTTTTCCAAATCTGTTTGCTCTTTATTGCTTTTGCTGTTACAATTCTTTATTTCCCTATATTAGATGTTTTCATTTTACTTCTGTGATTGTATCTCTACCATCTTTAGAGGGCTGATTTCATAGACCACTGTTTCTCATATTCTCAGGTATGGCTTGCTTCTTTTTCTTCTCCTTACTTTGTTCCCTTCAAGATATTTTTCTTTAGAAAACTAGGAGAGAAGAGGTCTAGGTGGACCTCGAGGGTTATAAGGCTTCTGCTGGTTCTTCTGGAGGTACCACAGACCCAGGTTGAATTGAAATTTTCATTGGATCTCATATAGACCAGACTGGCCTCCAACATGGCACGTGGCTGGGGCTGGCCTTGAACTCCTCACCCTCCTTCCTCTATTTCACAAGTGCTGAGATTTTTAGCATGTGCCACCAAGCCCAGTTTGTCTATGAGATTCTTAACTTACATACTGCATCAACCAGACCTTAAACTCAAATGTGGGCTTAAAGACAGCTAGCTACCTTCCCCACCCAATGCCATGGTCAACACAAGGTAATTCTTTCGCTGTGTCCTTGTGGACATTGCTGTGTGTTTCTAACACATTCTTAGACCAAATTGTAGCTTGTTTTCAAGGATTGTTGTCAATCCCGCACCATTGCAAGTATCCAAAACTTTATACCTATTTCTTGGGGTTCTTTTTAGCTACCATTATGGAGGGCTATTTCATTCAATATTTTAATTATGTGACAACTTATATGGGAATCTACTCTGCCATTCTGTTGAAAAGAAGAGCCCTATCAGTCCCCATTTAAAATGTACTCTTGATTTTCCTCAGCTACTTAACATTCGGCCATATATCTTGATTGTTTACTCTTGACGAGATGTAAAGATGATTGCAGGTTTTATTTGCTTTGGTGCCTCTAAAGCCTTAGGATAGAAATCCTTTTGACCAGAGCGTATAAGATCCAGCAGGATTTCCTCCAACTTCTTGCCTCTCAGTCTCCTCCACGAATCTTCCCAAATGTCACATAACTACAGCTGTGTCCCCAGCTTCCCCCATACACTGATGCAGCCACATTATCAGTTAGACAGCTGCTGTGCTTATTGTCGATTCCATTTTCATAGACCTTCCTCCTGAATTCTATGTACACTCTTTAAAATCATCTTAAAATCCTGTACAGAGCATTTTCTACACCTCAGCTTTGTATGGGAAACATAACTAGGCATTTCTAAGCGCCTATTGTTAAAGACTATTTCCTGACAAATATTTTACTGGTCTTTTATAATATGATAGGAGATAATTTCATGCATTATTTCCCAAATAAAATGTAATGCTGAGTAAACAGAAGGTGCTAACTTAATGTCTGTGCATTTAAGTGAATCAAATAGCACAATTGTTCTTCACAGCTAAGCATATCTGGGGAGCAAGGATAGTGTGACTCAGTTAGTAAAGTTTTGCACAGCATGATGGCCTAAAGTCCACCTCTAACACCCATTTCAAAATGGTGGACACACTGGGTGTGCCTGTAATCCTAGGAACAGGAAGTAGAGACAGGAGGGTTCCCAGAGCTTGCTGACCAGGTTGCCTAACAGAATTTAAGAACTTCAGGTTCAGTGAGAGCCCCTGTATGATAAGGTGGAGAGTGACTTCGGAAGACATCTGACGTTGGCTTACACATACAGACACACACAGACACACACACACATATACACACACGCATAGGGCATAGACTTCTCATGATAATTTTCCTCAATATTTAAATCTTCAGCCATCAGTATTTTGAAGCAATTCTGGTCCAGTCATTCTGAGCTGAGACTCATCATAAAAACACAGAGAAAAGGAAACAAATTGCATAGATTCCATTTGGCAAATCCAGGGCCTACAGATCTGCCTGTGGTTCAGTGTCTGGCGCCATCAGTTGGGCTCAGAATCAAATGCCGTGGAAGCTGGTAATTAGCGAGGACTCTAGACCACTCAGTTGGCAGCGGCAGGCTTCTTATAGCCACTGGGAAAGTGGGTTCAGAATTGCTGTCTAAAACAACAGTGCTACCTCAGAATGGATGCTTGCAATTATGAGGCCTTTTTCATGGAGAGAAAACTGTAATTAATATCAGTATGGAGACATCTGTCAAAGTGTGAGTATTTAAATGGCCCTGCCTGGCCACTCCAGAGGACTATTTTGGTGGCCCCTCTTCAGTAAGATGCAGATGGAGAGCGCCTTCCCTCCCATGCCTAGTGGTGAGAGGGACCTTACCCTAAGCATTGCACCGCCACTAATTCTTGGGGGGGGGGGGGGAAGCATGCAATTTCCCTCCCATTAAACTAAGGAGATGTATTTTGCCAGGGCAATGAAAATGTAATTATGTAGGTCACATTCAGAGGATGGATTTCTTTGAATCTTGCCTGGACAGACTGTTCATTTCTTAAGCTTGAATATTTAACGGAAAGAAGTTGGCTGCACCCAAGCTGCTTGATTTGGCCTCAGATGTGATCATTGACAGAGAAGGCGAAGAAGCTTGAAGAAACGAGAGGATGAGATGAATGTGTTCCAAACTGACCAGATGCAGGAAAATTTATATTTAAACACACACACACACACACACACACACACACACACACACACACACACACACACAGTGACTCACAGGCAAGAATTCTTAAGCTTTCTTCAAGGAAACTCAGTAAATAGCATGTACAATAAAATGGAGACAGTATTGTCTGTTTCTCTCAGCTGTTTAGATCACATAATCAAACTGTGTGTATGTGTATATGTGTGTGTGGGGGGTGTGTATATGTGGGTGTGTGGTGTGAACACAACTGTTCTCCCTGGGAAATTCCCAAACAGTAAAAACTACTATGGCTTCCTCATGATTTTTTTGCAGAAGACTTTTGTGACTTGGACTTGCATGTGAAAGAAAACTCTTGGAAGGAATGTGGAAAGAAGCCTGCTTCCTGTTAGGGTGCTGAGGATTTTCTCAGTTGCTTCTATGATTCCCACTGCACTCCATTGCTCTGAAAGTCAAAGCCACATATTAGAAGCAATGCTGGCTGGAGTTAATTCTCCCTGCCCTGTCGCTGGGAGAACCGACAGCTTTTAGCATGTTCTACATGACACACAAGAGTGAATGAAAAGTCTCTGCCTGCATCAGTTTACTGGAATATGGTGTAAATCATGTACTTTAAAGGCGATCTGGGGCCCTGTGCTTTTAAAATTCGGGGCTAAACTGACATAATCTGTAACGGTTTCAGCTCCTCTCTTTTTAATTAACAAAAGCTTTTGGAATTCTGTTGGGTTTTTTTTTTTTTTTGGTCTCTAAGAACATCATACAATGAAAATAAAAAAGGCTGAGCATAATAAAAATCTTCTCTGATTAAAGAAAGCCCTGTTTTCAGGAAAGAGGAATCGGCAGACTTCCCTATTCTCCAGCCCCTGCCTAGAATGCTTTGTTCAGGCACCGGGCATCTAACCAGCATGCCTTAGATTACTTTATGTTAATTAAACTTAAGTTAGTCCCAGAGGTGAAAGTCTGTATCTGTATGTGGCTTCAAAGGCTGCCCAGATTACTGGCTACACTCCCTTTCGGTGGACAGGATTGATCTGTGATAAAACCGTCCACTTTAAACTAAGTTTATTACTTTATTACCATAGAGGGCTGGAGTTTTTTTTCTCTCAATGGATAAAATGTATTTATAGGTTTCTTTAAGAATTACCCACTTTTAGATATCCGCTCCTCCCAACAAAAAAACTGAGATAGGAATAAAACAGAAGAAATTTAACAGGAAATAAAGGATCTGACTTCTATTGGAAACATTGCCTTCTAGGTTACTAAGCAGTGAGATAAAATAAGATGCACCTCATTTCTGTAACATGCTTATGCTTATTTCAAATTATTTTTGTGTGTGTGCGTGTGTGTTGTGTGTATGTGTATGTGAGTGTGCATGTATGTGTGTTGTGTGTGTATGCATGTGTGTGTTGCATGTGTGCATGTATGCGTGTGTTTATGTGTGTGTGTGTTTGTGTGTTTGTGTGTGCATGTGTGTGTGTGTGTGTGTGTGTGTGTGTGTGTGT
>CM052711.1:29670047-29753517 GCA_028551405.1 Uromys caudimaculatus | reverse complement strand
GATCTTATGGAGGTATTTTCTCAACTGAGGTTCCCTCTTCAATGACTCTAGCTTGTGTCAAGTTGACATAAAGCTAGTCAGGACACCATTCCTTCCAGTACTTTCAAACCTGAAAGCTCAGTATTGATATCTGGCCATTTCTTGGCCAGCACACAATTCTTGGTTGAAAAAGTTGTTTGAACCCTGTATATGGTGACCATTTATTTTATTATTGGCCCTAAATGCATATTCTATTGATTTGACTAAATTTTCTTTTTTTCGGGTGAGTATGGTTTTATTATTAAAATATCTTCTTTATTTTGAAATAAATTGAATATAAATAATTCTTTCAGGATATTTAACTCTTATGTATGCTACAAACAGTTTACTAATTGCTTTTTTATTTTTTACTTTTTAATTATCTTTTCTCCTGTTCAAAAGTTTATACATGTGTATATATATATATATATAAATATAATAAATATATATATATATAAAACCTCTTATATTTTCATTATTTCCAAATATATTATTTTTTGCTTTATATTAACTTATTTCCTTTCCCAAAGTTGTTTTGTTCTCTCTTTTGAAGACTTATATTTATGTGCATGAGTATTTTACATCCACGTACGTCTGTGTACCATATGCATGCCTGGTGCCTGCAGAGGTCAAAAGAGGGTCTCACATCCTCTAGAAAGTGGAGTTATGGAGAGTTGTGAGCTGCCATATGGGTATTTGGGAATCAAACCTGGGTCCTCTGAAAGAAAAGCGAGTGCTCTCTTAATCACTGTGCCATCTCTTCACCCTCCCCCTTTCCTGAAGCTTTTAGTCGCTCTGTTTTATTAAAAGCAAGACTTCTCCTTACACTGCCCTCCTCTTCCTAGTGTGATGGTTACCTTCTGTGGTAGGCCCTGACTATTATTTTCATTCCTGTGACACTTCAAATAGTGTTAGGATAAGGACTAATTTCTGTTTGGATACATTTCCATGAGTATTTTCTCATGTAAGTAGATACGTTTTCTTTATTTAAAATCTGCTAGACAATTGTACCTCATCTTTTTGAGCATCTTAAAAATTGAAGGTTTGATACAACCCTGTGTTGATCAAGTATTTGTTTGGCTTCATTATTTCAACAGTTCAAACTGCTAAAAAAAAAAAAAAAAAAACCTGCTAAAAAGCAGTTTTAAAATTAAGCTTAAAAAATTTAAAAATAAAAATTTTAGGTTAATTAAAAATGACTTATTTTATATGCATGTGTGGGTGCATGCATGTGTGGGTGCATGCATGTGTGGGTGCATGCATGTGTGTGTGCCATGTGCCTTGCATGTGATTGTGGAGGTCGAATCCACTGGAACTGGAGTTGTGAGCTCCTAATGGGGTTCTGGGAACGGATCCTTGGTTCTCTATAAAACATCAAGTGCTCTAACCATGGAATCACCAAGCCTCAGTGTATACTGTTTGCATACTTAATAGATAGTATAGATATAAATTTTGAATGTACTGGGAAACCAAAAGATTTGTGTAACTCCCCTTATTGTGATGTATATTTTACTGTAGAGGTTTTGAACTGAACCTATAGTATTTCTGAAGAACACTTTCTGTAAGCCAGGTGGTAGTGATGCACACCTTTAATCCCAGCACTGGGGAGGCAGAGACAGGCGTATCTCTGTGAGTTCGAGGCCAACCTGGTCTTCAGAGAGAGTTCCAGGACAGCCAGAGCTACACAGAGAAATCCTGTTCCAAAAAACCAAAAAGAACATCTGCTGTCTCTAGTGTTCTGTGGCATATTCGATACATAGTATCTATACATCGTAGAATCTTAGAACTGTCTCCTCTTATCCAAAAAGGATATTTTCCAGGAATGCAGGGTTTGGATAGTATGAAACCCTATGCATGTGTTTATTCTCCACTGCATACAGATCCAGGATAAACGTTATCAAGGGGACACGGCGAGTCACTAGCAAAACAACGACAGAGTAGACCAACTGTAAAAAAAAAAAATACCACACTAAAAGTTATGTGCAGGTGAGGTGGTCTCTCTAACTGTGCTCACGTGTGCATGTGGGCACACTCACACATTTGTGTGTGGAGGCCAGAGGACAACATGCCCTGGCATCCTCAGAAATGCCGTTCTCCTCTTGAGATGGGATCTTTTGCTGGCTTGGAACTCATCATGTGGGTCAGGCTAGTTGGTCGGTCCACAAGCTTCAGGGATTCTTTTGGCCTCCTTCCTAACATTGGATTACCAACACAAACCGATGCCTGGATTTTCTGTTTGAATTTTGGGGATCAAACGCAGGTCCTATGCTTGTGTGGCAAGCACCTTACCAACTGAGCTGTCTCCCCAGACCAACCTTTTTTCCACTTAAATGAAGCATTTTATAACTTTTCTTTGGCATACCTGCATTGGGGGTATTATCATTCTCATACTTGAACACACTTTGCAATAAGATGTTGGATAATCTGATACTAAGTAACTAATGGGAAGTCAGCATATATAGTGTGGATACACTATGTATACAGTGGATACACTGGATAAAGGAGTGAATTATGTACCAGGCAGAACAGTGTGCTGCTACTTTGTTTTATCATGCTATTTAGAGGGAAATTATTTATTTCTAGAATCTTCCCCTTAATATTTTTATATTTCTCTTGCATAGATAACTGAATTTGAAGATATGAGGGACTGAGTTATATGTATTCTGAATAAAAATTATTATACAAATTGTACCCCTCCTTTTTTATTTTAGTCCAGAAGACGAGAAAAGATAGTGGGAAAGGTCTTAAACTCTAATGTCTATAGTGGTGCTGTGTGATTACTGCATAATTTGATAATCTCACTAAGGTAAATCAGCAGAAATATAAACGCCTATTTTCTAGTTCAAAAAGAATGCTCTTCACATCATAGCTAATGGCAAAATGCTTTCAAAATAGGTGTAAAGAACTGCATTTCGGATGGAGGTGCATCTCAATGGCACAGGGCTTCTCTCATATCTAGGGCCTGTGTTAAATCCCTGTATCTATTAGGAAAAAATGAGATGCTTTTATGTTTTGAGAAGGGTTAAAGTGTCCCATTTAAAAACTACCATGAATCATACCAAAGAGAGAAAAACATGTCAAAACAGCTCTGTCTGAAACATGAGTTCTCGTTCTCTAGAGAGAAGTCATTTTATCTCGGACACATCAGAGAAAACGAAAACATAACAATATGGCCTACTGACCCTTCAGAAGCTCATCCTGTCACCTGCTCCCTTCTTTCTTAGACAAAAGGTTCCCTGAAGCTTGCTGACCAAGCAGCCTGACCCACATGATGAGTTCCAAGCCAGCAAAAGATCCCAACTCAACAGGAGTACCACATTTCTGAGGATGGCAGCTGATGCTGTCTAAGTGTCTCAGTTCTTCAACAAAGCCCAGTTTCACGTAACTCTAGAGTCTATTGGCAAGGCCAAAACATTCAGGAACATAACAAAAAAAATCTACATCACCTCAAAGTGTTCTACCTCCAACTGGACCGTCCTCTCCTACACCTGGTTATGATTAAAGTTGGTGGACCCAACTCTGGCATCGATAATTTTCTTCTAATGTCATTTTGCCAAAGGAAAACCAAATGTTTTGTGGTGTTGTGGCGCTTTGAGAGATGATGGGTTTTCATAGTCACGTGGAACTAGAGTAATACTTAGAGGCCACTGGGTTTTCATCCTTCCTTTAAGTTTAATGCTATCCTTATTGGCTTATGCATAAAGTTAGTCAACCAGATGGATGCTCTCTGGAAATCCCAAGGAAATATATTATCAAGCTCCTCAGAAAACTAGGGAAATCATACACATTACTTAAAAAAAAACAAACAAAACAAAACAAAAAAAAAAAAACAAAACAAAAAAAAAAAAAAACAAAAAACCCAGTGGAGGAAGCTGTTCTCTAAACAGCTCAGAGTGTTCTTTCAGCCACCCTCTTGATTCCTTTATTTTTTTTTTTATTTTTTTTTTTTTTATTTTTTTGGTTTTTCGAGACAGGGTTTCTCTGTGTGACCCTGGCTGTCCTGGAACTCACTCTGTAGACCAGGCTGGCCTCGAACTCAGAAATCCGCCTGCCTCTGCCTCCCAAGTGCTGGCATTAAAGGTGTGCACCACCACTGCCCAGCTCTCTTGATTCCTTTAATCAACCAATAAACATAACACGCACTGTCAAGAAGACACTGTTAGGTCACAAGAATGGGGTTTCAGTGGCTACCAGTGATCTCTCACTGGTGCTAAAAACAACAAGGAGTTAAAGGCCTTTACCTTCATAAGAAGGTAAAGTGAACCAGCTTGATTTCAATATCTATGCTCTTCAATATACATCCTGGTGCCATTCAGTTGGAGAATTCTATCATGAAAAATGACCAGTAGAAAGCAGTTTCATCAAATAGGTAAGTTATGGCTAACCACCTTCCCCATTGACAGGAGCTGGCCAAGTCCATCAGCCTTGCTGAAGGGATCAGTGGACAAGATGTTGTTAACTGGTGGAAAAAGTGGGTGCTTGGATATGACTCTCCTTCCTTTCTTTTCTTGCCTTTTAAGGCTCTGTAGTATGTAGGAAGTTCCTGCATTTCACTGTGCTATAGCTCAATACAGATACATACTACAAACATATAATTCTGATATTGAAATCTATTATTCAATTTCTCCTTTTCAAATGAAATGTAGTCAATCCCATACTCCTCCTGGGCAAGTATAAGACTCCTTTAATTTAAAAAGACTGAAGTTAAATAAAAGTAAACTTAATATTTTTTATTTCAAAGGGTAATAAACTTTTTTCTATAATGCAAAACTTTTAGAAGCATTAATATTGGGTTTAGGATTCTCTACATTTCCATTTGATTTTTTTGCACCAATATCATTAAAAATATCACTCACCATTTGTTATGTTTTATTTCTTACATTAAAAATTTTTCTACCTTGAATTCTCCAAATTTAACAAAGATACTTAACCATACTCTTTGATAAAGAAATAATATTTAAAGTTTACTAAATCTATAGAAGTGTCCTTTCAGAAAGAAATTAAATTATGTAGGGAAATTAAATGTCTTTTCTTTAGGACAGAGCATGGAGATTAAATTTTACCTGAAGACCTCAGGTTTGCGGATGGTATTTCTGGTTGATATTTGTATTCAACAAACAAACAAGTTGAACAAACCCCAAACCAGCTCTTCTATCCTTTCTCACATGCTACCTGTTGTTTGTCCACATCCCCCAAGCTGATTCGTGTTCTGGATTTTGCCTTCCTAATGAATACATGAACTTCTGTGGTCAAGAGCAACTTGTCTAAGGGGAAGAGAGACTCTACCATGAACAATTTAGAATATTACTGTGCTAAAGATGAATATTTTCCAAAGGAAAAATAAATAATATTCACAAAATAGGTCCCCCCCCCCCCAGAGTAACTGTGACTTTCTGACAAAGGGAAAAATTATGCTTTTCAGGAGAAATAGCAATGACTATCCACTGAGGAACATAAGTATCACTGTTTTGTTCTATCACGTGCCCATAATGTAAGCTATATGTGTTTCTCTCGTGGGAACTGGTGCTCTACATATGGATACAGGATGGAGGATGAGCTCCCAAACCGTCAGCATAAATTAAAGATGGATGAGGCAAATCTGTCACGGAGAAAATGAGCATCAGGGTTATTCCAAGGACCCTGGGTTCTATGTGGCATGTGGGGGATTCTATGTGCGCATGGAGGTGGATGGGTGCTACACGTGTGCGTAGGGAGATGAGTCCACTGTGCGCATGGAGGTGGATGGGTGCTACACGTGTGCGTAGGGAGATGAGTCCACTGTGCGCATGGAGGTGGATGGGTGCTACACATGTGTGTAGGGAGATGAGTCCACTGTGCTCATACAGAGATGTTAATTAAACAGGGTTTACTTTCCTTAGGATCTGGTTAACATCCTGAATGCTAAAATGTCATGCACTCAGTAAACAATCTGTCTTCTCAAATCTGAAAGGAGCCGTACTTCACAGCTGGTTCTCCTATACAGCAGGTATGTGGCCTTAGGGACAACTCAGAGCAGTCACTCCAACATAAGAAGGGTAAAGAAGAATCTCACACTCTCCTTCTAAAGAATCCAGATCTATACTCTGGAGACAGCACGGCTTGGCTTGCAGTGTTTCCCATTTACACTGAAATTCTAAGCTACAGAAAAATAGCATACAGATGTGCCGCTTGTGTTCTGAGGAGACTCTCTCGTGCCAGAGTCTATGGTCAGGAGTATGACCGCATTTTAAAGGTATTAGCGTATTTTTCACAAACTATCACTTATCCATAGTATAAACAATTAAAAATAAGGCATGGGGTAATAAAGACCAACACAAATCAAAGCAGTGAGCACTTGGGCTTTTGAGAGCCTTACTTTCCACCAGCTTCCCCCACACGACTATACCAGATATTCATGCTGCATGTGGCTGACTGTGGAGGCCCTGCAATCCTGCAGGGGCTTCAGCCCTATTCCAGAAGGTTTAATGAACAACAGTTTACAATTTTTGAGGTGTGTGTGTGTGTGTGTGTGTGTGTGTGTGTGTGTGTGTTGGAATATATGTGTGCATGCGTGTGTGGGTATGTGTGTATGTATGTATGTGTGTAGGGAGTATATGTACATGTCTATGTATACATGGGGAAGTCAAAGAACAACTTTGGAGATAATTCCTCAGGTGCCACCCATTTCAGTTTTTGAGACAGTCATTGGCCTGTTCTTAGCAGGTAAACTAACTAGGCTCCTGGCCAAAGAGCCCCAGGGATCTGCCTGTCTCTATGACCCTAGTGCTGGGATTACAAACACATCACCATATCCAAGTTTTTACACAGACTGCTGGGGATTGAACTCAGATCTTTGTGCCTGCAATGCAAGCGTTTTACAGGCTGAGTTACCCCACTTCAGCCCCAATTGTTTATATTTCTCACTCCTTTCATCTAATGAGTTGAGAAAACAGCAAACTGTATCCACTGTTGCGTTCATGATCCAAATGAACTTCTTGAAATGAGACATGACAAATGGGTGACTCTTGCCATGGTGTGTGTGTGTGTGTGTGTGTGTGTGTGTGTGTGTGTGTGTGTGTGTGTAAGTATGTATGTGTGTATGTGTGCAGGTATGTGATTTTATAAACACTTCAGTCATCCACGAACTGCTTGAGAAAGAGACAAATCATAGATGTAGTTAGCACCTCTCCAAATGCCAGAAGCTGGCTCCCTATTACTGTACCCACAATTAACCCGGGGCACGGATGACTGGTTAGATGGATGGTTGGCTGTCTTGTTTTCAAGTAACATATACAACACACAAAGTTTCAGACAGAGATTCACTATGGATAAAATAATTACAATTCAAGAACTGAATACTATAAGAATTAAAACAAGAGTTTCACATTTTGGCCAAATATTTGTCCCTAAGAGTCACGGCATTAGTTAGAAATACTATCTCTCACTTTGTGGAAGAAGCCTTTAATTTTTTTTTTAAGTTACTTGCTGTTTTCTTTTAAAAGTGTACTATAAATGATGTAAGTTCACCTCTTTCCCTCTTCACACATGCTGATCTTGTACATTTCTGGCAATATTTTAACTTTATTAAATAGTACTGCCTGGGTTGTGAGCAGTTATATCGGAGTATAAATTTATGAAGTGACACATTTTTTAGTACCAGCCATCTCTGTCAATTTACTCCATAATAACACATTCCATCAAATTAAACTGCAAAATATTTCCCACATTTGTTTTACATTCTATACATACGGCCTGTGAATAGCAATTTTGATGGATTCCAGCTGCTTTAAATATGCAGGCCAACTCTTACATAACAGATTCCTTCCAATTCTTATTGTATCCACTGAGGCCCATTCTAAGTGGGCCACCTGGTAGGATAAACGACCGTCACATGAAGGAAAAACAAAACAAAACAGGAAACCCCAAAACAACAAGAAAGAAAATCAGCCTGCCTAACAAAAGGCTACTTTCCCCAACTATATTACTCTTATGTTTGTAAGTAAATGGGAAGTAGCGCAAAGCTTTTGGGAGAGTTACGTGACAATTTAACCAAACTAGCAACCCCACGAAGCAGCAATCTCTCATTTATCTATTGTAACAGGAACGTTTAAACAACTTGCACCATTCATATGTGGTGCCCGTTATACAGACGGTTCAGTCTCCCGTCAACCTCCTCACATTCTCCGGCTTCGCTTCCACGCAGCTGAAATTCATGAAGGATCTAGGAGCTAAGTCAAACGTTGACCCCACCCTCCTCCTCCATTTTAAGGCCCCTTCAAAGCCAGTGCAGGATCTAGTTCAGTTTTGCCCACAAAGCCTGCCATATTGCCTGCTCTTTAAGGCTCCAGTTTGGGGTTTTATAACTGTGCAAGCTTTGATTTGGGGGTCAAATCTTCAACTACACTGAGTTTCATCAGTCTGGCGAAGCCCCACTCTGTGACAAACCCTCACCATTCCTTTGCTCTTGGAGTTGGTCTTTTTCTTTTGAGCCACCTCCCTCTGACATGTCTCGTAACCAGCTCTGAAAACATAACTTATTTCCCTTCCAAAAGGTCAAAACAGAGCAGCCACTGTGGTCATCTATTCACACTGCCCCCGACATTTGCATGCCCCATATAATCCATGTAATGGCCAGCAGAGGGTGGCCATCCCAACATGCACAGAACCACGCTTGTCAAGACGCATGCAGGAGTGGGGGCTGGGGAGACAGGAGAGACAGAAGAGCTGCAAGCGGGCAGAGAACTTACTTTGTTGCTCCCCTGTGCAGCCACAAGGAAGGAAAAGAGAGAGAAATATGTTAAACACAAATTTATTTCAAGATGATGAGTTTTTTCTTGCTAGATCAGAATCCAAATGAATGCCTGAACTCTTTGACCACTTCCCATTGTGTACATCCAGAGCTCATGCCTAAGTCAGAGAATCCATGGAGGTGGGGTGAGTGAAGTCACATTTACAATAGCGTGGAGATATCCCCCCTTCCTTTCTACTCAGAATACTTGGGGTGTGGGAAGCAAGCCAGAGAGAATTGGTTTGAATCGGTAATAAGCAAACCGCTAGCATAAAAGGCCGAAGAGTTAGTGTGCTGGCTTGCCTCTCCTGACGCCCCCCCCTCCAACATGCCAAGCACTGGAAAATTCCATCCGCCATTGCTTTTTTTTTAAACAAGCACTGCATCCTTGGTTTCAAAGAAAGTGGAATTATTATTATTATTTTTTTTTTTTAAAGAAAAGAAGCAAGTACTGAGGCACAGAGTGGGTGGCTTGGGGCAACGGAGGAAGCAGACCAAGTTACAGTCTCCATCTGAGCCTTTCTTCTTCTTCTTTTTTTTTTTTTTTGGTAAGTTATGAGTTTCTGTCTTGGGTTGGCATGGGAAGTCAAGACTGTAGAGTGGGGCTTCAGCCAAAATAAATAGTACTCCACACTCAGCAGCATGGATCTGGGAAGGTTAGTCACAAGAAACGTCGACATTTCTAAACGCAATACTGTGTTTGGAGACAGGGCGGCCAGTGGCCAGTGGCAGCAGTGACTCTCCTGTTGCAAACCGAAGCTGGGAGAGTATGATTTACAACAAACAGTTTAACTCACATATGGCCTAAAAAAATAAAACGGTGATTCATTGCTCCTCGAGCAGCCCGAGTCCTTGCAAGGTCAGTTCCTGTGGGGCAGACGTGATGGGATGTGAGCCCGGAACGGATCTGAGCTTCTCCTCACAGGGGCCCAGAAGAAATGTCTCACTGAGATGTAAGGTTTGCAGAAAGCTGTGAACGAAGTGTGTGCATCAGAGGGAAAGCCTGGGATGGGACTGGACCAGCCTAGAGACCTGCTATTTACATCTAGGTTGAGGCTGTGAGGGGAAAAACACACCAGGAAACATTCTGAGAGAGTGGGGAGGTGGTGATTGGGGGGGTCAGGAGGGGGTGTTTCCTTGAGCTCCATGCTGGCTGCTGACCTTAAGAAAACCATCTCTTCTAGGGACCATTGCAGCGATCATATTTAACAAAGAAAATATAAAGGCGTTGATAAAATACTGTAGAGAGGTTTCTTAAGCACTGTGGCTGCTACAGTACGGCTGTTTGTACATCAGCTTATCGGATGCATAAATAACACAAGAATGAATAAAGAAAAAAACTAAACAAAACAAAACCCCCAAGGAATCCTTCCTAGAGAGGGTGCCAACTGTTCAGTAAGGTAGTAAAGACCCCACTGGGCATTTTACTCTGGGTAAAAGATCATTTTTGAGAATAATGGGACCCTGGTTCTCCTAAGAAGAACAGTATTGCTGGAAATACCTCAGACAGATGGAGTTTATTGCATTCCACAGCAGAGCAGGAGTTCAACCAAGTATTTCTGTACACTCGGGAATGACTAGCTTCCCCGCTCAGTGGCAGATGACTCATGTAGCGGCAACAATGATGTCACTGTGTGTGATGCCCTGATCCTTAAATAAAAGACACAATGGAAGCAGAGAACGTGGTGTGGCCTGGCCAGTTGCCATTTCGGCCAGTCAGCTCCCAGTCATCTATTTGGTGACAGCCATGGAAGGCAGTTCTGAGCGGTGGATAATGTTTTATAATGCTCTCCACTACTCTTGTTGACAATAGCTTATGTCTAAACCCTTGAAAGTGTTTTTCCACGGAAGGATAACCGAGACCTTTGGAATTGGACACACAGCTGCTCTAAGTTCTGGGAGAGGCATTGCTGCAGTAGTGGTGTAGTGGGTGTCAGACCCTCCCACTCCTCCACAGACTGTTGGCTGCAAGGTTCTCCCTGTATCCCTCAGTTTCTACCTGCTCCAGGGCCCTCCTGGCTGGCATACATCACCCCCTACCCTAAACTTCTCTAGCCCAAGGGCTGGGCTGCCCGCCCTCCACCTGCCCTTCCTTATAGAATCCAGCTATTTTGGCCACCTGGTCTTTCTCGTCTACTCCCCTGGCCAGTCTCTTGGCCCAGGCTGCCCGTCTTGGCCCTCAGCTGCTCTCCCCTCTCCCGTGACTTCACATGGCCCAGCTTACTCTGGTCACATCCACTCTGGACTCTCCCAGATGTCCCTGCCTCTGACTATCTCTCCTTTTTATCTACAATAAACTTTCTTCTATGCCACACCAAGGCGCTGTCATAGCCTCTCCTTTTGTTATTATTAATTTTTTTTTGCATTCAATTGCATCAGTAAATGTTTATAAAAGTCCATGACCATTCCTTTTTTCTCATTTGGGAAGACACAGGGACCTTTTCTTTCAACTTTTTTTTTTTTTTTTTTTTTTTTGACACAAAAGAAAAGTCACTGTAGAGTTTTCTAGAAATAACATTTCTGAGGTACCAAAGGGACCTCAGGAGAAGATGGTTTCATCCCAGGTCAGTTATAGCTTCAGCTTCCTGAGTTCACAGGAAAAGCTGAGTGTCAGAGCTATTTTGTTTTCTGCCATTAGGTTAAGCTTCTGAAGAAGCAGTTCACACTGGAGGAGGAAGATATGTAACAGAAACCCTTCTGTATAAGTGTGTGTGTGTGTGTGTGTGTGTGTGTGTGTGTGTGTGTGTGTGTGTGTGTGTGTGTTTTGTTTTGCAGGGAACAGAAACCTCTTAAAATACCCTGAGGTTTCTTAACTGACTTCACACCAAATCATTTCCAGGGCATGCCTGGATCTCACATTGCCTTTTTCCATGGCTGGAGGGCCAGCTTCTAAAGGCAGGCAGGAGACTTTGGGTTGCCTCACAGCCCGTGGGCTAAGTCCTGTCCTCCATTTTCAACTTGAAGTTTGGCCTGTCCCACAGGCACACTTAGGACTCCCTCTAAACAACTAGGCTTCCTAGACAACACATAAGAAATTTCTCTCTGACACTATCAAATCCGACTAATAGTTTCCAAAGAATATTTAACCATACAATTGAGAATTGCAGCTTTGTGTACACATTCAGGATGCCAAAGAATAACAAAGGCTGAGCCCTGAGCACAGTCACCAGTTGAAGGCAAGGAGCTTGTGGTGATGCACCAGAACCTTCTCTCTGAGGAAGGTGCTATTCAAGCTTAGTAGAAAAGATTGGACAGTTAGTCAAGTTGCCTAAGTCACAGGACTAATACACAGCAGTGTCAGGATTTAAACAAAGGGCAGATTTGCTCTCATGTCTACCCTACTTCGCTGCATACTTCATGGGTCAAAGAGTTTGAATTTAGAATTCCTTAATGTCACATTGAAGATCAATGACTGGTGCCCAAAAGTCATGTTTATCACATCATGCTCCTCAGATTAGATTCATAATTACTTGCAATCAAATTTAGGAGGAACATTTATACATATTGTGTTGGTAAATAGCCTTTTGAAAGTTTTAATAGGCCCTAAGCATTGGCACACATGCACAATTTATATCTTATTCTGAACAGTTAACTAGAGATTCCACTAAAAACATCTTTATTTTGAAACTGTGTGAAGCCCTGTATACTCAGCAACATGCAGTTTTATAGTGGCGATAACTTCAATTTAATAGCCAAAGGAAGGAAAATTATAAGAAACAGGGGAAGTATTTTGTTGGCAAAATACTTGCCATGTTTGCATGATGACCTAAGGTCGGGTGCCCAGCACCCATGTAAAAAAAGGTTGATGTGGTGGCACCCAGGTGTGGTGGTACAGGTCTGTGGTATACACAGGGGTGGTGCCCAGGGCTGTGGTGGTATAGGAGTGTGGTGGCACCTGGGTATGGTGTTCAGGGGTATGGTAGTATAGGCCTGTGATTCTCAAGATGGAGAAGTGGAGGCAGGAGGATCCCTAGGAATGACTGAGCCAGCTAGTCTAGATGAGTTGGTAGGTTCCAAAGAAGAAAAGATGGATAGGAAAGGGAAGGAATGAAAAAAGCATGCGTTTAAAAAAAGAAAATCCCCAGAGACACCATTTAGGAGACAAGAAACAGGGTCACAGGACATTTTGATGGGAGGGACAGAAAATAATCTATTCTATGGAGGCAAAAGAAAATACAATGGTGAAGTTATTTCAAATGTACTTGCAAAATCTTAATAGATAAACTAACTGGCCACAAACATCATTTCATTTAGATTGAGTGATAGGTGCTTATCTAAATGATATCAAACTTACACAGTTCTTTAAAAATGTTGGAAATAGAAAAATATTTTTTCCAGGCTGGGGAGCTGGAATTCATGACTCAGTATAAATACCTGCTTCACGACCATGAGGGTCTGAGTTCAGATCTCTCAGAACCCGAGTGAACAACCAGGGCTGGGGTCACACATGTCTGTAACCTAGCAAGACAAGATGGAAGGCAGAGACAGACAGATCCCTGGCAGCTCACAGCCAGATAGCTTGGTCTAATTGGTGAATTTCCAGGCCAATGAGTGATTCTGTCATAGACGAGGAGGGAGGCATCTAAGGTTCAGCTCCTCATGTTGTCCTCTGACCTACACACACACTATGTACATACGTGCTTGTACACCACGTGTACACACATGTTTACAAGTACGCATATCTAGTCAGCCACATATCTACCCCCCACAGATTAAAAATAAGGACTTCCCCCCAAGTCAAGTGTAGATGCCTGTATAGAAAGCAGAACTGTTTCTCTACTAGGGCCCAACTGACTGATGTGTTAGGGACTCAGTGATTGTTGACATGAAAGTGAAACACACTTGTTCACAAGTCTTAACATTTTGCTTAATATCAGTTTTTGGATTAAGCTGATGTCATCAAATCTTTCTATGTTGTGGAGAACTACCGAGAACCATCACTTCTTGATGTAACTGAGAGTGTTCACAGAATGAAATCTATAGCTGAACAGCCAGCCGCCTTGACAGATCTCAACAGTTGGCTGCCATTAGACATTGAACTCCAGGCAACTGAAGAGGACCTGTGGGACCACACAGTGCACAGGAAACACTAATGCCACTCTTGAAGCCTGCTGAGAAAAACTACAGTTGGCGCACACTGCCGACTTTAAAAACTACAGTTGGCGCACACTGCCGACTTTAGTTTCCCGTTTTGTTTTTTGATCCACTGTAAAGATCTATTCTTCTCCATCTCCTATGTGATCGTCACAAGCAGACACTGATAAGAACATGAAAATTCCAGGCAAAGAGTCAAAACAAACTGTATAGCACAACTCTAAGGTGGAGGATTAGGAAGAAAACTTAGAAGATATTTCTTAGGTTGCTTTCTTGTATAGCTATGGATGGGCCCATGAAAATGTCAGATTTTTAAAAGCAGTTCATGGCGGGGGGGGGAATAAATAACTTTCCTTTTCCATGACTGTTTTTCTCTCAAAAACATGTATTGCATGATTTAAGTATATAATTATTTTACTTAAAAGGGATATAATTTACAAAGTCATAATAGAAAACATACTTAGATGTAAGGAAAATATACACACAGACACACAAACATGCACACATTGGATAAACCACCACCTATATCCAGAAAATAAAAAACAGCAAAAATATTACAATTCCATGAGGCTATAATATTTATAGTGTGTGTACATGTGTGTATGTGTACATGTTCACATGTATGTTCCTGTATGCTTGAGTAGGTCAGAGGTTGATGTCAAGTATCTTCTATGGTTGCTTTCAGCCTTATTTTTTGAGACAGGGTATGTCACTGAACCAGAACCTTGCCAATTTGGCTACACTGGCTAGCCAGAAATCCCCTGGGATCCTGCCGTGTCCACTACCCCAACAGTGAAATTACAGGTACAAAACCCCAAGCATAGATTTTATGTGGATTCTGGAGACTTGAATTCAGGCCCACATGCTTGTACAACATGCTCTGTTAGACAGTCTTCCCAGGCCCTCATGCAATGTTTGAACCTTTGTTAGCTGCTAAAGAAAGCAGTTTATAATGAAATTGATAATGATCGTAATAATCATTTTTATGCATGAAAATAAGAATGCTCACATGTGCCTGTCTCATTTTGTGTTCTCTAAGCACCATCGCACTGTGCTTTACTGACCACACTCTAGGGGACTTACAACCACCTTCATTTTAGAAATGAAACTCTGCAAAGATAAATAGGCCAAGTACTCTCCCAAACTCAGAGTTTATGAGTGTGTAAAATTTACACAAAGGTGGCTTGACATTTAGTGCCTGTGCTTGAATCACCCGCCCTGCCTCTTGTCACACCCAGCCCCACCAGGCTCGGACAGATACATCGTTATTGTCGTATGCTGTGTCATTATCGGGACTGATACCCTCTCATGGCTTCTCATTTTACTTAGAGTGATGTCCAAACTGTTCACCATTACTTTAGGGCTATCTGGTCCCTGAGCACTCTCTGGTAAGCCAGCTGCTACTGTGTGCTTTCCTCAGGGTGCCTAGGCACATGCACCCACCTTGCTGCTCCTCTGTGGCATTGTGGTTGGCTTGGCACTTGTTCTGCCTCTGCCAAGAATTCTCTCCACAGCACTTCCTCCCTCTTCTTCTTTTGCCCTTTTCTAAAGCAGAGCTAAAGTAAACGAAAGCCTTACTTTTCTAAAGCTTCTCCACTCTTACTGGCTTTTCTTTGAACTTGATTGTCTCCAACCCTGTCTTCAATTTAAACATTGTTGAGACAGGATCTCTCTAAGTTAGTTACCCAGATTGTCCTTGAACTTGTCCAGTAGCCCAGGGCAGAATGTAGATTTGTTATTTTCTGGCATCAGCCTCACACATAGCTAGAGCTGCAGGTGCATGGTAGCTCACTTACTTCAAACAGAACCTATCACCCACTTAAATAATGCTGTGTAATCAGGGTCAAATATGCACCAGCACAATGACCTTGTGGCTCAACTATCTTCCTGATGCTTGGGATGATGAAAGTCATGGGCTTAGAACCTTTGGTGCATCTAATTAAAAAAAAGAACTAAGTACAAATGCACTTTAATACAAAATATATATGTAAGTAAACATACTACAATCAATGCGTATAGAAGTATAATGATTTGCAATCTAGATAAGTGTCACTCAGAGTTTTGAAGAGTGCTGGTGTAAAAGTCTTGAGGGAAGGATTTGCCTATGGGAATCTGTATGTGTACACACAAAAAGGACTGGACAAGAGAAAATGACATAGATACACCTGGGTACCTTGTCGACAAGAAATTGTCAGATTTAATTTCCCTTTTGAGGGCACAGAGCTTGTCTGAGTCATTGCTTTAGGTACTAACTAGAGAGGTGTAGAATCGAGGGAGGAGTGTCAAAGTTTGAGCTAAAATAGGAAGGAAACACTTTTTTTTTTTTTTTTTTTTTTTTTTTTTTTTTTTAACAAATCTTGATTCTGCCCCTAGAACTTCATAAATTTCAGGATGACCCCATGTATATGAAGCTCCCCCCACATGCTGAGTGCTCCAAGTGTCCCTCATTACATCTGTATGTCAGACTCTGTCTTGGAAAGACTTATACTCTACTTGGAACCCAGGAGAAATTCCACTGTGCGTGATCAGCCCTAGAAACAGAGAGCCAAGTAGGAACTGTGAGGGCCATGCTCTAACAAATCCCCAGGGGTCAATCTTCGCAGCTTAGGTCTGAGAAGAGACACGGATCACGTCAAGATTTAGAGAGCAGTATGTGGGTAGGAAGGGCGGAGGAAGAGAGGAAGGGAGACAGAGAGGGGGAGTGGCCTGGGGACAGGAGAGGAAGAGACAGAGACACACAGAGATGGAGAGACAGAGAGAGACAGACAGAGACAGGCAGAGAGAAACAGAGAGATACACAGAGAGAGACAGACAGAGAGAGAGACACACACACACAGATGGAGAGACAGAGAGAGAGAGAATGTGAAGGCTGGCATACTATGTTGGTGGGTGTGAGCAAAGACAGTGGAAGGACTTCTGAAGTCTAATTTCAAAGGCGCCTGTGAAACATTACATTTTGTGAAGAGCATGAAGACAAGGTCTGTTTATTCACTTGGAGGAGAGAAGTGTCTCCCAGACACTTGAAGTATATTAATAAAGATAAGTGGGAGAGCTGTGTATTTTTTCTGATCTTCATACTCATGGTGACATTACCCAGAGTCTGAATCAGACATAACCAGGGATACAAGAAATGCTGACATATTAAAAGAAGATCTTAGAGAAATAAGTATGCTCTAAAATGTAAATATAAATATAAATGTTATTATGACGATTGCTGATGTGCTCATACTATATCAGCTGTGGGATAATATATAGAAAACATCAACTTTTAAAATAAAATTAAAATAATTCTCTTGGGCTAAGAGTACACATGTTGATTAAGAATGAGATAGTTTTCTTTTTTTCTTTTTCTTTTCTTTTTCTTTTCTTTTTTTTTTTTTTTTTTTTTTTTTGTGGCTGGACAGACAGCCGTGGGTGCTGGGAACCAAACTCTTATATTTTTGGTTGTGAGCCTAGCCTTTAACGGCTGAGCCATCTCTCCAGCCCCAGATAGTTTTCTTTAGCAAGTATAGTTATTAGCTTTTGAAGAAGCCTGATTAAGATAAAAAGCATAAAAATATCAATGTAAAAAGAAAAACGAAGCATCTCTAAAGGGAGACAGATTAAATAAAAGAGAATACTTGCTTCACTAACACACAGACACTGATGCCTTTTCTTCAACATAGTGTGCGGTGATTTCTTTCAGATAAGGAATATATCCAACTTACTAAAGATTTATCTGGATAGACCCCAGCTCTGAGTAGAGACGCCTTCCAGCTGTCCACATCCTCCTGGGAGTCACAGGCCAGCTCCAGGAAACGATAGTCTTTGTATACATTCCTAGAGTTAGAAAAAACCAAATACGCATTTAGCTAAGAGCTAAATTAAAAATGATCTCAGATCGCTGCAGACATGGATGACAATTCAGAGGGGTAGTTCTCTGAAAACCACTAGATGCAAGTACAAACGACTAGCTGTATTTCTAAAATAACAAAT
This sequence comes from Uromys caudimaculatus, assembly GCA_028551405.1. Classification (NCBI taxonomy): domain Eukaryota; kingdom Metazoa; phylum Chordata; class Mammalia; order Rodentia; family Muridae; genus Uromys; species Uromys caudimaculatus. The sequence goes on along the minus strand of CM052711.1, from coordinate 29,735,663 downwards.
GAGCTCTGATGTGTACTTCTCACAGGATTCTTTTTAAATAAATCATACAGTGAAGATCTCACAGTTAGTTACGGGGCTGAGATTTAAAACTAAAGAGCCTGTAGAAAGAGAACATCATATTTTTAAGTAAAACTGAAATCTTTCTCTTGGTCCAAGTGTGCAGAGGAAGGAGCTCCGTGCTAGGACACTGACCTAGCATGAGAGAGACCCTGTGTTCAGTTCCTAAATTCACAAAAACACACAGGAGATGCTGGGTATGTGTGCTGATGGGCAGCTGTGCTCTGGAGAAAGCACTTGCCATTGTCCAGCAATTAGATCCATTTTTGTAAGCTCTTGTACAAATCTAGTTGACTAAATAGCTTAGAAAACTTGGAAAAGTACAGTAATGATCCTATAAATCTAAAAAAACCATGAAAAAACAAAGAATCCCTACAACTTGCTGGATTCAGAGGACAGATGTCCCTCAGGGTATGAAAAGAAAGCATGGTCACTTGTGACAGGCAAGGTGCCCCTTGTTGGTTTATAACTAGGATAATGCTGGAGTTTTATATTTTCTTCTGAATGATAAAACAACACATAGTATGTAATAAATTCCAATATGTGAAATTTTGGAACTACACAAAAGAACAAAAATAAGGATAGCCATCCAGGTTCCACTACTTATAGATGATCTCGTTTCTTATAGTTTTCCATTTGAATATTTTTGATGCAGCTGGAATTCATTCTTACTCCTTTCCTTTCTAGCACTGTCTTAGTCCCATGGCGCTGGGGTCTCCAGAATGCTGGCGTCTCCCACTGCAATTGGGCTGCACTTTCACTTTTCACCAGAAGTCTCCTCAGGGCTCTCTTCACAATGCCAAGCCTCAACTCTCTGCAAGACCCTTTCAACCCAGGGCTTCAACAGCTACCAAGGCTACACTTTCACCCATTGCCTTGCCTTGGCCTTTCACAGTGTCAAGCCTCAGCTACCCTCCAAGACTCATTCATGCCTTCAAACCAGTATCACCTGAGAGACTAACACTACCAAGTTCAGCTGTCAGCACAAGGTACAATCTTGGCTGCCTCTTGAGCACAGCTTCTATGTACTGACCTTGAGGAAACAGCTCCAGAGGACCTCTAAAGCTTCACAGACCAGGCCGCTATCATTTGCGTTACTTTCAGCTCCCTCCACTATCCTTACAGGCCAGGTTTGAATAGCAGCTGACCAGGCATTGGAAACTCAATGGCTTTGCTAGCCCAATTTCCAAAGTCCTTCTACAAATCCTCCCCAAAACAACATGGTCAGGTCTGTCACAGCAACACCCGACAACCTGGCTACCAATTTCTGGCATAGGGTTTCTATCAGTGTGTTAAAACACTAGGACAAAAAGCAACTTGGGGAGCAAGGGGTTTATTTTGCTGACACTCCAGGTAACAGTCCACCATTGAAAGCAGTTAGGTCAGGAACTCAAGCAGGGCAGGAGCTGGGCAGAAGCTGATGCAGAGGTCATTAAAACTGTCTGCTGGCTTTCCCTCTATGGCTTGTTCATCCTATTTTCTTATAGACCCTAGGACTATTAGTTTAGCGATGGCACAACCCACAATGGTCTCAGCCCTCCCCCATCAATCACTAAGAAAATCCCCTACAGGCTTACCCACAGTCCAGTCTCATGCAGGCAATTCCTCAACTTAGGTTCCACCTGCTCAAATGACTCTAGCTTGCATCAAATTGAGACAGAAGTAGCCAGTACATGCTCTGTTAGTTTTATGTTCCTCTTTTTCACTTACTGTTACATATGGCCATTTACATGGCATAGAATCTTTATTATGCCATGTATTATGATGGAATTATGATAAAATTATGATGGCATAGCAGTCGTCAATATGAATGTATAATGATTTGCTTAGCCTTCTAGAATAATGAAAGCATTTCATTTTTGCTTTTGCCATCATAATGATCTGTTGCCCATGACTGTCACAATTACTGCTATTGCTCTTTTTTTCATTTTGAAGAAAAATTCCTACACTTACAGAATCAAAACTCATGACCATTTGATGGACACTTAGTGATATGTCATGTTTTCAGAAAAAAAAATTCAATTTCAATGGATGCTAGCATTATTTTTCTTTTTTCTTTTCTGCTTCCTCTTGTTTGACTTGTTTTCATTTAGGCTTAACAGCCCCCATTTCTACCAGTCCCCAAAAGCACTCATGTCTGTATCTCCTGTCCGGAGCTTCCCCAGCATCAAACTCCCCTTTGGCTTCTCCACTTGAGCACTTCAAAGAAACACTATTTTGAACAACTCAACTGGTGACTTTCAGCTTGGCTTTTTCTACTGTTCCCATTGCAAGCAACTGTGGTACAACCCAGACATGGTGCAGATATTTTTGATATCTTCCACGCCACACTTCCATTTTACCACCCAGGAGTACCTCCCTTTGAGATCGGTCACCACCATGTCGTCGGCCTCATTGGCCTCCTCATTGGTCTTCCAACATCACACTGCCCTTTGCATTCACTCTATGCACGCGGTTGTATGGCTTTCTGAAAATGTGGCTCAGCTGTTTTACTGTGATGGCTACCTGAATTTAGGAATAAAGACTGCAGGAGTCATCTTAGGGTTTTATTGCTATGAAGAGATACCACCATGACCACAGCAACTTTTATAATGAATGGAAAGCATTTAATTGGGGCTGCCTTGCAGTTAAGAGTTTTAGTTCATTGTCATCATGGTGGGAAGCATGGTGGCACACAGGTAGACATGGTGCTGGAGAAGGAGCCAAGAGTTCTATATCTGGATCAGCAAGCAGCTGAAAGCTATTGGGCCAGTGGGCCTATCTTGAGCTTCTGAAATCTCAAAGCCCACTCCCAGTGACACACTTCCTCCAACAAAGCCACATTTACTCCAACAAGGCCACACCTCCTAATAGTGCCAGTCCCTATGAGCCCACGGGGGCCATTTTCATCAGACCACCGCAGGGATTATGTTGGCATACAAAGCCTTCTAGCTGGGAGTTGCCGTCATCCTTGGAACCTCTGTCCTTCCTTCTCTAGCCATAATGCCTCGTTAGGTTTCTGGAAAGTGTCAGATGTACTAAGCTTACAGATGGATCGGACCAGACCTGCACATACTGTTGTCTGGCCAACTTTCTTGGCACAGCAGTTGTCCTTTATTGGGGTCTCAGCTGAGCCCCTATGTACACAGGCATCAGTTCCCTGACATCCCTACCAGGTCAGCTCCCTTACCATGCATTTTCATGTCCTACTCAACTTCCTTTCCTTCGATAAGAAGTTCTGATTTAAGAAATTTTTCTCTCCTCCGTCCTCTATCCTTTCTTTCCACAATGCTTCCCTCCCCCCGTAATCATTCATAGCACTCTGTCTTTCTTATTTATTCTGATGAATGTCTGTTTTTGCATTCATCCGATACACATCGTGAAGATGGTGAGTGCATCATATTTATGCTGATCACTATATTCCCCAGAGGATTTTGAAAAGATTGTGGCTTAATTTTATTCTGTTTCCTCTCCACTCTCCACTCAAGTGAACTCTATCTGCTGCTTTCAAGTTACGTCAACATCAGGACTGGTGCATGGGTGGTAGAGTGGTCCATGAGTGAGAGAGTTTTCTTGCTCTGAGTTGGACAAGAGCTTTGTGCCCACACCAGTGCTCCAGGACAAGCACATAGCAGGCCTTCAGCAGTACTGTCCCTTAATGATGGCTGAACTGTTCAGTGAGCCCAATCCTCTGCCTCTAAGGACCCAGGCTTGGGGAGCAAGATTTCTCTACTCAAATGCAGAGAAAGACATCTCCCACACTGTGTCTCCATAGATAGATGGCATATAGAATGCTTCTTTTCCATAGTGAATGAGATGCTGCCTCCGCCTTTCCATGTTCATATGAACAGTTCATTCATCTGAACTCTGCCACAATGAACAAATGAAAACAGAAGCACAAAAGATCTGACAGCCAGAGAAAGAAGAAAGGAAGGAAGAAGCTTTCTGCTTTTGGGAAAGCAGAAAACAGAAGACTAACACAGACTTGACAAGGTACACAAACAGACTTCCTGAGATTGTGATATAGACGGTTTAGATATTGAATAGATAAAGGAGGAAGGGTAGATCTCTTCTGAGATTAGAATTTGTAGTTCTGAAGATCCAGTGATGGGAACAACATAAATGCCCTTCAGCTGATGCACGGATAGTGAGAGTTTGCTACATATACACAATGGAATACTATTCAAAAAATAACAAAAACCTAAAACTTGTGAGGAACTGAATAGAACCAGAAAATATACTGAGGTTACCCAGAGCAGAAAGCCAAGCACGGCACTTCCTCTTTTGGATCCTATCTCTGTATCTTTAGACGTGAGTATATGGAGTAACTGAAGATACCAGCGAAGTAAAAAGAGACCATGGGGTGAGGGTGGGAAGCTCTAGAGATAGGAATAGAAGGGGAAAATGGGAAACATGAGAGGAAGACTTACCTGGAATATGGGAGAGGGAGATAAGCAGCACAGACGGAGGGAAGGGGAGATGGGATACGTAGCGATCAGGATGTTTGAAAATATTTTTCCATTACATACAAAACATTTACAAAAATCAGTTAACATTTAGGCCACAATACATACACAGTGCTAGACTTGACAGACTTGAAAAAGCACCTTCTTTGCTCACAAACAAATGATGGGAGGAAGAAGAGGGAAAAGAGAGGAAAGAAGAAAGAGTTTCCATAGAGAAGAGTACAAGCCAGGCAGTGGTGGCACACGCCTTTAATCCCATCACTCGGGAGGCAGAGGCAGGGGGATCTCCAGGTTCAAGGCCAGCCTGGTCTACAGAGCGAGTTCCAGGACAACTGCACTTTAAAATCCCGTCTCAAAACATGTAGAGATGAAAAAGCAAACTTGAACCATATAATCATGGATGGCCTTTATATCCCAAACGAAGCAAGAATATAACTTACTTAGAAGGTAATAAAATGTCTAACTACTTCCCATCTGCACAGTGGGACGTGAGAAAGCTGCAGGAGACTGGATAACCCTACATGTCTTTACTATTTAGGAAGGAAGAGTCAGTGTCTCCAGGAAACGCTAAAATATTGGAAAATCAAAGCAGATAATTCATGTAGGTTAAAAGGATCAATGAAACAGCCAAGACAAACATGACACAAAGGATACAAACACCCACAGGTGTTTTTTCATCCCAGTAGCTGCTACACATGATCCCAACACAGGGGAAGGCGGAGAAAAGTGTGCAAGATTTGCCCCCACCAAAGAAGAAAGGGTCCATTGCTACAAATATAAAAGAAACTGAGAAAATATCTAAATTAGATGTTTTATGCAACCTAATAGTGAGATATCAGAGTATGAAAGAAATTAATAACATCCTAATAATAAACATTATTGAAATTTACTCAGAACTAGACTATCCAAAACCACAACAAAACATATACCACAGGCCAGTGAGATGGCTCAGTGGGTAAAGGCACTTGCTAACAAGCTTGGTGACCCAAGGTCAAATCCACATGGTACGAGAGAGTCAACTATAGAAAAATGTCCTCTGACCTCCACACACACACCATGGCAATCATATGCCCCCCTACAATGCCCCCCCACATACATACACACACACACACACACACACACACACACACACACATATATACATACACACACACACACACACACACACACACACACATATATACATACACACACACACACATACATACATATACACATACACACACACATGCATACACACACATACACACACACATACATACACACACATACATACATACACACACATGCATACATACATACATACATACACACATGCATACATACACACATACACACACACATACATACATACACACATATACATACATATATACACACACATACATACATACACACGCATACATACATACACACGCATACATACATACACACACATACATACACACACACATACATACATATACACACACATACACACACATATACATACATACACACACATACATACATACACACACACATACATACACACACACATACATACACACACATACATACATACACACACACATGCATACACACATACATACATACATACATACACACACATACATACATACACACACATACATACACACATGCATACACATATACATACACACACACACATACATACACACATACATACACACGTGCATGCACGCTGCAGCACTATGATCAAATCAGCCACTTTGTGTGAATGGCCAGTATTAACTTCAGGATGTGCAAAAATCAACTGATTTTCACAATAGCATAGAAATTAAAATGGGAAAATAATTTACCTTAGGAGTGAAGCCTTTAAAATGTGTGGAAATAACTAATTATTCGGTATCCAAAGCTGTGGCAAGTTAGTGTGTGTAGGCGTTCTACAGAGAATAACACCTGCAGGTACTAAGCACCATGTTTAAGTAGCTCTGTGAATTTCTAAGTGACTCTCCATCAAATCCTTAAACATTTTTTCATTAAAGAGGCTGATCATCTGTTTGTTGGCCTATGGATGCTCTTTGTCTTGAAGTCGTTATTGACAGTATAAAACAGATGCCAACATTTTATCATATATCACTCCAATGGGTTCTCACTTGTATTTGCATTTACCCAACAGTCCCATTTCCTCTTTGGCTTTTTCCTCCCCAACTTTTACCTATTTTGATTTTCAAAACACCTATTTGTTGAAAAATTCCAATAGAAATTTGTATTTCATTTTTCATCCCAAGCTGAAAACCATCACCTCTGAGTAGGAAAGTCTCTCTGATGCTTATTTCTTGCCATGGCTGTATGGTTGCTTTTGGGTTTGTCATGCTGAGACACACATGGCTTAAAAAAACCCTTTATTTTACTATTTCCTTTGTTTGTGTTGAGAAATAAACTGCCTTTTTGGCTTTGACGTTTTTCAGCAGTTCTCAGTTCTAGGCAAAATTGATCATCTTCCAGTTTGCACATCTTGAGTTCATTTTTGTATACGTGACGCTCAGTAATAAAACAGTAACCCCTTGGGGGCTGGAGACATGGCTCAGCTGTTAAGAGCACTGGCTGCTCTTTCAGAGGACCTGGGTTGATTTCCAGCACCCGTGTGGAGGCTCACAACTGTGTGTAACTCCAGTTTAAGGGGATCTAGTGCCCTCTTCTGGCCCATGTCAGTGCCAGGCATGCAAGTGGTACACAGGCATACATGTAGGCTATACACAAAAAATAAAACTATAAAATGAAATAATAACCCCTGACTTTACTGCAGGGCATTGGCTGAGTTGTCTAAGTGTTGTCGTCGATTATTTAAGTACAGTTGTCTGTTGTGTCTTAAACACTTGACTTTAGTTTTACTTCTGTGTTTTGTTTTGTTGTTTGTTTTTTGCTTCTCCATTTAAGCAGTGTTTTGGGAGGAACTTTGTATTCATCTCGAGGAAATATTTATTGTCAAGATTTCCCCATTTGGAACATTTTTTCTCAGCCTCATTTCTTTACAACACAGCTGGATGTCTAGCTTCTGGAGGGCACAATACCTGCTGTTTCCCAGATGCAGTGCTGAGCCAGGCCATAGAGGCTTCTTTAGGTTATTCTTGCTAGCATCCATGGGCCATTGATCTATATTTTAATTCAGTTCAGTTTATGAGTTTTACAAGCAGTTGACTGACATCTCCAGTGTTTTTGACTATTGAGGCACAGCAATTGATGGAGAGCAGCCAAAGAAAAATTTCTCCTTGTCTCTGTCTCTCTCTGTCCCTCTCCCTCTCCCTTTCCCTCTCTTTCCCCCTCTCCCTCTCCCTCTCCCTCTTCCTCTCCTCCCTCCCTCTTCCCTCCCTCCCTCCCTCCCTCGTCCCCTCTCTCTCTTGATCCATCTTATGAGAGAAACCATCCCACTAGATCTCTAAGGCAACCCTGAAAATTGGGTCAAAGAGCTGTTTTCATAGATGAGGAAACAGATTCAGTGAGAGCGCTGGGGGATTTTCCCTGAATCACAGGCCAGCTAAGCAGTAGAACCAGAATCTCCTGCAGCCCTTGGCGTATGATCTCTACAAAGCAGCTGTATGGGTGAAGAAATACATTAATGGATGAAAACACAGTGGCGCGGACTTGGACAGCACTTGTGTTTAAAATCATGTGGTTTGTTTTTTTTAAAATTTTGATCAAATCTCGACTTTTATAGAAAACACAGAATATAAAACATTGAAAAGATAAGCCACAAAAAGTAGGGTGAGTAATTTTAAATAAGCTGGGATACAGCTCAAGGAAATATACGTCCATGTCCAAGGACAAAAGTCCATTGTTGGAAAATCAGGAAGGCTACACCTTTGCTCTGGGGCAGAAAGGGTGATAGTTTATTTAAAGAGAATAAAAAAATACATCACTTTCAAAGGATTGAATTAAGCCTCTACCGTTTCTCCAATTTTAACTACTGCTTAGCTTCCATTTGGAGCTCTTTCCACCACACAGTCAAGGCTCCTTCGAGATGTAAATGTGTGGGGTGGGCAAAACTGGACGCCGTTGTCTGGAGAGCCCTTGGCCAGCTGGAAGGCAGGAGAAGCAGAGTCTGCAGACTTTCCACACTCTCCGAGCAGCTCTGAGGAATCCAGCTTTGGCTCCGTCACACTGACCTTTCTCCAGGGTATTTTCTTTCAGGGGTTCTTCACACGGAAAATCTTATTTTTTCCCCCTTAAAGGACAGCCAAATTCTTGAGAGGGAAAATAATTATCTGGTTGAAACATTAAAAGAAGGTCAAAGGCTTCTGGTGGCTTTGGCAGCTTCGCCACTCCCCGTTTCTGAAGCCTCATCCTAGGCCGTGTCTAGACAGCCAAGGCGAGTTGGACACAGGTCTGAAACACTGAGCTGGGCTGATTTACTGGAAGGCTCATAAATTCTGCCCAGGAAGCTTCCAGGTTCTCACCACATGCTGTAGCTGTATAGATAACCCACAGCAATTTGTACGGAGTGCATTTTTTGTTTAGTCTATTTCGACTGCAATCGTGCAGATATGAGCTTCTGAATGACTCTGCTCTGAAACCAAGTTATGCGTCTCACAGTTCGAAGAACTAAAAAGTTGTTGTGGTGCTGAAAAGCCAGGGAGAGAAAGGCTCAGCCCTTGGGTAAAAGGCTTTTTAAGTGCTTTGCTGAAGTGAACAAGACCGCAGGATGAGCTTATGTTTTGATTAGATGTGAAAAAAAAATGTTCTTACATGTCAAAAGAAAGCTTCTGGCTGTTAAAAATATAAAGTTTAATTCCCTTATTTCTTCTTTCATGTCTCTTCAATCATCTGACACCAGCTATTAAACAATTAAGAAAGATGTTTCAAAATAATCTCTTAACAGATTCCTTTTTATTATTTTTGAGTTGTTTGATAAAATAAATGCTTTTAGGAGTGGAATTGTGCTGGGGCCCAAGGTCTCCAGATAATGCTAGCATTCACCACACGGCACCACGTTGGTCCCAGGCAGGCTGCACAGCCTGCCACAGGGAGGAATGAGGCCAGCTTCCTCTTTGCCACCATTTAAAATATTCCTTCCAGTATCTATGATTCTGAAAGGTCAGGCATGATGTCTAGCTGACGGATTGGCAAGTCTCGGCTTCTAGCAAAGTCAGACCATATTGTCATGTGTTTATTAATTTTTAGTCTTAAGTAAGAGTTCACAAGACATACATTACATAATTTTGTAAACTGTAGGCTTTTCTACTGAATTTAAGACAGGTTTAATTTATTAGTAAAAATCTCGACTTTAAGATGGACATAGCAGCAGAAGATCTGCAATATCACTGTAACTAAAAGAATTCATGGCTGTATAAGCATATCTAGCAAACTTTGGAAGCCAAGAAAATGTGTGTGTGCGTGTGTGTTTGTGTGTCTGTGTGTACCAAGCCTTTCAGTCTCCAAGCCAACTCTTTAGTCAGTCTCTTCAAACATTTCTTAGATGTATTTTCTAGACAGTGTAGCCTTCTTGGTTCAATGTACTTGCTACATTTTAATATGGTTTTCTGAAAGTGAAATGTTAGCAACTGTCACAAACTTATCAATGAAATATCATACATATGCAATAAAGGCATTTGATGCATTTTTTTTTTTTTACCATCTTCCTTGACAGTATACGTTTCTATTGAGAAAAGTATTAACAGGCTTGGTAAACACAGTAATATATAATAGAGTAGAATATAGCAAGGACCATGAACAATCGGTTAACAATCTAGTCTGCACTGTCCATCTGTGTGTGTGCGTGTGCGTGTGTGTGTGATGTGTGTGTATACGTGTATGTATGTGTGAGATGTGTGTGTGTATGTGTGGTGTGTGTGTATGTGAGATGTGTGTGTATATATACGTGTATGTATGTGTGAGATGTGTGTGTGTATGTGTGGTGTGTGTGTGTGTATGTGAGATGTGTGTGTGTATATACGTGTATGTATGTGTGAGATGTGTGTGTGTATGTGTGGTGTGTGTGTATGTGAGATGTGTGTGTATGTATACGTGTATGTATGTGTGAGATGTGTGTGTGTATGTGTGGTGTGTGTGTGTGTGTGTGCTCATGTTGTCTGTGGAGACCAGAGGTTCACATCACGTGTCTTCCTCTCTTACTCTTCACCCCCTCTACTTTTTTGAAACATGGTCTCTCACTGAATCCAGAGCTTACCACTTAGGCTTATATTTATATAATAGTACATTTATATACCAATGAAATCACCAGTGAGGAATTCAACTTTGTTTGCCTTTTGAAAATCTGGAGAACTTAGGCTGGGAGATGGTGGTGCCTGCCGTTAATCTGCCAGTTAGGGAGCAGAGGCAGGTGGATCTGAGTTTGAGGCCAGCCTGGTCTACAGAGTAATTTCCAGGACAGCCAGGGCTACACAGAGAAACCCTGTCTTGAAAATAAATTTAAATAAAATAAAACCTGGAGAACTCACGGTGGGCTTTCACTGATGACTGATTCTAGAAGCTTCCTAGCAATCTGCTCCCTTTATAACTGTGTTTCTGCTCATACCCGATACTCCAACCTTCGTAGACATCAACTCCTTTTATCTTTCCTTTTACTGTTTTTCTGATAAAATATCAAACAAATAACATTTTTCTTCAACTGCTAAGTCCATGCTGCTAAACATACAAGTAAAAAACCAGAATTAAATTGTTGTCCTTATCCCAAACTTATATTTTCAATGATCAAATTGGCACCAGCCTTTGCAGACATCTTACCACAATTCTGTACTAAATATTTTTGATGTCCCAGATGATTATCAGTTCATAGATTTTCTTGCCTGCAGCCTTTCACTGTTCATACTTAGTTGATTACCTTGCTTCATGCCTTATGAGGAACATACAACCTATTGATAAAACTGATCACCACTCTTAGCAACAAATCCATCAATCACTTTCATTTGCAGCTGCAGACTCTGCCTCTTGAAGAGCTCAGACGATGAAATGGCCAAAGCATTGGCTTGTGCTCTGTGGGCCATCTACCCTAGTGCCTAATGCCTTATATTGACTTTCTTCCTATAATCGTTCACTTTATCTCCACTGAACAGTTTCTTCTTTGTGCTCCTTGATCACTAGTATAACACACTCACATGCCTTAAAGACAACCATCCTAAGGCCTGGTCTTTGTCCCCTCCATTCCCCAGAACTCCCCTATTTATAGCAAATTTACAGCAAAGATCCCTGAATGCTTTCCTTCATTTTCTCCCTTCACCTCTTCCATGGTGATGCCCCTACCTTATCCCACTGCCACGAGTAAAATGATCCTGCTTCTCTGTAATACAGCTCTCACCCAAGTCAGGGATTTATCTGACCCCTATCTATCTATCTATCTATCTATCTATCTATCTATCTATCTATCTATCTATCTATCTATATCTATCATCAATCCATCTATAGCATCTCATCTACCTTTACATCTATGCCAAAGCAAGTGCCAACCCTTTGATTTCTGTTGCCTGATTTTACCGCAGCACTGGCATTTTGGTCACTGTCTCTTTCTTTAAGGATAATTTTCTCAAGACTTCTGTAATTCATATTTTCAGAATCCTGCCTTCTTTCTCCCTGACAATAATTTTGTAATCTCTTTTGCTGTTTTCCCCCAACTGTTTCGATTGAAAAATTTGGAGACTGCCCCTCCCCAAACTATATCTCCGGTCAGTTTCTCTCTATCCACCCCTTTGTCCCCAATGTGACCAGAGGCCATGTGGCAGAAAACAACACTGACATGTGGGTAACTCCAGTTCTCTACCATGAACCAGATGTCAGGCTGCTCATCTCTCCCATGGGTAATGATGGTGGCTCTTTACTTCTCTTTACATTTTTCCTGATTCACTTTCTACACAGAAGCCACAGTGGCTATCTGAGAGTCCTCATACTGTGACTAGAAAAGAAAATCTGGGCTCCTTGCTATATACTATCTCTTTTTTATCCTTCTCTCCCCCACTCTTTCCTTGCTCACATGCCTCCATCCACACTGGCTGTTTATTTGTCAGGATTTACAGGCACTATTCCTTTTTCCTCACATGATACTCTGTACATCCCTGAAGTTCACTGCTGTCTCTTATATTGAGGTCACCCACTGACCACCCCCTAACAATTCTCAGTTTTCTCACTATTCATTCTCTTTGTGGCCATCACCTATATCAACAATACAGTGGTCTTAATTACTAATTAAGAATTAAACCTATGCTATCAGTAATGTAAATTTAAGGAGCTAGAAACAATAATTATTTTTTATCTTTTCAGATACTATTCCCCATTTCACATTATCAACGGTAACAAAAGAACAGTACAGTTAAATGAGAAATCATGATCAAAAGTTAAACAGAAAAGGACCGCCAATACACATCAAATAACTCAAAAACAAAACAAGACAAAACAAAAACAAATGGCAGATGTCAACTCAAAATGGTAATTACGTACTACTTAGTAAACAAACAAATATTACCCTCTGGATTGGAACTCAGTACATGCAACCAAAGCCCATTCAGGATCAAAATTCATAGTTGTGGATATCTTATCAAAAACCATAAAAACAGCTACAAAAGGCTACACTGGCAGTGTCAAGGTTAACCAGTTGGAAGATTACAAAATGATACAAGAAGAATATAGAGCTTTATAAAATCAGGAATTAGTTATGAACACCAAATATGTCCCGGGCAAACTTAGGAGCCTGTCGTGGATGAATCAGGCAATGAAACAACACTGGGATGTAAAAGATGAGAAAGTAAAATTAGGAAGGAGACACACAGTTCAACAGAGGACTCAGAGATGCCACATCTACTTTTAGGATAGGAATTTATAGGCATCAATTATGCCATGGACACAGTTTCTAAGAACTATACTTGAATTAAAATAATAAAATCATGAGATTAAACCTAGAGTATAAATTGGAAAAAATTATTCAAAGCAGTTTTTGTCTCAGCGTTTTATGTCTTTCCATGTCCTTCCCACATATGTGTTTGTGTGTGTGTGTGTGTGTGTGTGTGTGTGTGTGTGCACATTCACATGTGTTTATGTATGTGTGTATGTGCATGCCCATGTGGCTGTGTGTGTGTGTGTGTGTGTGTGTGTGTGTGTGTGTGTGTGTGTGTGTGTGGAAAGCTTTTATGCACTAATTCTCAGACATGTGGAGGGACAGAAGCATGGGAAAGAGTGAGGAGACATGAGAGGGAAGAAGCCCCTAGTTCTGGACTTGCCATTGTCTTTCCTGTTGGCTGAGATTCAGAAGCTTCCATACAAAGGATAAAGCCAAAATTGCCTGCAGAGATAGTGGGTATTTTCCTAAGGACACTTTCTTTTTTTTTTTTTCTTTTCTTTTCTTTTTTCTTTTTTTTTTTTTTTTTTTGAGACAGGGTTTCTCTGTGTAGCCCTGGCTGTCCTGGAACTCACTCTGTAGACCAGGCTGGCCTCGAACTCAGAAATCCGCCTGCCTCTGCCTCCCAAGTGCTGGGATTAAAGGTGTGCGCCACCACTGCCTGGCCTAAGGACACTTTCAATGGAGATATGATTTTATTTTTGAGAGAATATTTCACTAGGTAGCCCCAGCTAGCCTATGGCTTGTTATATAGACTAAACTGGCTTTGAACTCCTAGAGATCAGCCTGCCTTTGCTGCCCCAAGAGCTACCAATTATCATTGCTCCTGCAAGAGTGCTCTATGAGTCCCAGGAAAGGAACCCCCTGATACCATGAACAGGCTTGTGCACGTACAAGTGCTGGTACAGTTCTGTAACAAAGCCATCTGTGTGCCTTGGTATCAGCACTTGGCACACCACTTGGAAGTGCCAGACTCCTCATAGCTATGGCTGCCTTCTTGATGTGTCCTGTTCAAAAATCTTGATGTCCTTCAGCTCCTTCCTCTCTCCGAGGTTTACGCTTTAGTAAGTGGTCCTAGATACCTGTACTGGATGCCTGGGTACCATTCTCCACCTGTCTGTCCTGTACCTTTATGACCCACAACAGCTCCTCTCCTCCATCTCTTTAGCCCAGTGTGACATCATGCCTTATTTGAAGCACAGCAAAAACTTCAACTTCTGCACTTGATCCACCCCTACTCTGTTTTGTACCTTCAATGGATTCTTATGGTATTAGGACTAAGACAATAAACAACCTTTGTGTGGCTTGTGGGTTGCTGGTGCCCAGAGTCACAGTCTGCTTCCACACATTCATTTAACGTTAATTTTAACTGTCCCTAGATTCTCAGAATGGAGAGGCCTCTCTGTTATGAATTCTTGTACAAGCTGTAATTAACAGTTGTAATTAAATGATCATTTTTGGCTGTTAATGTCCCTCATTATATAACTCATTTCCGGGAAGTGGGGAACATGACTGTCTTGATGATGGGACTGTAGTACAGCATCAGTGCCCAGTGAACAACTTCCGCTCATAAATGGCAGACTGCAGTGGTCACAGAAGTCTGAGTTACCGTAGCCTCTTTCCCTTTTAAACATGTCTTCCTTATCTCTCGAAATCACCCATAAAGATCACAGTCACAGTTCTGTAACAAGGCTATCTGAGTGCCATTGTCTAAAAGCATCATGATTCATTGTTTTTGAGACAAGTTTCTTTGGTATAAGTTGATTTAATATATAACCAGTACTATATCTTTTTCCTTGACATAAGCTAAAATAAAAGCAAAAGAGGATGAATAAATAATAAAACATCTTAAATAAAATTAAAAAAATCAAATTTGTGGAAAAGTCTTTTAAGTAGAAAACCTTCACAAATCACATTTACTCTAAGTGGAGCTGCAACATCAGCTGAGTCACCGCTGGGCCTGACCTTCTCAGGCTCCCATTGCCACGATGCCTGCCCATGCCAGCGTTAATAGTAGTCATCGCTGAAGAACTGGGGGTGTGGGTCTAGTTTGTAACTGGGGGGGGGCGGGCGAAACATAGGTAGGTTTCACAGTTTAACTGTTAGAAATTCTCACCATAGAAAATGCTTAATATCCAAATATTCTTCCCCAAACTCAAGTGCTAATCTCAAGTCCTGAGAAGGTAGCAAAATAAAAGTAGAAAAACTGGAAGCGGCTCATGGGTGGGAACTTGACCTTCTGGGCCTTTCCCTCAGTCTTCTGAGTCTTTCCTCTTCTCAAGAGGAGGGAAGCTGGCTGGTTTGATTGGTGACTTATGAAGGAGAAATTGAGCAAGCTGTGCCTGCAGGACACAGAGATTCTCTCCCGTTCCCAGATGTCCTGGTGAGTTCTGGCCTCTGGCGGAGCCTGTGGTTGCTCAGCTGTGGTTGTGATCATTGAGAGCTCAAGTACGAACAAGAAATTTGGCCTCAGAACTGAAGCCATTTGTCCCACGCCGTATCTGTTTGCTTCCTTTATATTGCCTGCTTCTAAAACTGGCATCAGCCATGATTTTTGTTGGAGACAGAAGTTGAGGATGTGATGAAGTGGTCCATCCCTGGAACGCCACACAGGAGACAGGGCTTTAATGGGAAGACTACTGATGGCTGTGGTTTCTTATGGGTTAAAGGAGAAGCAACAGAAGGCATTCTTAGCAAAGATGCCCAGTAGGCAGTTGGGGATGTGGGGCTGATGTCTCAGGCTAATAAACAACAACCACACTGCATGTGGCTGGGATGCTGGGTGCCATGTGAATTTGTTTATTTTATTTTAATATAGCTTATTAGCTTCATTAAGTTATTTCCCCATAGGAGGACAAGCCAAACAGCCACAGGTCATGTGTCTGCTTGGGCATAACCAATAGCAGGCAAATTAGCCAATATTACAATATCATAAAAAAATTGTTGTCGCAATCCGAACTTCATTTAGCCCAGAGCAACGAGAGACATTAGAAAGGAATAAAGGCAACTAGTGAAGAAAGCAGAGAAAGAACCACAATTATTAGCAGTCTGCCTCATTTATTAGGTCATAAAAGGTTGCTGTAATGGCCTGCTTGAGCGGAGCATTTTTAGAATCTGAGGACTAAGTGCAGAGTGGCGGTGGGCTCATGCCAGCCATGTTTTATCACATGTTAGGAAAAAGTGCAGTGCAGGCTGTGCCTGCCCAGTCCCTTCCCTTACTCGTTTGTTATGTTTGAGAATAGCTCTTTTTGTCACCTTCCATTTGCATTAATGACTAAATAATAACAGTGACTATTAGGTAGACACAAAAGAGGACTCATTAGAAGCTTCTAGAGAATGGGAATGATGGAGAATCACCAATAAAGGAGAAGCGTCACACGTCTCCCAGTCAGTGTCCTATAGGTTAAGAAGCCAATAACACAAAATAAAATAGAGCAAAGCTAATCTCAGGACGATATGGACAGTCTGGGTTAATTTTTTCACTCCCAAACACCTAGAGAGTTAGATGAGAGTTCTTGGAGCCTGGAGCTTGCAGAAAATGTCCGCGTGAGACACTGTTAAAGAATGAACAGACTGGCAGTGTTAGGAGATATATGGTTTTAGTCAATGGCTCCCCATAAATCCAGCCTTTAAAAAATAATGATTCTTGATGCTGTGATTACTTAAGATCATGTCAAACTCTTGTTAAAGTCAGCTGTCTGAACTCATTTTAGAAATTTCTGTAAGTTCTTATCACCTGGAAAAATAGATTCTTATGCCACTGCTTTAATGGCTATCAAAAGACATACTGGGGGCAGCAAGGGATCTTACATTACATAGCTTTATATAGAGATGTGTTTTACATAGCTTTGTACATAGCTGTGTTGCCTAACATGTGGCAAGATGTGGAATATCAGACCCATGGCCCCTTCGAGTCACACGCAATTGGGCTCTGCTGGACCTACTTGACTGCTAAGCATCAGTGAGACCAGGGTGAGGGTGAACTTGTCACACTGAAAGTACAAGCCTGTGTAGGGCTCAACATCTGTTCACACCTGCCTGTAAGTTTACTGCAAATAGTTGAGTAAGACTAGGTCTCCAGAAAGCCTGGCTATTTAGTAACTTTTGTGATGAGGAGAACTCACTTTGTGTGCCAGTTTTCAATATATTGGGATTGGAACTAGGTCCAAGAAAAAAAAAAATAGAGGAAGAGACCATATTCTTATTTTTTTTTTTTTAAAAAAATACAACCAAATAAGCATTTCTATGGTGACCTATATTTTGCATAATGAGTGATATGTAAATAAACAGAAAGTGGTGGTGGTGGTGGTGGTAGTGGTGGTGGCGGTGGCGGCGGCGGCGGCGGCGTTGGTGGTGGTGGCGGCGGCAGCGGAGGCAGCAGCAGTGGCGGCGGCGGTGGTGGTGGTAGTGGTAATGTGGTCAGGAGCACCATGGCCAGCTCTTTTATTCTTTTGGACCTTTGCATGCACTATTTACTCCTTCCCCTGAGCTCACCATTTGGCAAGCCTCTACCCACTCTCACAGTAACCACTCAAATTTCCTTCCCTCTGAGTCTTTGTCAGTTAGCACAAACTGCATAAATGATTCTCTCTTCTCTATACCTTTGATGCTTTGCTCATATATTTCTTGAGTTGAATACTTTCTACTTAGGCCATCTTTATCATTCAAGTTGGTGAATGTATGAGAACGACTAGAGTTGAGTTATATAAAGTTATAGATGAAACATCCACTGTGGACCAATAAAGAGGAGTAGTAGCTCATCTCTTCATCTCGGAAGTCTCTATTAAAAGAATTTTCCATGCAAGTGTCTTTGTAAAAATAGAACGATGAATACATTGTGTATCTCATTACATGACATGTTCTGGATAATAGATGCTATATTATCTAACTCTTGGTTAATTCAATAAACATTTGTTAAGAAGCTGTGCACCAGGTATTATCAAGTTAGGTCCAGAGGGATACCTGTTGATTAAGAAAGACAAGATCCTTGTTCTCATGAATCTTATATAATGGCTTTAGGTAGAAGCACCATAGTGAGTGGAATGCGGACACTATTTATTTAGACTTTGCTGTCAAGGTACCAAGTAAATCCCAATGACATACCCCTCTTCCTCCTAGAATGAGACAGAAACCAGACATCTGTTTTATTCCAGTAAACTTCATCATCTCAGCAATTACTCAAAAGACTGAAAATAATTCATGACCCAGATAAAGGACTTTTTTTTACAAAGCCACAAGTGGTGTTTTTAAAATTGTTTTTTAAAATATGTCCACTACAAAGGAGTCTTTGACCAGGCAGCTGTTTCAAACAACAATGATTTCATGTCTTAAGACTAACTTTAAAACTGAGATGTCTTTGCCTTCCAGGAAGGGCTAGCAGCTGCGAGAGTCGTTCACTCCTCTTTCTTTCAAATTTTACTGGACTTAATTTTAAGTGAAAAAAATATATATATGAGAAAATTGTATGCAACCTAGAACCAAAATTATTGCATAACAAGCCTCAGTGCATTTTTAACCACAAAGGAAACCTTTAGTGAAAATTACCTGATAAAAGGGACAACATAGCACTTTTCCAATGACACTTAACCTTGTCCCTGCCACACTTAGAAATGGATCTTACGAAGTATCAATCAAATCCTCACTGACTCTGATTCCAATAGGGATGAGGATATCCGAGGAGAGACTGAAAAGGCCTCTGGAAGCAGCACAGAGAATCAGCTCAAATTAGGAATGCAGAGAATCTCTGCCTTGGAGTCTACATAAGGCAAAGTTCATCCAGCCACAGAACACCAAGCACAAGATGGTTCTCACGAGGGAGGGAAACAGAACATGCCTTGGGATGACTAAAGAGAAGTAAATGATTCTGAAAGGCCATGGGAAGGTGTGCCTAACGCAAAACAGCAGGAAGATCTGGTTATCCACAGGTAGAGCACAGGTAGATGGTAGAGCCGAATCAATAGGTTCAAAGGTCTGAAATCTTAATGTGAGATGGGAAATCTTAAAAGTGCCAATGGAAAACCCCTCAAGACAGAGGAAGAGGCAGCAGACTCTTTAATGGAACTCCAACACAGCAGGGCATATTACTAAGAACCAATGATTGCTTGCAATAAAAATGTTACCGCAGAGGGGAAAAAATGCCAGGATGAAGAGACAGCCTATAGTATGCAAGAAAGTCTTTGTCAGACATGTATCTGATGAGTGAGTGAATCATGAATATATAAATAACTCAAGAAAACCCAACACCAAAAAATAAAATCAATCAATATGAATTAAACAAGTCATCAGAAGAAGTACTACAAATGACTGATAAATACATGGAAAAAATATTCAATATCTTTAGCAATAAAAGACATGTAAGTCTAAACATTTTCCCCAATCAGTATGGCTGTTATCAAGGAAACTACCAATTAAAAATGCTTGTCAGCATGTGTGTGTGTGTGTGTGTGTGTGTGTGTGTGTGTGTGTGTGTGTGTGTGTGTGTTGAGGGGTGGGTAGAAATCTTTACATAGTGTTGGTATCAATATAAATTAGCTGAGCCACTGTAGAAATCAGGTTAAAATGCCTCAAAATAAAAAGGCAAAGAAGCAAAAACAAAAACAAGACAACCCCCCAAAACCTTAAAACTAGAACCATAACATAGTCTTGTTGTTTCACTCTTGGGTATGTACCTGAAGAAAGCTAATAAGCATACAGCAGAGTTACCTCTATACTTTCTGTTCCACCATTTACAATAGCTGGGTTAATAGAACCAGCCTGGGTCCCCATCTACACATGAATACACAAAGAAATGCCTCATACACAGCAGAGTATTCTCCCACCAAAACGAACAAAGCTATGCCAGTTTTTAGAAAGTGGTTGAAAGTGTATATAAATATATTAAGCCAGACAAACACTGTGCATTTTCTATTACCTTGTAGCTAGTTTTTAAAAGCCACAAAAGTAGGAGGGGGGAGAGGAAGAGGGAAAGAGAGAGTAACCTTGGGGAGGGGGACAAGTGAGTTGAAGGGGAAGTAAAATAGTCTAAGTGCATTGTATACATTTTTGAAAAAGCCATTATAAAACCCCTATTTAATAGAAATAATATATGCTATGAATGTAGCAGGCACAGTGCCACCTATGATGAATCCTTTAACAGAGCCTCTTGCACTTCAGCTGTTGACCTTGCTGGAAAATGCAGAAGAACAGCAGAAATGGACAATGGGATATGATGAAGATCTTGACAACATTGAGCATCTGACAATCACACCAGAAAACAATCAGTGGCTAGCTAGGCCTGAGAAGGAAGACTCCGCAGAGGAAACCAGGATTCTCCCTGGAATTGTGAGGCCATAAAGCTGTTAATCGCAGCTGAAACCTGGAGCATGACACGGTTGCATCTGCCTGAGCAGGAAGGCTGTCTTAATTCTTTCCTCATATTAGGGCAGGTGTGAATCTTTGCTCAGGCTTCTGTTACCAGATTAGAAAGTTGATCTGTAGAAGAGGGGATGGAGATGGACATCTGTAATCCTAGAAGAATGTGTACTTTGAGGCCAGCCTCAAAATTCTCTCCTAGCATTAGCAAATCAGTGGTCCAAAAATAGACACTTTCTGATGAAGTCATAGGATGTTGTGATATGAGGAGTGGGTGAATGGTTGGAGCTCATCTGGAATGTCCTCATCCACCATCAAAGTTCTTACTAGCTAGTTAATGAAGTACTCGGTTATTTCTGGCAATTTCATTCTTTTAAGCCTTGTGAACTTTGGGCTTCAAAATTAGCACAATGTAATGGAAGGGACATACACTTTGGCATCAGATGGAGGGGTTCAAAACCCCTCCACACTTGTTAAATACATGTCAGTTAGTCTGTGTGTATGGATGAAATTCCTCATATTTCCAGAAACTCACTTTCTGGTAGTGACACGCTATCTGTAAGAGTTGTCGCAAGAATATGAAATAATAGACGCCTACAGACTAGCGATGGGTATTAAAGTGCAAATGTCCCTAGAGGAATCACATGACCTGATTCTCAAGGCCAGAACTGAAGAGCAAAGAGGTAAGCAGACCTAGCATTGCAGAAGAGCGGTGGACACACCCTAGCACAAACATTAGGCCCTCTCTGCTCTTCCCCAAGCTTGGCTAAAATGTTGAGATAAGGTATCTTGGAAGTAAATAGGCTAGATTGTTCTCTTGTTAATATTTTACATGTTGGTCTGGCCAACAGGTGAAATGTAACATCTCTTGGATTCTTTCCATTTTGACATTATAGAGTTCTGAAACTTCAAACAAAAGGACTTGGATTACCAAAAAGTATTTTCATGTTTCAAGCTATCAGCAAGAGAGAAGTATAATACTGTCAAACTCAGGTGCTCACATGCGAAACAAAACTTCAAATGACAGAGTTTGTTCTTCAACCGGTATGGATCATTAAGAAAATCCTAAAATGACCTTTGATGCTAAGTATCTAAAACCTACTACTTATAACTACTGTCTACAAAATAACCCACAGAGCTAGATGATGCTTTGGGCTCTGAAGGACAAAATGGAGGCAAAGTGCTGGCCTATGAGTGTCCAGCTTCCAATCCGGGCGGACATGCTTCAAGTGTATGTGTACTGAGGAAAATGAGGATGTTGGCTCTCATGTTACGTAATGTCCACTGAGAAAGGCCTTTCCTGGTGATCTTCTTTTGAGACTGGCATTGTGGCACCTAATTTGTGAGCCATGTAGGGAAGAAACCAATTTCAAGTGGATGGTTCTGGAACACATGAGGCTTTCATCTCTAAGGACATTTCATTGGATTCCCAGGCTTCTCCCTGGCGTGCTTTACCTTCATCCTTCCAGTTCACATTGTATTTCACTAAGAACATGTTGTTCTCTGTAGGATGGTCAGCTCCCTTCTAGAAATTGAGAGGCTTCCTACCCCTTGGCTTTAAGTTTTCTCATACTGCCACGCTACAGACTAACTGACCCCCCCCAAACACAATTACTACAATTAAATTTATTTCTCATAATTTTCAGTTTTGAATAATTGCTTTCTATGAAAACCAAACTTGCCATTTTTCAAACTTCCTTTTTTGTCTGACCATGGCCTCCCCTACTCCAATCTCCAGATGTGGGAACCCACTCTTAACCTAGCCTTTCTTCCTCCACAGTAACGCTTCAGGGTACCTTAATTGTTGATGTTTGGCTTGAACTGCTCATTTTAGAGCTTTCTCTCTCTCTCTCTCTCTCTCTCTCTCTCTCTCTCTCTCTCTCTCTCTCTCTGTCTCTCTCTCTCTCTCTCTCTGTCTCTGTCTCTTTGTCTCTCTTCCTCTCCTTTCTCCCTTCCACACTGTGTGTACATAAAACCTAAATCCTGTTAACATTTATGATTTTGAGTTTCAATCACTTTCCTTATATGATTTCATAAATATTTTCTCATTACCTGTTATTAACTAGGGTATCTTTTGGGCTGACTTCTTACACATTTAACATGCATATGTATGTAAACTTGCAGTGGAACCCACTTGAAGTGCTACATAGTCTCTGCTACCAGTTTTGTAAGAAATATCTTCACATAATATGGACCTATCTTTAAAAAGTATGTTGGTAGAAACTTAAGATTAAGAGGGAAAAAAATCCATCAAGAAGCTGCTCCAGGATATCAAAGTTTGTGTTCTCATCTGCTTATTTATTCTTGAGTAGCTACTACATTTTAAGTACTGCAGTAGGTCCTGAAGATATAACATAACCGTGAACAATAAAAATGGCATAAAAGTATTAAGTCAGTGTTGTGAATAATTTGGAGTCAGAAAGGATGTTGGGATATTTACTTAAAACATGAAGCAGTGACATTTGAAAGGAGGCATGAATTGAAGGTAGAGGGTACAGCCCATGAAAGTTTTAAGAAAGAACATTCCTGACAATTACAGATGTCCCCAGACAGAGTCGAGCTCAGCATATCCAAGAAACAGAGTGGAGGGCGTCCCTGGAGGAGGGAGAAACATATGGAGTGGTTAGAAGTGAACTCAGAGAAGCAGGTGTGGCCAGCACACAGCACATGAGAACGTGTTGCCTTTTGTCTGGAGCCTGGTGCTGAGACTCGGCAGGGATGTAGGCAGAGAGCGGTGTGAGGAAGTCCAGTACGTTCTGGAAGCATCTCTGGGACTGCTGCATGAGAAGCATTGTGAGTGCAGAGAACAGAGAAAGGACTCAGCTAGGGAGGAGCAGAATGGGGAGGGAGATGAAACGGGAAAGGACAAAGTTGATTACTAGGCAAGTAAGTCCTCCAAAGGCCAGCCAGCACATAGTTCTGAGAAACTATGGCACACGAGGGAAGGAATGGGCTCAAAAAGGACCTGGATGGATTTGGTCTGAGTGACAGAGAATGTAAAAGAATTGTATCTGGGCGGGGAGCCCAGGGTTCAGAGTTAAACTGGGCTTAGGTAGGCAGAAAGTGAGATATGGATTTCATACCTAGGAGAAAGAAACTTGGATCCTAAGACGTCTCATTTCTTGCATCCCAGATACCAATACACTATCAGAACTAGCTGGGTACATGTTAGACCATGAATGTAGGAAGGGCATTCTTGTCATGTTTCTATGACAACACTGCTCACCAGGGTCTGTGGAATCCAACTTAAAGCAAAGACTACAGTAACAATGAGAACACCCAGGCACATGTGTTTTCTAGTTAACTTGTGCTGATGTGGGAATTCTTCAAGAGCAAACACTAGCATATTCTACGCATGTCCACACATAAAACCCTATGTGCTGGATAGAATATTCTACTCCCTACTCAGTTAAATACTTTTTAAGTTTGTATATTTCGAATGTATAAGCTTTTACTATAAACATTATATATCAAAAGTATCATAAAACATCCTCCATCAGCTTCAACGCCGTGTGAGCACCAAGCTTTCTCACAAAGAAGTCGTGTCCTGTAAAGGTGATGAAGTTCCTATTTTTTCATAACATACATTGATTAACTCACTAAAGATGTGTGTGGGGTGACCTGTAGTCAGGCAGGATAATGTTTATAAAACTAGACAGCTAGTGAAAATAAGCAAAGCAAAAATTAGCAACAGAGGGGGAAAAAGGAAAAAGCTGGCCTAACTCCATGGGTTAAGCACAGGCAGACAGATCTCATTTCCTGGGAAAAGTCACAGTGACAACAAAGACTACCAGGGAAAGAACAGTTTAACCCCCAAATCAGAGTGATCACTGTGGTCTGCTGGGTTCCCCTCCAGTCAGCATGTGCTGGCTCTATTATAGAAACACTGCGGAACTCGGCAGGCGGGAAAGCAGTGTGCACTGGGGACACAGGCTTGGACTGCAGGATTATGCAATAAGTCACATGCTGTGGCTCCCAACGGATGCTGAAGGCAGGGTGCAGGAGGGGTGCTCCTGAGGAAAAGGGCTTGGTGAATCACGGGCACTCTTGTGGCTTGTGGGACAGTGGGTGGTAAGTGCCACACTGAAGGCAACTCAACACCGTGAGGTCTGCTAGAAACCATAATCTGTGATCAGTGCTTAGCATCTGTAATTTTTTTGTATTAGGAATATTGGCTTTGGAGAAAGAGATATTTCATACCAGGGGAAAATGGGCTGTATAGTATTCCTCAGGAACCACTTGTCATTTTAATTCCTTAGTTCTTTGAACAGATTGCAAAATTGTACAATTCTACGTCAGTCTAGGAATCACTCTGATTGTATTCTACATCCGAGGGAGAAGATGGCAACCTCAGGGAAGGCCAAGAGGTTTTCCTTGGCCTCAGCCTCTGAATGCAGAGAAGTTTTCCTTCAGTAGCAGGCTGACTTGTACTGCAACCATCATTTCATACACACTGCGTGGCTAACATCTGGGCCACACCCAGCCCAATGCCAGCTAAGTCCACAATCAGTAGAACTATAGTATAGCCTCTATTTTTATGCAAGGTACATTTTCTCCTAGGAGTCTACAATCTTGTAGGGGGGGGTAAACCACCATAAAATAATCCAGTGACATTAGCATATTGAAAATGCCTCATCTTTTCAGAATGGATATTTAAATCTTCCTGCTAAAAATACAAAAAGGCAATTTTCTTATTTTATCAATTATCTTTGATGACTTTAGGTAGAATCTCTACATCATCATTGTCATTGTCGTCATTGTCATCATCATCTTTATCATTGTAATTGGCTGAAAAATCTTTAATATTCAATGTCCTAAGTTGTAAAACACAGTGTTTCCATTCAGAAGTTGAGATTTTCTATTCTTGGTGATGTCTATCTGGCCACGTTAACCATTGCTTACATTCTCCAGGAGTAGCCTTTAGAGATTCTAGCGTCCTTTCCACACCCCAGAACTTGGATTCTCTTGACCAGAATCCAAGGGTCTATAAAAAGAGTTTGGAATGCTTTCCACAAAACTCACGGGGCACCTCGTGTCCCCCCCCCCCCGCAATTACTCTGCAATTTCCCTAATTACTACTAAAGTCCCGTGAAATCTCCAAGGCTGCTTCACACTACCCAAGTGAGTCTGGACCCTGAGTGATATATTTCTGATTGTTCACACAGATGTTAAGACTGGGGCTGAGCACTGGGATTCTAGCAAACAGGGATCCTAAGAAGTCTCATTTGTTGTAGCGCACCCTTGATGGAATATTCTTCTCCTCTGCACTTCAAGCTGTAAATGCAGACGATAAGGAACACCTACTGCCTGCAGCATCCTCAACTGCATACCCTCAAGTATAACAGTTAAGCCAGTCAAGCTCTCAGATGCTGCAAAATTTTGACCTCCAACCTATTTATTTCCAATTTCCAAGCCAATTAAAAAAAAAAAAAACCTCAGAAATGTTTTTAATTGAAAATAAGAAATTCATGTCTTAAATGTTTGGTTCTCTGATGGCAACAGTGGTTTTTGAAGGGTGTGGAATCTTTAAGAAGTGGGGACAGGTTGACAGCGGAAGGTCCTTAGGAGGCCTCTGGAGGTTTTATGCAGCTTTTGGTTCCTGCCTCACTCTCTGGTTCCTGCTCTGTCATAATAAGTGAGGAGCATCCCACACGTGGCCCAAGTGCTGTGAACTGAGTTTCCCAACGTGTCTGCCTTTTCCATGATGAATGCAACCCTCTTCTTTCCCTGCTCTTTTGCCTTAATCGTGCTCTTTGTATTTCCTTGAGTTGGAAACTGGTGTTTGCTTCTAAGAATTTTAGACCAGCCATGTTCTGGAGAGGAAACACCAGCTGCTCCATGATGAGGGATGAGAGAAGTCAGCAGGGCAAGATGGCTGCAGTGCCTGCGTGCTGGCATAGCAGTAACGAGGCCTTCTTAATCGTTTTGTTCTCAATCACGAATGGCTTTGACTGAGTCACAGCAGAAAAATGCAAATATTCCCATGGATCATAAGAAGATGAAATTCAATTGAAAATAACTATTGATAAAATAATTTTAGTGACAAACTATGAGTATTCACGCCATAGTTCTATGCTCACACAGATAAGGATTGTGATCAAACCAGGGGTATAATTAAGTATGATTTAATTAGACTTACTAAATCTAGCCAATAATTTAATTCTGCCAGTTATAGGAAGAAGATACAGTGTATTATTTGAGTTATTCTACCTGTGGAGCGCATTCTACTGCAACTAGTGGTAAGTAAAAGAGAACGTGAGGGCCCTGTGAAGTCCATCATTGGTTGGTTGGTTGGCTGGGGATGAGTGGGAGGGGTTGAACGGCAGCTTTTGGTTGCTATGATAAACCCTCTACTGCCTTCCTGCAATGAACCTGATTTTCTAGACGTGTTCTGTCTTCACCATCTGCTTTAGGGGACACATTGAAGGCCAATTTGGTAACTGATGCATTCGTAAGTTTTCAAAACTAAAAGAAATAAAATTAGACTAACTTATGCAATAGGCTTCGTGTCCCTTAAAGACATGAAGATAATTGTTAAATGGATGTGACACTAAGTCATTTTGTCACGAATTGCCCAAGTGCCACTTCATAGTAACTCAGATTAACAGTCCTTTGACTCTCCCAGGACTTTCCAAAGCCTTTTCAAGGGTTTTCAAGGTCAGGGGACTTTGCATCATCTTAGCTTGCTTCTTTACTTTTTTCTTGTTTAAGTACATGAGGGTCTTGTCTAGAAGCTACATGGCATGTGACGATGTCATCACTTGACCAGTCAGTGGAAGGTAAGCTTACTCTCATGTGGTCTAGGACTTTTCAGGGTTAGCATGCGTAGTGTTAGCGGTTGGCACCTCTGTTCTACTTGTGTTGTTTTAACAGCTACTTTTGCTGTACTTGCCACCACTTTCATTCTTCATTATCATCTAAGAAGTCATGTTCCCTTGTGCATGTGTGGAAACATGAGAAGCTTATGTTCTTGTCTAGTTTTGCATTACCCCAACTCAAAACCCCTACTCTTTACATTTTTATAAAAATTATGAGTTTCTTATTTTCTTTGAAAGATGGCTCACTGGTTCAAAAATAGGAAGATGATGTGAAGACTAGTTTTTTCTACCCTGGGTGACCACAGCTTCCCCTAAAGATGCTAAAAAGAGACCAATTCATCTAACATTTCTCTGCTTCTAAAGAGGAAATATATATATATATATATATTAGTAAGCAGTACTAATACACCAATCTAAAGCAAAACCAAGATCAAGGTACCTAGACAGGTTACCTCACAAATCTCTTGGGGTCACAGATGCCTTTAATTTACCCTGCCCTATGCTACCGAACATCACTCTGATGCCAGTTAAATGGCAGGATCACTTTGAAGTTGAACGTCTAAGATCATTTTTAAAAAGCAATCAGATGTTGTAGACATAGCCATGTCACCTGAATGACAAATGTGGCTTGGTAAAGGAGAAAGGAAAAGGCTGGGAGAGAAGTTAAAGGGCCAGCCAGAGTGGTGAGGTGGCTGGCAAGTCCCCGCAGCAAGTGGCATCCCAAGGAAGCTTTGCTGGGTGGCTAAGTGCCTGCTAGATTAAAGACAGTCAGTATGAAGAAGTCACCATCACTTTCTAATAATATAGCTTGAGTTGTTTAATTAGAGACTTAGTTGCTACCATGAAATGCAAGTTAAACTATTCCTTACAGAATTGTACCTTCCTCTGAAAACAAACAAGTCCTGAGGGTGGCTGCTTATTTTCTTTGTATTCGTCGGGTGTCAGTACTTGCCAATGCTTAAAGACCTTCATTTTTGAGAAAGCTCATCAAACCCCACAAATCCTATATTCACAGAGTAGAGGGTTTTTTTGTTTTGTTTTGTTTGTTTTAAATGATGGCTTATTCTACAACAAATGTAGTAACATTTGTATTAGGTTGAAAAGCAACGGACGCTGTAGCATGTGACCAAGGCATGTCACAGGGCTGTCCCAGTTTTGCTTAAGGATATTCTGATGAAAACTTTACCACTATCAAATCAATAGATTGAATTTGAATATATTAACATAGTCCAGATAATAATTCAGTTTAGTAATTATATGAATTTATATGTCTAGGCTGATAGGGTAATCTGTCCTATAGATTAAACTTGATACTAAATTTCACAGAATGGGTTAGGTGTATAAGCACTCCTCTTGTGCCCCAGTTGGCCCCAGTATGGCACTTGTGGGACTGGACTGGACAAGCTGCTTTATTGGTAAGCTTCCATTTTTGCCTGAAATACTAACTGTCCACTCGTGATTTTTAAAATTTGAATTTAGGACAGGCAGTCATTATTTTAAAAATAAACAGAATGAGCCTGTCATTTAAAGGAAAATGCTGAACACCATCTGTGGCCAGTGATAAGGTTTGGCCTTGGTTTGGCATCAAAATGTTGGAAACCTGATAGCTATCAGCACAGACCGGCAGCTTCCCATTACCAATGAGATTGGCAGAGATGATAATGAATAGGATTCTTAAATACAGTCCGACAAAATGTGGGAACACCTGGGAGGCGTACATAAGCTGGTGGGCTGGCATTTTCCAAGCGACAGCTGCGTAAGAAGTGAATCACTCCCGAGCGAAGCATCAGTTTAGACTTCAGGGCAGGCTGATGGATGCGGTGGACGTGGAGAGCAAGGCAGAGTGCACTGATGTCATTTCAAACTCTACCATGCTACTAACTTGAGAAAGTGCCACTTGTTGCGTTTTGGGGCAGTATCAAAGTGGAAAACCCGCAATTATCTGGAAAAGTTATTAAAATATTCTCTCACTTTCCAGCTATAGATTTATATCAGGCCAGATTTTCTCCATATATTTTAACCAAAACAACATATTGTAACAGATTGAAAGCAGAATCAGATACAAGGATCCAGCTGTGTTAGATTAAGCCACACATTAAAGAGGTTTCCAGAATTGTAAAAACAATGCCACTTTTTCTCACTAATTTTAAAAATATTTTTCCATTAGAAGCATACTGGTTGTGGTAACACAAAATGGCTACTTTTAAGTGAATTAATAAGTATTTTAAATTTTTCTCATTTTTATTTCCTAATGATGGCTATAACTGATGGTGTGCTGATAGAAGTTTGTCAACTGACCTTCTGGAGTTAGCAGCATCTGCCAAGTCTGCTATGTAATGTTCCTACTATGTGTAATGGTCAATGTCAAGTAACAATGTGAAAGCAGTATGCTCACAGTATTCCTAATACAAGTCATAAAATACACACAAGAGCTCTTTTGTGTCATTAACAAACTTTGAGTGAGAAAGGGTCCCCAACCAAAAACAGAGACATTATTGATAGAGATCTTGTTTTTAATCTTCTTATAAGCATCAAGCACACTGAAAGACCTAGGTTAGTCCACTGGTTCACACACACATACTCACACACACACACACACACACACACACACACCATAGACTTAGACACACACATTGCAAGCACTTAATATTCTCTAAAGCAAAATCATTTTATAATATTCGAATGACGAAGGACTCCAGTTTATTTTCTAGTTGTATAAACCCCACATCAGGCACACTTTGGCCAAGTGATTTTAATGAGGTATGGCTTTAACATAGACACTGAAAGCAAATGTGCTGAGATCTGAATAATGAAAGCTACCCTTGGGTGTGTGTGTGTACGTGTGTGTGTGAATGTCCTCCGGTGTGTGCAGAGCACTTCCCCAGAATCTAAGAATTAAATACAGGCAGTTTCAAAATCTGAAAAAGAAAGGAGAGGAGGAAACGCTCGCTACAGCTAGACTTTGTAAATATTTTCTTTATGAGACCTTCATGCATCTGCTTGAAGTTAACTGCAAAGTATGACTAACATTTTCTACTAAAGCATGCGAGCGCCATGTCAGTTCCCTTCACTGAGGCTCTCTGTGTTAATTAAAATTAATTACACGTGCCAAGGGTTACTCTCAGAATCCAGCAAACTGAAGCAGAAGACTATCATTTAAGCAAGATATATGGCTGGGATTTCCGTAGTATTTTCTTTTCTCAGAAGGTATAGTCTCTAAGAATGTTCTTTATGGATATGTTGACTCTACCATAAAGTAGCTGACAGAAAATAAAATAGATTGCATATGAAATGCTAACTCATGGAAAAGAACCATGGCTTGCAAACTACTGTTTTCAAAGTTGGGCTTACAATGAGTACTTTACTGGGGGTGAGGGGGTGTCACCCAGAGATCCCCACACAGTCATGTATATCTAAGTCAGACTCTGAACTAAAGCCTTTTTATTCTTTCTACACTGGAGAGTCCTGGGTAAGTTCTGCCTTAACGCCAGGGCAGTATATGGCCATACTGGAGAGAAGGGGAAGCACTGTGTTTGCCACAAGGGGCCGTGGACCCATTATTCACCTGCCACTGGATTTAAATGGCAGCAGTCTTGAAGAATAATCCTCCTTGAGCTTTGTGTGCTTATTCTACAGTTTGGCACCATCTCCTTCTCATGGACAGGCAGACTGACAGTATTCTGCAGGTCATCTTTAAAAGTCAATTATTCCAATTGTTGCTAAAATATGCTTTTAGTTGGAAGGCCTTCAGGATTACCAAAGGACTTGGGTGTTCAAAAAAATTCCTTCGGGCTCCACCCAGCTCGGGAACGTTTTGAATCCTACTGATAATTTTGCCCAGAGCACTGACTCAAACACCTTGACTCCTCAGCTGCCTCTCTGATGGCTTCAGTCTGGGGATGCCAGGCTGTAACGAAGCTCACACTGCCCTAACGGAAGCTCCTACACACAAGTGCTTTTAAATCTACCCTTCTCATGAATGACCAGGATGTAGACTTACTATTTACAATGAAAGTCCAAGATGAGCTAGGAGAGTCAGTTCAGACCTGGACCCTTCTCTCCTGACTTTTCTTCCCTTTAAAATGACTCATGAATTTTCAAGAAAAAGAGGAGGAGAGGAGGAGGGGGGGAGAGGAGGAGGAGGAGGAGGAGGAGGAGGAGGAGGAGGAGGAGGAGGAGGAGGAGGAGGAGGAGGCAGCGGTGGCAGCTAAATCTTTAACAAATATTAGAAATCCAGTGCTATTTATGAACAGTCACATGTTTAAAGATTGGTCCTCCTGTATCGATTTCTTTCAAGGCGGGATGATTCTCTGCTGGACTTTCTCTCAAAGGAAGCTTCCAGAGACATTAGCCTATATCAAGGCTGTATTTTAGAACCACCCATATATTGGTCTGTACCGTGTGTCCAAGTGATTGTTCTCCTATCATTAATGAACATTGACTGGTGCTTGTTTCATGCTTTTTAAGTGGAGACACACTCCAGCCCCAAGTCACAGTATTGATCTGAAGAAGTTGGGGGTAGAGAGATGGGAGTTGAGGTAGGAGGGGCAGTGTGTTCTGAAACTATAGAAGAAAAGCAAACTTGCTGTGAAAGACATAATTTGTTGTTGTTGTTTAACTTCACACAGCCATGTTGGGCTTATTCATTACCAGTGGCCTTTGGAAGAAACCTCTCTGAGAGTCAAAACCTCCGACACTGACCCAAACCCCATTGGCTCTCCAGTAGCATAAGAAACAATTCCACTCTAGGTCCTTGGGAGAAATAGACTAATTCTAAATTGCTGATTTGATTCTATCAATTCTTTTGTTTGAAACAGGAATGCCTGTGAAGGAAAACAATGCTTAATTCCCTAGAAAAATAGGTACAGACTACTCACAGGTGTCTCTGGCACAAAGAATTCTTCCAAAGTATTCTGATGACATTTTGAAAGGCCCTAAGGTGCAAACTTACTATCCGCCCCAAACTCCACAGCAAAGGCAGAAACAGTTGTCAAGTGGAAGATCTTATTCCTATTTTATTTCAGGCTTTAATTTGAAAACCAATAAGAGAAGAATTTAAATTGATTGCTTCAAGCCACAGGCATTTCACGCTCAAGCAATTACGGAGTCGTTTGTGAGGATTCATCTTAGCTGTGAAATCAGTTGTCACTGGCTTGGCGATGACAAAAATAACACCAGATCTTATCTGACTTCTGTCTTAGGGTAGCTGGTGAACCAAATATATCAAGTGGGCAGTTAATTTTGGTTCTCTCATCTCTCTGGTGGCTCCCCTTTGAAACCTCTTCCTCTCACCTCCGCTGTACCTAGAATTTCCTAATGATGCAGTTTCACAACCGGAGACACTCATAAAGGGAATTTTTGCTGTAGTAAAACCTGAGAAACTATGATACTGCACAGGACCAGTGCTGTGTTGAGTGTGGGGCTGAATAAGTAGCCAGCTTGAAGGGATGATGGCTTATAATTAACTCCCATTCATAATACCATTGCTGACCCCACCAAGAGAAAACAGCATCCATCCTTCTAGGTGGAGAGAGTGAAACTGTGACCACTCACAACATCCACAGCCTGACAGTTTGCAGAGCCCTCTGCCTCATGTGACCTCAACTGTCACAGCAGAGAGCAGAAGGGAAAGTTTAGGGTCAGAGAAGGAAGAGTCTGTCTTTTGGCTATCTTCTAAAACTTTAAAAATTCTAAAGACAAAACAAAACCTCAGGGCTGGAAAGGTAGCTCAGTGGTAGAGCATTTGCCTAACATGTCCAGGGCTCTGGATTTGATCCCCGGCACTGGCAGGGGTTGGGGGGGGGGGGCAAAGAAAAGAAACCTTAGGTTTGGTACCAGGTTAGATTTAAATGAGGAATTGTTATATTTCATCATCCAGAAGTTAATATTTACAGAGCATTTTTGAGTAATAGAGTAAAATGATAGGAACAGGATTGAGACAATTTGTATAATACATCTTCTATACTGGGAGGGGTTTTTGTTGTAGTTTTTAAGGCACCATCTTAGAACTTTGTTTGGACGTGAACATCAGTTCTATGGCACATAACTGAAAATGCCCAAATTCTTTGTTTAAAGGAACTATTTACCTTTGTCTTCAAACTATAATACTTCCTATCAGAGTATAAAGCAACATTTCTCTTTTCAGTGGACTAGGGTCTGAGGTTCTGGCTTTAAGAGTTCTGACTTTTTGACCTACAGAATTCTTCTTTATTAGCAAGTAGCAACATGTGTGTCTTCTCCATATAACAGGAGAGGACTGCACAGCATCCCTCCATTGATTCCCTTGCGCTATCGGACTCCAAAATAGCCAGGGAGTGTCCTCAGCATTAGGACCAAATCAGTAATCAGCCTTTCTATAGAGCATAGCCTAGAGGGGAAGGTAGTTATAAAGTCTATAACAATATTTCAATTACTTTATTGTGTCGTTTGTCTTAAAATCAGAAGGAAAGTGCCACATGCCAAAATATCTACTCAGACCCTCCAGCTCTCAAACATATTGCTTATATTTCTTATAGGGATACATCTGACACCTGACAACTACCAGTGTGTGTACTAGTGTTCTCTCCTGAAGGAAACATCAGAGGTCAAATGGTCTCATGCTTGAGTATATGTGTGTGTGTGTGTGTGTGTGTGTGTGTGTGTGTGTGTGTGTGATTCTAATATATTTTCCACACCCATGTGAAACACAATATTTTAGGGCTGGCATTGGGTATCATTCTTTGCCCAGCGTATTTGTTTAATTTAGCATTTTCACAAGCAACTTAAACATAATATACATGGGAAAAGCCATGAAGTTAGGGAAGGTGTACAAGGAACTATATGGATCTTTAGAGCCCATGTATTCTGTATAACAGTGAGAGTTATGAAGAGTTTCTACTCCCTAATTTACTGTTTCCTCCAGCAGATACTCATGGGAAGAGCATTCTGAACAGCCCTGCTGGAAGGATGGCCCCCTACCCACCCTTGCGGGGACAGTACGGTGTAAGAACATCATAGTCTCATTTTGCAGTGTGGGGTTCTGGGCTGGGTACAGACTGAATCTTCATCTGACTCAGGAAACTTGAATCTGTGCACAAACAATGAACAGCAAGCACTCTGTGAAGCAGAAAGCAATGCCTTAAGCATTGTGTCAAGAACAATGGAATAAAAAAATTTCACCAGGTGTCTTATTTATGTTCCTTACACAAGCATAACTGCACTGGACTCTTATGTAATATTTCACTTCCTAATCCAGAGGAATATGTATTGACCTCTGGAGATTCCAGTAACCATGAGCATTTGCCCCCCTGACTTGAAGAAGAGTCCCTGAGTCCTTTGGAACAGACATTCAACTCCGTCCATGTGGAGCATAACCTTTTAGGGCTGGCATTGGCTATCATCCTTTGCCCAGCATATTTGTTTAATTTAGCATTTTCACAAGCAACTTAAACATGAAGCATGCTTACTATAGAAACACAGCCATAAAGGTATAAAATGGGATAAACCTGACCCCGACTTCATTTTCAACTAACAAGTGGGAAAATATACCATCCAACAATGAGAATAAAGGCCTATTCTTTTCAGAACACCTAAAGAGCATGCGGTTAACCACAGGACAACATTCTTTGACATTTATTGAGTGTCAACAACAAGCTGGGGACAAGGTGGAACAGTGAGACGTCCTAAAAAAAAATCACCTTCTATAGGAAAAGCAGGAGGAGGAGGGGGAGTTGAATGGAAATACTTGGTCTTATTAACAAACCATATCCTGAGCTCAAGCTACAAAGCAGTGTCAAAGAAAGAAAACAAAATCTGACAACCCCAAGGAGTGTTCAGAAAATACCTTGTGGCTGCCCTACCAACCCCTTAGACAGAAATGGATCTCATCTGGCTACCAAAGCTGACATACCTGGGACCAAATGGGCCTTAGCATGACCTTCAAGCTGAAGGCCTGTCTGGGGAGGGCGAAGACCAGCACAGTGAGGCCATTATGCAGACACACTTCCCCCCCCTGAGAGGAAGCGGTGGCATTCCTAGCAAAATCAAATGGAATAAAACCCGGGGGGACATTCCAATGCAAGGTTTAGAGCATGCCACAATGAAGTTCAGGAATCTTCTTACTCAGATTTAAATTGTAATGTATGGTGAGGCAGTAAATGAGACAGCAAAGTCCTATGAGGCACCGGGTGGGTCTAGACCCCAGGTATTTGAGACGCCATGCTTGAAAGAGCCACAGGATGGCTGGAAACTGCATATTCTTACCTGCAGCTTAGGTAGATTAAACCAGCCTGGGTGTGAATTTTGCTCTCCTCAAGCATTGAAGTCACTGCGACCAGAAACAAATCCTTCCATTTATAAAACTCCTAGCACTGAAACCCTGTTTAGAATGGCTCAGCAGACTCATAAAGATCATATTAATTCACTAGGACACCGGAGGCTTTTTAAAAGGGGATGTTAAAGGTATCAATTCCCACACACCTGACCATGTGGGACCACAGAGAAACAGTTTTAAACTTTATAGTGGAAAGCTGAAATAGCAAGTGAGTGAGCTCCTAGCAATCGGGCCACAACACAAACAGTAAGGGCTAAAGTGGTTTTTTCAGGAACTCTGTAGCAGGAAGGTGGTGGGTCAACTCACACAGGGCTTTAAAACTGGGACTGAAAGCATTCCGTGGAAGTGTGGAAGACCTGAGAGCAAACTGCAGAGCTTGTACAAGAAGAGAAAAACTTTTCGCTGTTTTCCTTCACGGACAAGTCTGGTTAGGGCATTGATGGGATTACAGTTCGTTTCTCACGGTCAACATGTAAACGACAGTGTCAGAAGCAACAAGGAGATATTGGACTTGGGGTATGGTTCCCTTATCACAGAGACTCTTAATATGGATTTTAGATCTTTAACCTCATGAGGAAGAAAAGAGGACAAGCAAGCTTGTCCCTAAAGCCCCAGGGAACTCTAGTAAGTCACGATATTTTAGCACACCTACTCTGTTGCCAACTTTGACATTCCAAGGGGACTCCTAACCCTGAGCCTTCTGTGGGTCTGCTGTCATGGAAGACAGGGGAAAAAAAAAATAGAAGACAAGAGAAGTGTTTAGAAGACCTTTCTCCAAATTAGTCAAGTTATCCATCTAAAGACAAAGAAAAAGAACACCCCATTGCTGCAAGGTCTTGCTTCAGAAGAAAGCATACTTGGCAGCACAGCCTCATTACAAGTGTGGAAAGATGACCGAGGAGCAGCTGATAAGAGTTATCTATGAAGATGATTTCAATAAATACACCACTTCTGCTTTATCTGGAGCATTAAAGCCCAGATGCCTACAAGGTAGCCCCAAGTCAATCACAAACCCAGTAGAGACAAAGGGGGAATGTTTGTGTCTCATCATATCGTTCCCCTTTCCTGTGAGTTTAGCTTCTTCCTATCTAGAAAAGGTGGGCAAGGGGTTAGTCAGCATGTCTCATCAATTCCTTTGACCTATGCTGCTTCCTCTTTGGGACAGTCTTCTTCTGTTTCCTCTATATCCATCCAGGGTGTGAGCCCTGGTTCTGATACCGGCAGTGTTGATTATGGCTCCATCCTGTGTTCTAGCACTTCCATGTAAGCGCTAGAGTGGAGTACACACTGTCATTTACTCTTGTTAAATGTGACCAGAAACACTGCAGTCCATGTGTTTCATGTACTATATAGTCTCTTAACTAGACTGTGTTTTTCTTACTGTTTTTTATTTTTTAATTTGCCAGTGGGAAATGGATCTATAGAACACTCAATTGCTCTATGCAAATGTCATCAAAACATAATCACACCCTCTATTTCATTTAGAGTAGCAATACAGACATATAAGCCTGACAGTAAAGAACTGCTTAAAGGTCACTCTGAAAAGGGTAACAGAATAGAAATGTAGGAAACAAGAGAATGAGGAACCAGTCTTCTTTCCTATTGGTCTGTGTGCATCCTGCAGTTCAGACCGGCCTTCCATGTCATTACAGCTTAGCCCTAGCGGAAGTCAGGACACAGCTTTGTGTTTCTATAATCTCATGACAATGAAAATCTCATCATTTCAACTGAAGTGACTGGAATCAAACTCTAAAATCTCTTTCTTATAAGACATCTAAAAATTAAAGGCATTATTAAATCTAGGCTCTTTCCAAAATACAAAAAGACGAAAAAGAAAAAAAATAACCACATCCTTAGGCAAAGGATAAATTGAAACAAATTAGTCTCCTAACAAAGAAAGATAACTGGCAAGTTAAGACAAGACACAGAGCGATATGCAGCCTATGAAGGGAGGGTTCAATACATGGGGGGGAGGGCAAAATTCTCTAGCATGTATCTACATGGGATTTATAAAGAGAAACAAGAAGGGGAAGAAAAGAGACAAAAGAATGTAAAATCTCAGATTTCTGGAAAGCTATAAGTTCTCACGATTAAGAAGAACCATAGATCCCAAAGAGGAAACACAAAACAACATACATCCAAATAGACAAATTCTACTTAAACTTCAGAATACCAAAGATAAAAGAGATCTTTAAATGAACTGGTAAGAAAATACAGATTGGCTTTAAAATGGGACAACCAATGGGCTGACAGCAGGAGTGAAGCAGTGCCTGGAGGGGAAGGGCCTTCAACACAATGGGATAGATCCTATCCTGCTTATTTCTATCTGATAGAATGATGATCAATTTGTAGTTTACTATCAGGTGAAAGCCCTACTCAAAAAACTGAGGTCAAAATAAAACATTTTAAGGAAAATAAATGCAAACCTGAGGATTTTAACTAAGGAGCAGTTACAGATAGGATTTCTTCAGGTTCTACTTCCATGTGAGAACAAGGAAACCAAAGCAAAACATAGGCTTAATGCAAGAAGAAAGGCGAACAAGTAGCTTGGTAATTATGCCAGTAAATCTAAGCACTCATCATGTTTACATTTGTGGTATATTCTATTGACTAAAGTAGTGGGGAAATCAAGGTGGAATTCAAATCCGGGCACCAACAATGTGGAAATCAGAAGAGCAGTATTGGAATCAAAATGGCTCAGGTTGTTTTTGAAAGAGGATAAAAAGACTAACTTGCAACTTTAAGATGAACAGACTGTCAGAGTATTAAGAACGCAAAAGAGAATAAACACAGTGTATAGCTACCAAACTTGGGAAAAGTAAATCAAGAGGTCAGGAAGTGGGGTCACTATATAGCAAGACATAGTGAAGACTAAAAATGACACCCAAATTAAATTCAGATAACTCAGTGATGATTACAAAATATAAATGGGCTAAAATCACTAAAGGTCCCCCTAACGATTTTATATTACATTTAAAATAAACAAATCTAGACATATGCTACTAAAAGGAAGCAAAAGGCACACTGAGGAAGAATTAACCAGAAGATATACTATATTGACATCAGACAGAGCAAATCTTAAGAAAAAAAGACCATTATGAGAAAGAAAGACTATTACAAAACCGTTCCTTAAAGTCACTAGGCATTCTAAGTGTGTTTAAGATATTGTTTTTATTTTAATGGTGTGAATGTGCATATGCGTATCTCTAGGTGTGAATTTGTAGACATGACTGCAGTGCCCCGGGAGGCTAGAATAAGGCATCAGATCCCACAGAGCGGGAGTTACAGGCAGTCGTGAGCTGCCCGATGTGGGTGTTGACTGCAAAAGCCATGAGCCAGCACTCCCACCCTAGGGGTTCTATGCTTTAATGAATGTACAAGCATGGATTATCCTCAAAACACACAAAAATGACAATTGAAAGACTTGCTAAACTATTCAAACTCACAACAGGGAGGGTGAAGTTGTAGTTGTTTATAACATTTTTACTGTTTCCCTGGTCAATTCTCTTCCTGGAATTACTCTGCCTCCAAGCTTTTCTGTCCGTTTCATTCACAGTTGTATTTTAAAGCTTAGAAGAACAGGATCCACAGCGGCTGTCTAACGTACTTGTTGAGTGTTTGAATTAGTCAAGATGAAAACAAGATAGTAGCAACGGAGACCAGATAATGCAATCAACGAGCATGACCCAGAGACCTCCATTTCTAACGTGTGAAGACACGCTCTCAAACATGCATGGCATACTTAAGGAAATTCAGAATGCACCAGACCACATTTTCTGACCACAATACAATTAAGTTAGAAGTAAACAACAACAAGACAATAAAATTCTATGCATTATAAAACATAAAACACATTTCAGAGTAACTCACAGGGAAAGGAAAAACATAGAGGAGACTTAGCAGCAGAACTGAAGACTGGTGAAATTATTATAACTAAGGTGCGTGGCAACCAGCCGAAGACAATAAGGGCACAAGCTGATGAACTGCACGTACAAATGAGGGCTGACAACAAGACACCAAGAAGAGATACGGCAGGAAATGAAAGGAGACTACTGAAGTAGAAAAATATACATAATAAAGAATAAGAAATCAAGAGCTGTTTCTTTGAAAATAACTCAAAACTCTGACAAGTGTGATCAGGGAGTGAAAAGAGATGAGGTTTAATATCAGAGATAAAAGATGCCAGTCTCAGATACACCAGAGATGTTAAAAATAAGAGAACAATAAGATACCTGGGGCTACTTTATTTTAAAATAAACAGATTGGAGAATTTGCCAGAAAAGGTATAATTTACCTAAACTGATCCAAATAAAATATA
Source organism: Uromys caudimaculatus (assembly GCA_028551405.1). Lineage (NCBI taxonomy): Eukaryota > Metazoa > Chordata > Mammalia > Rodentia > Muridae > Uromys > Uromys caudimaculatus. The sequence goes on along the minus strand of CM052711.1, from coordinate 29,695,558 downwards.
AATATCTCTACAATGTACAATAATTAAATAGATTAAGTCTGAGTTAACCATCCACTTGCTCAAAACATCTTTTGGTGGTGGTGGTTCCTTAGCCCCATCCCAGCTGAGGAGCTATTGACAGTTGATGGCTTCTGGGGGAAGGACAGCCAGGTGTTTTTCTAAGTATGGCCTCTGTTAGGTTGACTATGATCCAGCCATAAGCCCCAGACCCATTTGAATAGGGGAAGCCCAAATTATACTTGGTGGGTTATTTAAAGAAAAAAAAATATACAACATTGGTAGGAAGTGGGGCGGTAGGGATGGATCTGGGAGGAGTTGTGGGAGGGGGTGATGGGGCTATGATCAAAATACACCGAACACTTATATGAAATTCTCTAAGACTTAATAAAAATATTAAAAAAACAAAACAAAACAAAAAACACCTTCATGGCTAAGATCCTGATGATATAAAATCCAGATGATTTTAGCAGTGACTTCCACCAAACATCCACCTACAGGTTAATCCCAGCTTTAAACAAAGTTGTTACAAAAAACAATTAGGGTTTAATGGCAGATGATTGTATGAGGCCAAGAACCTTGACACCCAAAGCTGCCTGTACCCAGGGGTGGTACACAAAGAACATCTCGTGCTCAGTCTTCCTTGTGAACATAACTGCAAAAGCTTCAATACAACACTAGCAATTTTAAGCCAAGAACGTGTGGTACATATGCTTCACCTTGACTGTAGGAGACCAAGGATAGCTCATTAGAAAACCTAACAGCATGTTTCACCGCACAAGTAGATTGTAGGGGGGAAAAAATCAAATAGTCTTCCAGATGGAGATATTGGTAAAATTGATATGTTTGCCTTGATTTGAAAGCATACACTAAATCCCCTGTACCGAGGAACACGAAGAATGTTCTTTTCCTCAAAGGAGATCAAGTGTTTTTCAAAAACCTTTCAAATAATTATCTTCGACATCAGAAACAGAATGGGCATATCTGCTTATGATTGACACTGCCCTAGCAGACTCAGACAGCACAAAAAAACATCAAAAGATGTCAAGGAAAAAGACTATGGCAAATACAGTGCTTGGGAGTGTCTGTGTCCTGGCAGAGGTCTCTGGGGAAGTGACAAAACTCACGATCTTTTTAGAATCAAGGATTCTAGAATATAGAAAATCTAGGTTTTCTAAAATCTAGACTATTCTTACTTTGGTGACTCTTGCATTTTCTAATAACTACAGTTGTATTTTTTTCCTGTTCCAAGCCTTTTAATGACAACTGAACCTTCCAGGTAGGCGGAGCAGTTTCCATTGGATGGACTTCCGGTATGACGGAATTTCCACAGAGCACACACTCTTGGGATCTTCAGATTCTCCAGGACCCAAGAAGAGCCCAGGACAGTACTGAGCTCGGCTCCGGAGGACTGTTATTGCTCTGACAAGTCTTTTTATTTGTTATCATTTTCAGTGGTGTTTGTCTGTTTGAATTTTGTTGTTGTTTTGCTTTGTTTTGTTTTCTTCTGCACAAGGGACTTTCAAATAACACCAAGTCCTTCACAGTGGGGGAAATTCCATTTCAATATTTCATTGTAGAGTGGTATTTAATTTTCTTTTCCCTTAATTCTTTAAATGGTTTGTTCTTGTGGTTTTTCCAAGTATTTTTGTATTCTGAGTCATTCTGAGCAACTGACTGGGAATGTAGGAAGAAGTCTCCTTTTGCTGTTTTGATTAACTGTCTGATTGACCCTGGGCTCCTCACTGAACCTAATCAAGTAACTTCATTCATTGCTAAATCAAGATATAATGGAGCCTGGAAGCACAGGTTAAAATTAGAGCCTGCCACCTGATGACTCAGTTCTCGTTAATTTACACAAATTAGATTTTTTTCCTGTAACATTTCCAATTGAAGAAAAATTAAGACACCCCCTTCATTATTTTTGTCTGACTATAGTGCAATTCCATGTCTCATTTGTTCAATTCCACTGACTCGTTTTAGTGAACAACCACAGCTCCTGGTGATGGCCGGTGGTAGGCACTTAAGTCAAGCGCTGTTGCTTCTCAGCAGCAATGAAGGGAGGGATTAGATGCCGGGAGGTGGTGGCGCACACCTTTAATCCCAGCACTTGGGAGGCAGAGGCAGGTGGATTTCTGAGTTCGAGGCCAGCCTGGTCTACAGAGTGAGTTCTAGGATAGCCCGGGTTACACAGAGAAACCTTGTCTCGAAAAACCAAAAAAAAAAGAAAAAGAAAAAGAAAAGTGTCTCGAGGCAAGGAAGGGGGAGTAGTAGGTCAAAGTCCTGACGCAGCCTCCGCCTCTGGGGCCAGGTCTGCACTGTGAAATCTTAAGAAAGTCAAAAGAACAACTTATAAAATGGTCACCAACAGTCCTCCATCTTTTTAAACTTCTGTGCAATTGGCTCAATTCCTCCCAGCCCCACCCCCAAAAGTGAGGATTTGTAACTTTGTAAACAGTAAACCCTGATATGGAGGACCATAGGTAGTAAAATCTTTTCTTAAAAAAGAAAAGTTTTGGCAAGATTCTAGTGCCTGATGGGAAACCAGGAAATAAACCAGGATTTGAAGATTTTTCTGACGTGTATTTTGGTCTTTTGAAGCCATAACCCATGGTGGATGTTAAAAATACAAAACAAAGTCTAAGGAAAGCCAGTGTAGTGACTCGCCTGTAATCCCAACACTCGGGTGGTAGAGGCAGGCAGATGAAGAGTTCAAGGCCAGCCTTGGCTGTAGAATGAATTCCAGGCTAGCCTGAGGTACCTGATATCCTGACTTGGAAAAAAAAGTTAAAAATGTGAGAGAAAAACTCTTACCATAAAAGCTGCTACTGTCTTACCTTTGCTCTGTGTTGAAGAGTGCAAAGACGTGCTTGCTGGACATGAAGCCCTTCTCCACGTCCCGGACCTTCAGGTTGTCCAGAGGAAGCATGTATTTCTTTTCTTTCTCCTGTTATACAGAGGTGAGAGAGAGGGAATTTTAATAGAGCATCATACCAATGGCAACACTCCATCCACACCAGCTATCACCTAATAACACTTGATTACATTACCTTGATACTGTCAAACACTACTTTTACACCAGCTCCCGAGGAATACGAGATATCTGAGACAGGCGAGGCCTGGGATTCTCAGCACATGGGGTGGGGGAGGGGCATGTACGGGAACGACTCAGATGGAGAAAACACATGCTCCTCTCTCCTTGCCCCCTCATGTGGGTCCCCTTAGATGTTTTGAAATGTTAGTTTGATATTAAGAATTTAGCCATCTGTTAACATTTAACAAAAATGTTCTGGTCCTAATTCAATGAGAAATGCCAGATGGATTTCATTTCACGTTTTATTTGCAGCCTAAGCAGTTTTGATAGCCAGCATTGGCAGGGAAGTGTGGAAGCACAAGGACCCTGGTATGAAATACCCCATAAACTGAGATAAAGCACAGAAAACCTTTCCTTCACTTGGGTCTAAGAAAAAGTATAGGTCCACAAAAGGATTCTTCTACACAGCTCTTAAAAGTTCCAGTGACTGGAGAAGACAAACTTGTTAGGATTAGATTGGTATTAATTAACATAACTTCTCTTTTAAAACAGACAATTCTTTATAAAGAATATGGATGTTGGAAAGGTAAGGTTTGAGAGTATAACCAAACCACATTGGTAAAACATACCAAATGCCAAAGAGTTACCAGAAACACTTTTAAAGACTGACCCGGGGACAATGTATAAATGCCGATCAACCTATATAACAGGCAAGAGGCAAATACCCAGTTCAGGAAGCCCAGTAAAAACCTATTAGCAGGTCCCATTAGCAAGGCAGTTGTTAAACAGTAGTCTTCTGTATGAGGAAGAACTAGGTGTCTCTCAGCACGGTGGAGCGCATACTCGTAGCTCTAATTCTAGCGCCCAGCTATCATTGCCTATGGGAACTGTGCCCTACACACCCATGTTTGCCAGGGGCTTGGCTGCTCCTACAGCATGTGGGCTGCTCGAGAGCTCACGGCTCAGGAGCACACAGCGTGTGCAGTGTTGGATTGCAGGGGATATCACTGCTCTTGCCATTTTCCGAGCCTAAAAAAATGAACAGAGTGTTGGGGTAGCGATCCCCCCACCTCCAAAAAGACTCTGTACTTAACCACAAAAAATAAGACCTTGAAAAGAGAAGGGCTGCAAAAGTTGGAGGAAGCTGGCTGGAAAAGAAAATGGCCGACCTGGCAAACAAAGCCTTCAAAGCATTGAAAAAAAGATAAAAGGAAGTCAGTGAGAGAGGAGCACTGTGAGCCGGTCCACTATTTCCTGTGTAAAATTAATAATTTATTCATAAATGCATGGATATGCTAAATAGCAAAATATATAACTCAAGTAAATGAGGTATCAGGGCAGAGTCCAACTTCCTTAAAACATTTGTCAAACTATTTTAGGGCAGCATTCTAAGAGGCCAGACTAGATTGAATAAAACCCTCTCCAATACATAATCAAATGAAAATGCTTGAGACCCAGAGAACATTTTTTTTTTTTATTTTTAAAAAATTGGATGGTTTTCAATGCCCTAAATTTAAGCAGCTGGGTTTTTATTTTTTTATTTTTTTATGCACCATCCTATTCAACCTTTTGAAATGATGGATTGGCCTTTTTAATAGGAAATCTGCATTTCATTGTAAAGATGGAACACAATGTCCTTGGCTTGAGTTCTATAGAAGCAGGCCCCCCTTTGTACTGCATTCTTCAGGGTATAGGGAAGACTGACAATCCTGCAAGTTTACATCAGCTTTCAAACTCTGGGGGAAAACATTCAGATGCAAACAGGGAAGGGGAAAAAGGGACAGGCTTCACTCCTGAAGAAGGCGAATTAAAGGCATATTTATCTAAGGGTTTTGAGGACTATTTCATAAGCACATGGTTGAAGACTGACAAAGAAGACAGTTTCTTCTGACTGGCTTGGGTAATGAAATTGTAAGTTAAACAGAACTAAACAGAGCAGCAACACCAAGCAATGAAACAATATGTCATGGGTATGTCTGAAAAATCTTGGCGGTTCAGGGGCTGTGGGTCAAAAACAACAGCAGCAAAAATCTTGAATCTCAAATAGTTTAGACAAAAGGCTGGGGGATGGAGAGATATGTAGAGCTATAATTTCCAAAACATAGTGACACTTAGCACCATCTTAATTAAGAAACGTGGTATGTCACCTGTCAATTCTAATACCCACTGTTCAATGTGATAGCCACCAACTATAGACAGCTATGAAACCACTTGAAATATGGCTCGTTAAATTGAGATATGTGTAAATGCAAGGCAGATGCCTGATTCCAAAGATTTGGTACAAACTAATAAAAATAATAATTATTTATGTGCTTGCTTATTTTAAAATTTTTATGTGTATGAGTTTTGTGGATCCATGTATGTCCGTCCATCACTTGCACGCCATGGAGGCCAGCCAAGACTGTCAGACTCCCTGGAACTGTAGTCATAGATGGTCGTAAGACCCCTGCCGGCGCTGGGAACTAAACCTGGGTCCTCTGGGAGAGCAGCCGGTGCTCTTCTCTAATGAGCCATGTCTCCAGACCACTGGTAGTAATTTTAATCAACAATCTCATTAGTACTTTTAACAAAAGAAAATTGTGTAACCTCCTCGATATCTTTATATTAAGTTGGAATGATATGAACATGTCAGGGTGTTGTTAAACATAATCTCTCCTGCTTCTTTTCTTTGGAAGGTGGCTGCTAGACAAACACAAATGACACGTGGCTCACAGGGAGTCTCTGAGCCCCGTGCACTCACCCGTCCTTCCTGACTCCCACCTACTCATGCAGTCCCCCTTTCTGACGTGCTTGTCTCTGCCAGGCAGCATACTCTATGAAGCTCGGCCTCTTTCTGGTGTGCTCTCTTCTCCCATCTCCATCATCACACAACTCAAACATTTCTTACTGTTTCTATTTGTCAATTTCCATGCTATCCCAGGTCCCCAGCATCTCAGAAGCACTCTCTTTGTCCTTTAGTTCCTTTATTGTCACCAGGGTGAGGATTTAGTTCTTCCAAGTTTTCAGTAGCTTTTCTTTATTTATAGAGGAAAATCCACTAAACTAGTTGACATTGTTAAACACCTAGAATTGGCTCCGTCCTAATTTATCAAAAGACTGCTTCACTTTCTTTAAGAAATCTTCATTTTTAGCTGTGCACATCTGCAATCCTACCATCTGAGAAGCAGAGGCTGGAGTATCAGTGGACATTTAAGATTAACCAGCTCTATACTGCAAGTTCCATGAAAACCAGGACAACATAGCAAGACCCTGTGTTAATGACCACAAACAACACAAATCCCATTACAACCAAATCCACCTTCACCAAGACTACACAGCCTAGGTTACCCTTCCAACTCCTTCCTACCATAGTCATGGTAGTCACAGTCCACATCAAGTCCTACTCTGTGAAGGTCCATTAGCTTAGAGCTGTCTGTCACCTCTTCTCTCCTGTTTCAGTGGATACTGATATATTCAAAAATTAGTGTAAGGCTCATTTAGAACTCAGAATATCCAACCTCCTATATTATTCAAATGGACCTCCTATACGAAGAAAAATAAAATAAAGAATACTTTTGCTGTAAAAGGGACTTAAAAGTTGATAATTTAAATGGCATTATTTTTAAATATATTTAATGGCAGACATTTTGAGGTGGAAACATATATAAAATTTTAGAGATTTATTTTAATGCCAAATCTTAAAGGACCTACTTGCATGTTTTCAAAACCTTCTGGGACTGTTGTCAAAGTGGTGACATCCTTTTTTCATACTAAGCAGGACTTTTTTTTTTTTCTTTTCTTAGCATAGGAGTGTCACTAGCATCATTTGTATGAGGTATCCAGGGTGAGAGAGATGATTTGTTCAAAGAGAAAGGGAGCACAGGAGACTTAGTGTTCTATCCCAGGGACTGGGCAAAAGCTCTTGGAAGACATAGGAGAGGCTTGAAGGCCACCTCTTATGAGAGAGTGGCCTGAGGTGCAAGTAAGTGAGAGATGAGTAGTACCAGAGGGACTAGACCGAAGAGAGGTGGAGATTATAGGGTGGCCATACTATGTGGTCCCTGGACTTGAAATGGAGTCAATGGGCTTGTCAAGTGCCCAGTTGTGGCCCCTAGCTAGTGAAGCACCATTTAGTTGGTTGCTAGAAGGGGTTATAGTAGGTATGGGCAGAGGACTGAGTATGTGGAAGAACGTCCCTATCATGCAGACTGTTAGAAAGTATGCGTTTACTTAGCCAGTTATACAAACCGAGTTTCACAACTTGGAAACTATTTGAATGGCCTTAGTTTGATTTTCTTACTCATAAGGCAACAAAACTCTTCCTGGACATTGACTGGAGACTGTGATCTCTTTCTCACTCCTATCCAGCGCCTAGCAAAACACTGAACATAACACATTCGTGTGTGTGTGTGTGTGTGTGTGTGTGTGTGTGTGAGAGAGAGAGAGAGAGAGAGAGAGAGAGAGAGAGAGAGAGAGATTGATTTTAAAATGGTTAACAAAAGCAAGTGCTTAATTTTTGACAGTCACATATATGTAAGAATTAAAGTCCATTTCTAAAACTGGTGTAAGGTGTGGTTTTAGCTTCTTGTTGCTTTGACAAAACATCTGACCAAAAAAAAATTCAAAGTGAAGTCTTATGTGGGTCCATGGTTTTAGAGGTGCGGGCACATCACTGGTAGGGAGCAAGCAGTTCACACAGTGCAACAGTTCGTAGTGCGACAGCCAGAAAGCATGCTGCTACAGGATCTCCTCTTTCTTCTCCCTTCATTTCATTTTGATGTCCAGGCTATATCCAGGGTGGGTCTCCCCACTTCCCCTTGGTAAACCCTCTCTGAAAACACCCTCACAGACACACCCAGAAGTATGCCTCCGTAATCATCCGTATGCTTCTCAGTCACACGAGGCAAGTAATCGAGACTGAGCGCAGATGCCTGGCTAGCACGGCTCTTGATCACTAAATCTACACAAAGTTTAGGTTGAGAGGCTGTGTTTATTTCCTTGTTCACGTTGGCATTGCTTTGATTTGCTAGTGATGCATCCTTTTCTGAAAGGAAATAGGTACTTGAGGCACTGAAGAGCTGCCAAGTACCACCTCCCCACAAAGACCATTCCAGTGGCAGAACGCTACACGCTTCTTTCTCCAGTGCTCGCATTTCCTACAGTTGTCATGGACTATCTAGAATATCAATATTTTGGTCTTTTTAGGTGTACTGAAGCCCCTGGAGGACAAGGACTTATTTTGTGTTTGTGCTCAGCACCTATCACATCACTGCTTGTTCAGGTGCTGCTTAGCAACACTAGATTCTTGGTGATACAGCACAAATAGTTTCAACATGGTTGATCTACTTACACCATTATGTTAAAATGCCTTTAGCCAGGTGTGATATTCACACTTATTTGTGGTTCTTCAAAGATTGATTTTTAAGTGGTTTTACAGCATTTTAGGCATATATAATTTATTACATGAAGTTTTATCAACCTAGATCTATATACCTAATTTGACTCACCCAAGTCTCATGATTTCCACACATGACAATCCAAATACACTTGATAAAAATGAAAAAACGAAAAGACCCGAGGGCTCTGCTCTTTTAAAAATGCCAGTTCCCTGACAGATCCTAGCTGAGTCTAGTGACATTCTAAATATTTATCTTTATATTCACAGATTAAGTGTAGCTCTTTGCCCCTCATCAAAAGCTTCTCTTTTTGCAGCAGATGAGGGCTACCCCAGAGATCCACAACTGACTAAAATACAGAAAATAAGTGATTGTGGGTACCAAGGTCCAGTTGGTACATATACAATAGCATCCTACATCCAAGGTCCAGAGAACAAGAGGGGCCCAAAAGATGTGAGAATAAAAGGACCAGAGAGTCTTCTAGACACGGGATACTGAGCTCACAAAATCGCAACAACATGGTTGCCTAAACAGGACTTATGGGAAATACCCCGAGCTGCTGAGAATAGCAGTGCTTCATCGATACAAAAGTTTTGAGTGCATCTAACCTTTACTCAGACTCACATAGTGACTGTCCCTGTGACCTGTCACCATCCTTACCTTTGCCACACCATATGCAAGCAGTTTACTAATGTCTTCTCTTGGGAGACTGATAGGTATCTGTTCTCTCTAAGTATTGTACCTTTCATTGGTGATGAGTGGGACATTATCACGACAGGGCCCTACCAGACACCAGCAGTGAGTGGAGACTGAAGAGGTGGTTGTATTGTGCCAGCAAAAACAAGGTGGTTGTCCCACCAAGCACTTGGTCCAAAACCAAGCCAGCAGCTCCTAGACTTATACAAGTAGAGAGATTCTTTATACCAAAACTAACTAACTAACTAACTAACTAACTAACTAACTAACTAACTAACTAACTAACTAACTAACTTTCCAGAATTCTAGAAACTCATAAGATACCATGGCACATCAATTTGTGTGCTGCTCGAGAGGTAATAATGTTGATCAATATTTTGTTTTTTCTAACAAAGCTTTTTTTCCTTTGTTGCACTGTAGCCAGAATATAAGTGACATTCTCCTGGGTATCAGGGTAAGGTGTGTTAACCCAAGGCTTCCGGCTTTGATTGACTAACATAGAGTCATTGGTAAGTGTGCATATACATCACACTCTTCCCCCACCATCCATCACATCTTGAAAAGGACATTGTATACTTGTCACAATGAATCTGAGCTCTTCACCTTGTCCACTGCGCCAGCTCCAAGATGGGTGGTCTTTACAGGGTAGTCAATAATGTCTTCAAATGAAATGTTTTCATTTTCTATGTACAATATATCCAATTGTATCTTCCTGAGTCTTTGCATATAAAGATGCTCAACCTGCACCCCATGGGTTGGATACATCCCAGGATAGCCAGAAATGTAGACCAACACCCTTGTAAATGACAACATCCTCTTGTAGTGTCAAAAGGTTGGACACCCCTGACACTATTTTTTTTCCAGTAGGAATTTATTTCCATAATTGTCACCCTCAGCTTCCATTTGACTTGAAAGTCTTACAAAACATTAGCCCATTGAGCTCAGACTTGATTTATAGTTTTTTTCTAACAGTATCATAGGTGTCCTTTCCTCATTTCACTGACAGACTTACTTTTTTAATGGCTGGAATTCAGTCAAGAAAAAGATTTCGTCACAGATGTCCAATATATTAATTGGTTTAAAAGTGGAGAGGCCCTGACCTTGGCAGAGCTAGTGTCATGAGAAGAGTCATCCTTCATATTCATCTGATCACTCTGGTGTTGACTTTTAGATGTTCTCATGAATGCCTCTAGAACATGATACCACCTGGATTTCTGCACCCTTTCTTCTCAGGTTGGCTGGCCTGCTAGTCTTATTTCTTCAGGTCATAGGAGCATAGCTCCTCCCCTGTCCTTTCACTTCTAGCAACTTGCTTTGTCTCTTCCCTTCAGATCTTCCACATGAAATGGCTCTATGGAGCTGACCCTAACCTCTGACTATGGAAATACATATCCACCTGCTCCCACCAGAACTCCAGAGACAATTCACTGGACCCTCAAATTCAAGCTATTCATGATGTCCTGCCTACCTGATTGGGTGCTTCGATGCACTTGCTAAGACCTCAGGAAGTGCTGGTGAAAAGGAGAAAGCAGGCTGCTGGCAGGCCTTCCTTCCTCAGCTGCTTCCAGGGCTCCTTGTAGCTAAGTCTGTTCTCTTATCAGCACTAGCGTTCTTGGTCTCTACTATATTATTTTGTACTTCTGTCTTATATTGTAAGCATCCAAATGGTTCGCCTAAGTGTGTGCATGTTCTTCCTTTAAGTATGACATAAACTCATGTGGGGAGGAGTGAAGCCTGCTGTCACTGCTGTTACTGTCATCTGTCCCTTCTCCATTTCTCTAGCTTTGGTGCTGTGCCATTTGCACATTGAGAAAGAGAGAACACTTCCTTGTTGGTGGTGATGTAGCTGATATCCAACAAGCACTTGCTGGTTGAACACATGAGCAGTCCCCTTAGGGCTGGCTCAGCACTTAGCCTGGATTAAGAACTCAGAAGTAATGACCAACTTATAAAACTCTCAAAGTACCAAAGGAAGAAAAGGAGGCTATAAAACTATTGAGAATACCAAGACAGTGGTTTCACATGCTGTTGAAAACCAGAATCTGGTGTTTATTGCTATTGAAGAAGTTGCAACTATAGAGATGTACAATTATGAAGTGCATACCATAAACTGCTTGTCTTTTTATATGGATTTTAATTCCTTGTTTTAATCAGAACTACACTTTGGTAAGGAACATCTGTCACCCATGGGGTTGCTGAATGTATTTCTTTCTTTTTTTTTTTTTTTGGTTTTTTCGAGACAGGGTTTCTCTGTGTAGCCCTGGCTGTCCTGGAACTCCCTCTGTAGACCAGGCTGGCCTCGAACTCAGAAATCCACCTGCCTCTGCCTCCCAAGTGCTGGGATTAAAGGCGTGCGCCACTACTGCCCGGCTGAATGTACTTCTTTAGATTTATTTTCTGATGCTGAAGAAACTATCCATGAAAAAGTGAATGGCGTCTCCTAGGAAATGCCAGTGTCTGGGTTATCAGGTTTGGGGACATTGGGGCCATGCCTGTACTGACCTGGACTCTAGAATGGAACTGCACATGGCACACCTCCATTGTTAAGACAAAGAAAGCCAGTGGCTCCTGTCACCTCCCACCCTAGCTGGAGTGCCTTGCTCCTGGTTCAGAATCTGCCTCCCTCCCTACTTCCTCCAAGAAGTCCTTCAGGCCACCCGGACACACCACATTTAAGCTGGTGAAGCCTCACTTCCAGATTCCATTGTGGGGACCCTTTCCTGGAGATTTGAACTAGCCTCTATATTTTTTGCCTTTTATAGTTGTCCACAGAGCAATTTATTCCCTTAATAATTGTTTTCTATTTAAAGTAACCAGAGAAGGTTCTAGTTAGCAAGTAAGCATTCTGAAAATACATTAGCAATATCTAGTCAATTTCTATTTTTGTGCTGTAACAGAAACAGTCAGTAAAGCAAAACAGCCACATTAATCAGTAACTCTTCACAAGTAACAACAACTTACACGACTCACATGCTAACATGTATGTGTACCATATGCTCACATGGTCTTTAATTTCCTAAACTTTCCACTCAGAGTCTTTGCATGCTTATTGGATTTGAGATTTGAAATGCAAGGTATGAGTGAGGGAGATAACACTTACCCAGCTATGCAATACAACCAAAGGCAACACGTAGGAATAAGGACGGGAGAAACACCCGATTTCTTGCACATCCGCAAGAGCCAGGCTGTCCCTGGCAGCAGTGAACCTGGAAAGCTGACTTTCTAAAGCCAAGCTTAAGTACTATGCTTGGCGCTTTGTATTTGTTTTCAGTTACTGGGGAGGAAAGTAGTTTTTAGACATCATGGCACCATATGCTGCAAGCCCTTTAAATTAGCATGTTTCAAATGCTTGCCGGTTACATTTTTTTTTTTTTTTTCATTTCTTTCTGTGTTCTAAGGCAAGGCAATTTACTTTTTTTTTTTTTTTTTTAAAGAGAAACTTTTAAGTTTGGAGCAGCAATGGGCTTATTAGGAGAAGTACATGATTAAGATTCCTGGCATTAAAACTCAAAGACAAGTATTCTTCAGTGTTGACTATTGTGGCAGTATGTTAAATCACATGTGAATATAAAGAGGCCACAAGAGCTGAAATTATGCTTACTCTGTAGCCGCTCAGAGTGCATATTAACCATATAACAGTCTTCATGGCATAGTCCTTCGGGTACTTGTATTGAATAGAAGTGTTATTTTGGCTGAGTGTAACATACATTTGTAAAAGTGCAGCTTAATAAAAGTGCTCTGTTTACAAATCCAGCACATTTTTTTCTCTCTTACTTCTCGGAGGAAATGTGGGTCAGGAAGGCATAGTACAAATAAAATCTGACGATTCCCAGAGCTCAGCCGATGAATGGTTTGAAACTTTCCTCCATCATTTGTCAGCAGGCTGCAAACAAACATCAAAGCTTCATTTTCCCCCTCTCCTCTATCATTTTGGCATAGAAACACTAAAAAGAGGGTGGGGGGAAACACTAGGAGAAAAGGGAGGGCCGGGGGGAGGGTCAAGCAAATTAGCCAAGTCTTTTTAAGTGCTTTGTGGTTGCAACCGAACTATTTTGTACTTAACTGTCTGCTTTTTGGTCTGCTGATATTAACATAATTTGAAGAGGTGTCTTCTGAGAGGGAAAATCAGAGCTGAGTGAGCCCCACATCCTTTGTCCCTGGCGGGGTAGTTAAGAGCCCTTCTCCCAGGGAGTCAGACTCAAGAACAGGGGAAGAGGAGCCCCTTTAAGTGCCTTCTGGGATACAGCCCTGGACATGAGAGGACATTTGACCACACTGTTCTAAGGCAGCTGGTGTACCAATACTGGGTCAAGCATGTCTTAGGAAGAACAGGCTTTGGAAAGGGGGACAAGAACCATGCCGCTTCTCCTCTGTCAACCCCAATGATAACTGTTAGCCTACCTACTGCTTTGGGGGTGAGGGGAATGACACACACACACACACACACACACACACACACACACACACACACACTCACTCACTGGGGAGGAGCCACTGCTTTCTGCTTCCCAAGCATGCTCAGGTGGGCTAATCCATCCTCAACTTCTGAGGTCCGAGACAACAGGAAGGGGATCCTCATGAGGAGCAGGGCAAAGAAGGAATGACGCATGCTTTGTAGTGACCCCAGCTGTGTAAATCCCCAAACCACTTAGTTCACCAATCACTGTCTTGTGTATAACTCATGTCTCAGGAAGGGGATGAGGCCGTGAAGACCATGGGGTAGGCTGCACACTGAGGGCCTCCTAACATATGTTAGTTTCCCTTTCCTTGGAGGAAAAAAAAAATCATCTTGGCTTAAAAATATAGTATCCTTCAACATACTTATGATAGTACACTTGTAGGTCATTGAACTAGGAGGCGGGGACAGAAAATCAGCTCCAAATTCAGATGTAAATACACATTGAACATGAACAGTATCAAGCCAGAAGTGTACAAAGTCATTGTCGCAATTCACCTAAAAGTGTGCCTCACGATTCTGGGAGGGTATGGGAGAACTCCAGAACTATGGACTGGGTTGCAGCGTCACTGAGGGCATGGGAACATAAGTCCAGGGATAACTGTCATCCCTCCTTGCTCCTAGAAGAGATCAAGGAAAGGACCTGGGGATAAGCTCTTAAAAGACATAAAACACACTAATTCCATAATTAGAGAATTGTCTACCTTTTCTGATAGAGATGTTCGCACACATATAGGATGGTGCACAGGAGTCTCAATGCAAGCTGGGAAGTATCCATACAGGAAGTTTTGGTTTTCTTATCCAGACTCACAGTTGGTCTTGCATTTCTGCTGCCCTCAAAGCTGGACTGTATAGGTGCCTGTTGTCACCTTGTCCTGAGTTCTCCCTCTGCGTCCTCAGAGGTTTCCTCTCACACTTTGTTTATTCTGAAGTACCAGCTAGATCTGATGGATCCTGAGTGGGGGCTGTGTTCTTTGTTCTGTGGATCTCTGACAGCAGGAGGTGCTTCAGTGAATCCTGTTGTAAGATATAGGATCCTCCCTGTGCCTCATGTCTCCAAGCTTTGCTTCACATAGAACCGTGTTTACTAGTCATGTATTAATATCTTCTAGATAATCAACTGCCAATGACTAGTATTTCCTGATACTGTATGTATGAATTTGAGTTCTTTGATCCTTCTATCTACAAAAGCATCAAATAGTTCAAGGGTTTTAATAACAAGATAAAGAAGCAGGACCTGTGGCTTGAGTCACCCTTAAGCCATTCAATGCTATAAAAGTAGCTGCCTATAAATAGGCTTATAAAATTCTGATGTGCTTCCAAGCCTTAAGCAAAGAACGACATTTAATTCAGTGTTTCTTTAACTGTGGTCCCTGATTCCCACAATCTGCAAATTCTTGTGACAATTTAGAATAAATTTTATTTTAGCGTATAAAGCTTGTATAAAATATGTCCTGGATTGGTCAGGGGGACTACTCTATGACTCTGTGCTGTTCAATGTCAGTCTATGTGTTTGCACTGGATCGAGTACTGGTAACTCATTTATGTAGATAAGGAAAGGTACAAGAGAGACGACAACACATTGGTGATCTACTATCCTCCAGTGGCATGGCAGCCCCCTGGTAGACTGAGGTTTCGTTCCAGTAGTAGCAGGAGAATTGTGGGTTTGCCAGACCAGGGTAGCCAGGCATGCCAAGCTCGAAACACCATATGCCAGGCAGCTAAAATATCCTCCTCCTTGTTAGCTAATTCAGTTCCCTAAAAGAACACCATCTCTCATATGATTATAATAGTTGGTCAGCTGAAGTCTCTAAGCAGCATGCTTTGCTTGAGTTCCACCTGTGATTTTGGTTTGGTTTTTGATATTGAACAATTAAGTATAAAGTATTTGAATGCTTACAGATATGCAAAATAAGTTTGTTTTCTATTTGTGTGTACTTTAGTGACATGGTGAACAAAAATAACATGTCTGTAATCAGAGTGAGAGATTGTTTTCTTTTAAAGCAATGGTCTTCAAACTATGGGACACAAGCTCTTTGGGAGCCGTGTTGAACAACCCTTTCACGAGGGTCACCAAGACCATTGGAAAACACAAATATTTACATTACAATTCATAACAGCAAAGTTATAGTCATGAAGTAGAAGTGAAAATAATTTTATGGTTGGGGGTCACCCCACATGAGGAACTGTATTAAAGGGTCGCAGCATGAGGAAGGTTGAGAAGCACTGTCTCAAAGGGTATCTGCCTGTCACTCACACTTAGGAAATGGTGGTTTTAAAAAAAGTTATTTTAAATTCTTTTATAAGAGTTGAGAGGTATGTTCATTGTCACTTGGCATTCAAAATCAGTACAAACAAGTGGCCTTGACTGGGAGTGGTTTGGGTGGAGCTTGGAGGCTGCTTTGGTCTCTAAGTGCTCTGAGCAAGATCAGAAGGAGAGGACAGACTTGGTCCTCACTAAACTGAGGCTGTGCTTTTGTGTCTGAGCAGACTGGCATCCAGGAAGGCTACTCCTGCTTTGGCTTCACCAAATGTAAAACAGCGATAACAATAGCCAATACCAATCTCTAAAAAGAAAGAAGACAAACAGACATAGATTTCTGAGAACAAAGATGCAATAGGCGGGAGGGCATTTCGATCTTTTCAGTATGAGCTCTTGAAACCATCTCCAGGACGATGTGTCTAATCCATGCTGATGTGTAATTAAACCTAGTTTAATGTTTGTTGCAAATTATCTGCTTCCTTTAAGAAGCAGGGTTGGTAAAACACGGAGTTGCCAGATTCAAAACCAGATTCCCAGGAAGGACACGGGATGATGAGTTTTGAGACACAACACAGTTAAGCCCCACATAGAAGAGAATGAAGGAAACAGAAGAAGAAGGAGGAGGAGAATGAAGAAGGTGGTGCCAAGGGGGAGGAAAGAGTGTTTCCCATCAAAAGTCTCCAAGAAACCAGTGAGGATGAATGGATGAATGGGGAAGTGGGTGAAAGCAATAGACTCCAAAACAGACAGTTTAGAAGACGGGACAATGGAATATAAATGCTGATGTTTAGCCTTCTTAACCCTCCCTTTCTTCTCCCTACTCCCCTGCTTCCTCTATCTGGCTCTTGCTAAAAAGCTAGACAATCTCTGGACTAGACCAGTAGAACTTGAGAGAGGGAGAAATATGAGAGATAGGAAGGGAGAGAGCTCCGGTGTCTCTCCTTGTCAACTGAGTCGTGGTGTACCTGCTTCCCCATTGCATCCTGTCGCTGCCCCAAAGGGAGCCGTACTATGTTCCTGTCCTTACTTTGCAGTCATCTTTACTTACTAACACACCCGTCTCACCTCCTTGGTAGAGAGTTTGCTAAGTAGCTCACTTTCTTAATAATATTCACAGCACCCACCCTTATACAGAACACATGCTATGTGACTAGTGAATAACATCAATTTTCTTCCAAATAAAATGCCTATTTTTTTCATTTAAGAATTTATCAATATTTTGTGGCCATCTGTTTCTCACTGTGACCTGCCTATTATGTTGAGATAAGAATAAGCCTCAATTACAAATCCTGATAAGAAACTATAATTTCTGCCAGTTTTATGTAGACATCTACGTGCATATTTATTTTATTGTGAACTGAAAGCTGTCTCTTATGGCTCACATGTCAAGTGATCTCCTCAGTGCATGCACTTGATGACTTGGTCCTGATGCAGGTGCTGTCTGGGAAGGTTAGAACCTTTACAAGGTGTGGCCTTAGCTGATGGGAATAGACCTGCAGGTGCGAGCCTTGGGTGTGAGCCAGGCGTGCCTTCCCACTCTGTCCATTCTCTATTTTCTGATTATGGACAATGGGCACCTCATGTTCCCACTGCCACAGTCAGGAACTGTTTTTGCTACCATATTGTGCCTGTCTTGAGCAACTATATCCCTTGGACTTGAGGCAGAATGAACCTTTCCTCCCTAGGTTGTTTCTGTCAGTTGTTCTACCACAGGAATAACTCATACGACATCTTTCTGAGACCATGGTTAAGGAAAGCTTAAAAGAAAGACTCAACAGTAGAGCATTATGCTATAGGATAATGAGGAAGAAAATGGGTTGACTTGTATGAGGGTGGGGGGCTGGAAAAAGGAAGACCCCCCCCAGGTCTATGCTTTCAGGTCAATGGTGGAGTTCCTTACAAGGCAGAGAAGAGTGAAGTGGAAATTTCTGGTTTCTTAGGAAACTCAGTTGTGTCAAGTGATGTTTTTCTGGAAGCTGTCTTGTGAGAGGATGTTTTGCTGAAACAGACGCATGAGAGGATATTTTGCTGAATCAGACACATGAGAGGGCACGTGATGTTTTGCTAGAGTAGACATTTGAGGGGACGCATAATGTTTGGAAAGAGTATAAATGGACCCCCATAAACAACGAGAGGTGGTTCTTGCATTGTAACGCAGTGTATTGCTTTGCTGGTCTTTGCTGCTCTTCACTTCAGTAGAGAGAAATGCACAAAAGAACTTCTCATGGTGCTCCAGCCGATTCTGGCTGCTTTCATGCTGATTTGGCGGAGCCTTGCTATTTCTGTTGGATCTTGCCTCCCCTACTGATTCATGTTTGATGTTTGCTATTGAACTGGACCACTGGTACCCTGACAATGAAGAGTGGGATTTCTCCAAAGAACTATTGCTATACAGATCCACAAGCCCCTTTTCCTATTAATCTTCTTTCTCCCCTACCTCTGGTCAGTGACTAGAAGGGAAGTTGAAGCACTTAAAAACCCTAAATAAAGTAGGTTTACTAAGCCTACAGAAGACTGTGGGCATGTGAATGTATTTGTTTCAGAAAGTTAGTAAAGAAGATGAAGCCAAGGATAGAGTTCAGAGTTAAGGATGCTATTGTAGCACCATAACAATGGCATGTAGATGAGGGGCAGAGGAGTTAGGAGACTGTGTGACACAGAGGAGAAAGCCTAGGTCATTCCAACCTCTACAAGTATGAGAGAAGAGGGAGGGACTAGAAAGAAAGGCAGAAGCAGCAAAGGAGGAAGAGGAAAAGGAATGTGAGATGTTTTGGAAGCAAGATGGAGAATGTTCTTGTAACATCCATGATGTGGATTAAAAAGTAACCAGTGCCACACTAGAGTGTAGCATATCAAACGTTATCAGCAGTGTTTTGTGGAGGGGTGAGGATGGAGGCCTGTTGGAAGTGGGTTCAACACAGTTCCACAGAGAATGAGAACAGAGGAACACAAACCACATCGTAAGGAGAGGCACCCCCTGGAGCCTCTAGCCCTCGAGCTTCAGTTAAAAAGAAACTGCACGTCAGAAACAGCATTCACTTGGATAGTTTGATTTTGCTAAAATAAACAAGAATGCACTGACTTCTCCTCCTTCTTCCTGTTCCCTGGGACAGCAACTATAGAGGTTTCCCGGAGTCTCTAGTGCACAATATTCCATGCAAAGTAATGGCTCCCCTGAAGCAGCATAAAGACCTTTGTAAGAGCTGGCACACTGTGGGAGGATGGAAGAAGGCAGAGTTTCAGCAGAATTCTAAAGTGACTATGGAGAACAGCAATCCTCTGAACTTCTGCCACGGGAGGCAAAGAGGGAAGCGAGCTAATGGACTTACACAGGTGTGTTCTTGAACTCCTGATTTCATTCAGTGGAGAAAATACAGTTTTGATTTTGTTCCAGTCAGGAACTTTGTCTCCACAAAATAGCTCCTGGGTGGTTTCACAGAGGACAGAGAGCAGTGTCCCCAAAGTCCCCAGAACGTAAGTCTGTCAAAACGCATTGTGGCAGTGTCCTCACCAGCTATAGCCGAGTAAGAAGTAGCATTTACAACTTCACTTTGTGAAGGAATTGACAGACCAAACTTAGGGAATACAACTGATTAATACTAGTTTTCTCTGAATTGTGAAGTGTTGCAGGGTTTTAAAGCTTTACACTGTAGATGTTGCTTAGAAAGATTTCTTATAAACTACCTTTTCATTCTGGGAAATGTGAATTTGGCAAATCTTATAATGTTCTAACAAGTGAGAAATCTGGCTCCTGTGATTATGAACTATTATCTTCTCTTTTAAACCTGTCTATCCTGGTCTCAAAATAACATTCTTATCTCTTCCTTTTTAATTATTATAAGTTTTCCTGAAGGCTAGGTATGTTGACTAGTTTTAGGTCAGCTTGACACAGGCAGAAGTCACTGGAGAGGAGGGAAACTTAACTGAGAAAATGCCTCATAAGATGAAGTTGTAGACAAGTTTGTAAGGCATTTTCTTAATTAGTGATTGATGGGGGAGGGGCCATCCCATTATGGGTCTTTGGTTCTATAAGAAAGCAGGCTGAGTGAGCCATGACAAGCAAGCCAGTAAACTGCACCCCACCACAGTGTCTGTATCAGCTCCTGCCTTCAGGGTCCTGCCCTGTTTGAATTCCTATCCTGACTTCTTCAGCAGTGAACAGTAAATATAGTAGTGTAAGCCAAATAAACCCTTTCCTCCCAAAGTTGCTTTGGTCATGGTATTTTATCATAGCAATGGAAACCCTAAGACACTAGGATAAAATAAAGTTCTTAGACTTGCACAGAAACTCATCTCTCTTGTGTTAATGCATTTTTGTAGGAAAGTTTAGCATTCATAGATGGGCTAGGCTAGAGCAGTGGTTTTCAACCGGTGAGTCAGAACCCCCTTTTGGGGATCACATATCAGATATCTTGCACATCAAATATTTAATACATTATGATTTACAGTAGTAACAAAATTACAGTTATGAAGTAGCAACAAAATAATTTTATGGCTGGGGGTCAGCATAACATGAGGATCTGTATTAAAGGATCACAGCATTAGGTAGGTTGAGAACTACTGGGCTAAAGACTTTTGGCAGAAAATACAGCCATTGGTAGATGAAGAGTTTAAATATTCTACCAAAACACTCAAAAACGTTCAGAGGCCACTTGGCATATGTGCTGATGTGACTAGAAAGAAACACACAGAACCAATGATAAGCTCTGGAAGTAATGGAAGAGAATATTAGATCAGACACAAGTCAAAAGTCTTGTTCTTGGCCACACTGCAGTCCATTTCCATGGTCTAAATATGTCTTGTGCCTTCACCAAATGGGTTGCCCCTGTTAGGAACAGGAGGGACTCTAGGACCTTCTAGTTATCAGAGCTTCTCTGAATGTGCTTCAAAGGCAACCTCAGAAACTACAGAGCCCTGGAGTGAGAAGGGCTGAACCCTGGGCTCCACCCTGCTTTACCCAAAGCAATCTTACTCTTAATTATTTCATGTCATGGGATTTCATAGGAGACTGTGAGCAAATGAAGGGTTCTAATGCTTACAAGCACACAAGGAGAGGGAGGAAAGTCTGAGAACTGCATGCTGAGCTGATTCTGAGTTCCTCGTTGCTTTAATTCTTGTTCTGAAATTCATCTATGCTCTGAAATATATGTGAGTAGGCAAAGGAAATGCAGAGTGCCCCGAGGAGAATTTCCAAGTCGTTGCTCATCAATCACAAGGAATCTGCTGTGAACATGTGGCAAGATTTTCTGTTATTGGTGTTGTTTCCCTCCAGTTAGTTACCATCTGCCTTGTCCTCATCAAAACATTAATTTCAGCTTAATCCCCTTTCCTCCTCTCTGGTAGTAAAAGGACATGGCTTACTTTGAAATAACTCGGAGTTACGCTTATGCTTTCATATGTGGGGTGGTTTCCATTTTATTAATATAGAACTCTAGAATATTGAAATGAATTTGATGATTAAGCTCTCCACTGAGACTCAAAGTCTATAAAACACATTCAAATAAAATGTACTAAAATTCATTAAATATATTGAGGAATTACTGTTTGCTAGGGGCAGTGCAAGATGTGGTCTAGTGAATGAAGCCGGGTAAACCTTTGCTTGCAAAGTTGTCTATGCTCTTCAATAAGAAGGCAAGTTATTCTATGTAAGTTCGAAAGACAAAAAGGCACCGTTAGCTTCAAAAGAGGTGAGAAAAGGCCTTGAGATGTTAGGAAGAACTTTGATAGGTGTGGTATAGGGGAGAGGGCACTACTGGTGATGAGACACTAAGAAGTTCAGACAAAATAGAAGAAGCAACACTTTTGTTGGAGAATATGTATGTTTTATGGAGATCAAGGTGGTATTAAAATTAAAATATTGTGTAAATGGAAGATAGCACAGACCCAAAGGTGAGCAGATAGCACAAGTGTAGGATGCCCCAGTGGCCTAGACAAAAAGTGATGAAGTAGGCTGGTGGCAGTGGGAAGGTCAAGGGTGTGGTTGATGAGAAGCACACCTGGAGCTGAGGCATCCAAGAACTCAAGAGAATGGCTAGAGGTCATAAAGGAGCGGGCAGGAAGCATTAAAACAGTCTGGAAAGAAGACAGTCGACGGTGGTAGCTCAGACTATGGTGATTGGAGAGTAGATGACGTTATTATGTGTACTTGAAAACCATGTGACAAGTGGTACAGAGATGATGCCACTGAGATAGGCAAAAATAGATGCAGGTAAGTCATTCATCCAGTAAGAGCCAGCGGGTTTTTAAAAGGGACACAGTAATCACTCAAAAGGCATTCTACGTTTAAAATGCTTTGAATGTGTGGTATTTTGAGAGGAAAGATAAATGTCAATGGATGAACAGGGCTGTAAGAGCAATGAGTAAAAATGATACGCCATATGGGACTTTTTTCCCCCAGGCCTACACTTGTGAGGTCACTTGGTTATGTCTCACAGAATATACAGAAAGCAGAATGGATACGTACTGTGAAAGAATGGGAGATACAAACACATCTTTACTGACGTTGTTTGTGGACTAGCCCTCAGTGACCAAGTGATGCCTCTTTTGAGATTTTGGCCTGTGGATTTTTCTGTTCATCACATGCTTGGATGTTTAGAACTCTGATAATGTTCTATTTAGTTCAAGTGGTTGGATGTTGGTGCTTTGGTGCCATTGCCAATAATACAGTTTAACAAAATAAACCCCTAAATAGGGTTTAGTTTTCTCTTTTTAAACATATCTGATTCTCAGCCCAAACCAAGACGCAATTGCTGTGTCTTATGTGAAGACAAGTGTAATTGACTGACCACCGTTCAGACAATCTCAGCCAGTATGTTCTGTGTCCTTCTACCAACCTGTCTCTCTGCTCGTTATCCACAGTGCTTCTCGCCATCTCAGTTATTTATAGGAGCTCTCTCTGATACGCATCTCTGCCCCCCTTCACCAATATCTTGCTATATTCTCTTTTCTTTCCATGAACTGAGCCAGGGAATTTATGTTGTTAACCAGTAATTAAGCGAATTAGAGAAAAACTGTAGGGTCTCTTTGGGAACCCTATTCCACTCATTACAAAGACAGGAAAAGAAAACAACAAGCTGGTTCATATTCCTTTTACCCAGTTTACCTAGACTAAATTTGCAAATCAGTGTTTTCTATATGGCTTCTACATAAATTTCCAGATGAAACAAGAACCCAATTGCTCAGGATGCTTGAAAATCACTGATGTTGGATCTATTGCTTCTGGAGCTTTCCACTTTAGTAAAATATTAACCATCAGTTTAGAATTCTTCGGGTACTTGATAATCCAGACTGAATAACACTAAGAGACCCTTTTATGTGATGAAGCCGATTTTATGTGTTGAAAAAAAAAGCCTACAAAATCCTTGCTTTCGAATGGGAGGCATAAATAATGAATATGTAAAATTTTGAAGTATTTGAGAGTTTTAAGTGTTACAGAGAAACATAAATCATGAGGGGGTCTACAAAGTCACAGAAAGGCTGTGTGTTTTTATGCTCTTGTGTGTTTGCTGAATTGGGTTTGTGCTTTGGGTCTTGCACAATTTTAAACAGTAAACGATGTGGCCGATGACGTGGGGTGGGGTGAGACCGAAGAGAGGCAATGAGGCGAGTACTGCAGAGATCCGAGGTACAGACAGTTTCTAGGTACGGGAAATGACAGGGGTTTCATTAGCATTTGTAGAATAAATGTGTATTTGTGGAGGATTTCCTTATCAAAGTAGTTCTTTTCTGAGTGGCACCCTTGTCTTCATGTTGTCAATGGAATGCCATTTGCTTTCACTGGGCACCTGCCTACCCATGACATCATTACCGCCGTTACCAGTATTTCTAAGCTGTGAAGGAGACGGACAGCCAGAGAAGCCTGAAGTGTTGGCACTACTGTGGAGCTCCTCAGAGACAGAGATCAGGCCTTCTAATCCCAAACTCCAGTTCTTTTTGGTTAAGGAGATTTTTACTCTGTAGGTCAGAGATCTAACTGAATACTGTTCTTGAATTTATGCTTTCTTACCGAATAAACGTTTATTTAATAATTGTGTTCCTGCAACAGTAAAGACCTTTCCTCTGCATACTGGTATTAAGTTTCCATTATGTCCACTTATGCCTATGAGGATAAAAATGAAGAAATAAGGGGGAATAGAAGAACTAAAAGGGGCAGGGGTGGATACGTGACACTATTATATCATTTAATAAACTTTCCAATAATCTTACACCTCTCTGAACCTTAGTCCTTTCTAATATGTTATAATGATAGTTACAACCTCCCACCAATTCTGAAGTAGAATAGAATATGTATTCGGAAAGAAAAAGTTTAGAGCCAGTGAGATGGCTCACCCGGCAAAAGCACCTTCTGCCAAACTTAACAACCTGAGTTCAATTCCCAGGACTCACTTGTTGGAAGGAGAGACCCAGCTCCACATGATCATGCTGCAGTGCCCGTGTACATGTGCACACATAAACAGAATGTAATAAAAATATTTTAATAGAATATTTCATTTCAAAGCAATCATCTCTATCCTCGAGTGATGAGATGCCCGTGATTCTGCTGTGACTACTTCGTGTTTGCTACTTCGTGTTTGCTGCTTTCAGTGTCCTAGCTAGCCCCATGCATTCTCTCCCTGTCTCATTTAGTAATCCAGTCCCCCATCTCTACCATTTGATCTTCCCTGAAAAGCACTGCTGTTTCTGATGTCTGTCCCGTTCCCATGTGCTTTTGTAAAGTGAGGTAGAGATAAAGTTTTCACGGAATATCAACTCATCTGTCGATGACTTGCCCAGCCACCTGTCACAAGTTTCACTGGCCCTGTACTCTTAATCTGACACTGCTCCAAGTATTGAATGCTGAGACCCCTTCAGGGCTTTGTTCCCCCTCATTCTCTGTGTATCTTCCTATTAACTTCTCATATACTGTATTTAGTTGTAATATATCTGGCCACATCCCATTCAAATTGCTTTGCATATAGCTCCCACGCCATGATTTCTGACCTGTCAAAGTGTGGTGTTTCAAGAAACCTCCTTCCCTCTACAGAGGCTCAACAGATCAACCCTAGGGTTAAACCTATAATCTGGGTGTTTGAAGAGACAGTGCAGCTGCTACAGCTGCTAAGATGAGTATAAAGCAAACAATGACCTCATCATATCTGTTCGTACCCTTAGTAGATTCAATCTGGATTAGGGCCCCTTGAAGACCACCTGTGAGATTAGTTAGCTTGATGCTTTGGGGCCCTGCTCCGATGACTCATGCTTCACTCACCCCATATATTTCACTTGCAGTCTAAAACAACAACCAACAAAGAGCTAACGTTATACTGAACATCTGTAAAACACTGCCTGCTCGTGTGTATTTTCTCACGGTCTTCCTTGTTGAGAGTAGAGATTAAATATAAGTTTCCTTTGTAAAAATGCTCCTTTATTGCACTCCTAAAGGGAGTGGGGCAAACATCCCAACACCTTCTTGCTTTGAAGGCTATTTTCCCTGACTGCACGGCATACAGTTTTATGGTCACCCTATGCCTTTCTTCTCTTTCCATCTTCCTCTTGCGTTGGTTGCAGTCAGAGCTTTTCTAACAGAGCCAGGAAAGACCCTGGCTGCCCCCACTCACCCTCGCCCCAGTTTGCCAGGGCTGTCATTTGCATATATATATATATATATATATATATATATATATATATATATATATATATATATATATATAT
>CM052711.1:29655881-29669947 GCA_028551405.1 Uromys caudimaculatus | reverse complement strand
ATTCTATTACATTGCCAGACACAGTGCCTAGGATATCATTAAAAACTCAAGTCAAATTGGTTAGTTGGTTTTTACAACTAAGTCATGCATGCATGTGATAACAGTCCAAAGAATTCTGAACAGAACATGATATCCCTTTATTCTGACGCTTTCTACTTAAGAGAAAATTCTTTGTAATTTCTCTGGTCTTCTGGTCCACAGCTCTATCTGGTATTTTTCTAACCTAATTACATTAGGTATAACTGCTTAGTTCTACGACAGAGGAGGTTTTGGCTCGCTCACAGTGCACCTTACAGCATCCTCTCTCCCAGGAACTAACAGTTATAGAGCCCCACAATTCTCTTTCTGAAATCTTGGAAATATCTATGCGTGTGAATTCAAAGTGTTTTCAGAATTTACAAAGGTGATATTTGTGTGTTGTGTGCTACACACACACAGGTAAGCGGTTTGCTGGTAAAACCTTGCCAAAAGTTATCTTCTTTGGCTTCTTTCAGATCCTCATGTGACATTACACTTGCCCGAAATGTGGAGAAGGGATTTTAAGTGACTCAGTGGTTCAGCCTCCATATCTTGACTACGGGGCTTTTAATGTCGCCAAAATAACAACATGTACTCCCTTTTACCTTTAAAACATTCAGTTCACGTCCTCTAAACTCAAACTGGGCAATGATTTAGGTTTCTCTCAGTTCTACTGTTTAATTCTGACTGGGCTCCACAGCTGTTCTCTCCTTGCTGTTTTTCATAAGAGTTCAGTGAAGTTTGCAATTAGCTCGTACACCTGTCTTTCTTTCTCTGTCTGTCTGTCTGCCTGAGACAGGGTTCCACTATGCATCCCTGGCTGACCTGGAACTCACTAAGATCAGACGGGCCCAGACCTCTGAGATCCACCTAATTTGCTGCCTGAGTTCTGGGATTAAAGGTACAGACTACCATACCCGGCTGTTTATTTTGAGACAGGGTTTCATTATGTGGGCCAAGCTGACCTTGAACTCATGATCCCCCTGCCCTGGCACCCTCTGTGTGGACCACCATACCTGTTGCTATTATCTTTATAGTCACCCATTGAAGTCCCTCCCTGCGCCGGGCAGTGGTGGCACACGCCTTTAATCCCAGCACTTGGGAGGCAGAGGCAGGTGGATTTCTGAGTTCGAGGCCAGCCTGGTCTACAGAGGGAGTTCCAGGACAGCCAGGGCTACACAGAGAAACCCTGTCTCGAAAAAACCAAAAAGAAAAAAAAAAGAAGTCCCTCCCTGTAATGGAACGCTACTGAGATCAAGTCCATAGAAAAGGCTTAGAAACTGGGGGTATTTGCAGAGCTCTCAAAAACACAGGAGACACTTCAGTTAGTAGCTATAATAGTCCACAATTTCAGTAGGGATAAAAATACTCTGGAAACAGTCTGTACCCCATTATCTAAAAGTGTCAAAAAATGACAAAATGTTATTTACTACAAAACTAGCTTGAGATAATTCAGGGCTGTTCTCATGCAAACCACGATTCAAAAGACAAAGCGTTCATTCCTTTTTAAGATACACGCGTGATGATTCAGCCACCAACATCCTACACATGTCTTCACAGACTTTGCTCTGTTTCAGTCTTTTCTCCAAGAGAAAGTAGACTATAAAGTTCAGTTGATAAACTAGGAGTAAAAAATATGCCAGGGAGACTGGGACTCCATTGTTTATTAGCAAACAGTTACTTTTTCAGAAATAATTTTGGCCAGAAGAAGGGGGGAAAAAGTGTGAGAGCAGCACAGGTAATTTTATCTGAGGTACAGAGCAGAAGACAGCAAAGCACAGCGGTGTGATGCCCAGAATCCACCTAGCAGCTCTTCGCTGCCCCAGCCCAACTGAAGCTTCACCCCCATTAGATCTCCACTCCCTTCTATATAACTGAGGGACTTTAAAGTGTGTTAGAGGGTACAGGGCTGCACCTGAGTGTGTGGTCTTCCCAACACGCACATGGTCTCCTGAACTACACTGGATGCCCTTCTGTAGGTCTCTGAGCTCCTCTTAGAGACCACAGTCACAGCCAGGGAAGAAATCAGCCAAGTTCCCAAGCCCAGAAACAAGTCTGTACCTCTCCACAAGCCGGGTGTGTGTGTGTGTGTGTGTGTGTGTGTATGTGTATGTTAGAGCTTGGAGCCTCGGGAGACTGGGATAATCAGCATTTTTCAAGTATCACTAAGTAAGTCCTATTGCTATGAGCTGTAATTAGAATTAGAACATTATTTTTCTAAGAAATATTCCATTTCTATTGTATAAATAATCATAGATACATCAAGAGAAGGTTCTTGTGTAGCTTTGAATGATCCAGTGAAGAAAGTCAGAGATTATGGGTTGTTAATCATTAAAATCAAGTTTTAGCTGGGCAGTGGTGGCACATGCCTTTAATCCCAGCACTTGGGAGGCAGAGGAAGGTGGATTTCTGAGTTCGAGGCCAGCCTGGTCTATAGAGTGAGTTCCAGGACAGTCAGGGCTACACAGAGAAACCCTGTTTCAAAAAAAAAAAAAAAAATCAAGTTTTAATGTCTTTTACCACTATAGTAGACACCAAAATATCTATCTAAATAATTATAAATATCTAGAGGGAAAACTTTGCCTTATCATGACCTTGAAATCATACTATAAACAAAGGTCACAGACATATTCAACAAATTCTTTGGGTGGTTGAAACTTGATTTTAAAAGTTATGCTTATATACATAATACATGTATATATATACATGTATGGACAGATAAGCATACATAAAATAAATCTGCCTTCCCACACTGCCTTCTTCTCTAAATTTACCCTAGACAAGCTTTGGTGATTATAGAAGCAAGAATTATATTTTCACAAGGAGTAAATTCCATTTATAGGAAATAAACCTTAGAAAGAATTCATCATGTTTCTCTGATTTACCGTGAGTGTGTTGGAGAAACTGTGACCTTTTGAAGCTGGGGACTAACAAGTGGTTTTGGGTTTCAGAAGTAATCCTGATAAATGGAAGCTCTTTGTCTGCTCACAGGCATTAGCACCCATAACAAATGAGGGAGCTGGGGTTCAGATTTTGTTCTCTTTCCATGGGAACTGGGGTTTCCAGGACTGACCACCAGTTAATGTGGACTCCACTCTAGACATCGACTTCTGGACAAAGTGGGAAATGATTTGAGAACGAGGTCAGAAATTCTCCATCTAATTTTATAAGCAAATTTCCTGATTTTCCTCACATTCTTTTATGGCTCTGATTTTATTGATGGAGTGTCTGAAAACTAAGCCTTCAGGTTTGTGTCTCCGCTGAGCTGGACCCCACCCTGCCCCCTTTCTTGAAAAAGGAAGTGTTAAATATAATTACCAGTTGGCTTATAAAGGCTAGAGGCAAGGGTCCAGAAGCATACTCAGCCAATGTCGCAAAGGTTAGAAGTCAGGTGTGGGCCTTCTCCAGCCAAGGGATAGTCAGCTAGCTGCCTCAGCTTACAGGCAGTTATGGAGACGACCTCTTAGCTGCAGTAAGAGAAGATGGCTATATATTGGGCCCAACTGATGGATATGGACAATTTAAAGGTTGGATTTCCAGTCTTACTCATCTTAAAACACTGTTTCTGGTATTACTTGGTGCCATTTGTTTTTACTTAATCCGTTCTTTAATCTTCCAAACTTTGTTTTGGTATAATTACTATCCTGAGTTTCAACTTTTGGATGGTTTCTTAATCAGAAACACACATATTTAATAGAGACAGGCAGGTGAAAACATCCCCGAACTCATGCCATTCTCTGAGGTCATGCATATTCAGAGACCGGATGTTTCCCAGGAAACATACCTTCGATTGTCTGTGCGTGAGAACCCTGGGCTAGATGCATATGCTACTTAAAACCAAGAATTTAAATCAGAGTTACAGCGAGCAGGTGCTAGGCGTAGTATTCCACAAAACGTCATTATTTCACGTGTCCTAAAGGGCAAATGATTCAAACTTTCTGGTCACAACTACAGTAGATACATGTCGTGCCTGATTAGCTGGGCAATAATTATCACTAAAAGAGTCCACATATATTAGCCAATATTATTGTTGGAACCACCCTAAAATGTCCTATGAAAACATTTATCAGTTATCTTCAACTTTAGATGTGTGTACTTGATATTTGTATCTGTGGCTATATCTGAAATTTCTGAACGTATTGTTTAAGA
This sequence comes from Uromys caudimaculatus, assembly GCA_028551405.1. Taxonomy (NCBI): domain Eukaryota; kingdom Metazoa; phylum Chordata; class Mammalia; order Rodentia; family Muridae; genus Uromys; species Uromys caudimaculatus. The sequence continues at coordinate 29,665,780 of CM052711.1, read as the reverse complement.
AATCAGCAGCTGTTCCTTAACTGATCTCAAGAACGGCAAACCTTTATCAGATAAGGGTCAGTTACTCAGGCACCTCATGCCAAAGATCTCCTTTTTGCTTTTTGTCTTTTGTGTACTTCCAGATGAGAGAGACAGAGTCTTTTTAGATTATAGCAGTAATGAGGTAGCTAGGAAAACATACTTCTCAATTTAATTTGCTTCCACACTTAATTTTTCTCTATAGGGATTCTTTCAGATTACCACGAAATTCTAAAATACATTTCTAAAGTATTTAGATATAAATTTTAAAAATCAAATGAAATTGAGGGGGGATTAAAAACCTTTGCGCTATCTCTAGTGTAGAACCATTCCCAGGATGCAATGCAATAAGCATGCAATAGCTTTATGCTTTTGGATGGCTTTTCATCAGTTACATAGTGTCAAGGAAGGACCACACGTCGAAAACAAACTTCTCACTTAAGGCAGGTTAAATTCACTTTACGGTTAAAAAATACTCTGCTCATGTCAGGGATGCTTACTTAATGATTTCTGTTTTAATTAAATGTGCTTGGAAAGTCTACAGGTGTTTAACTTCTTTGGTGCCACATGCTCTCCCAAACAATGGCCTTTAATTGTTCTGTGTTTTTAGCGTTTTTTTGTCAAAACACCTGGGAATGCATAGCCTCCAGAATTTGCATAAGCTGAATGACATCATATATCACAAATTCGAATGAAGACTAGGACAATGCCAGCAGCATATAATTCCACTCCTCTTGAACTCCCTATGTAACTCAGGCTGGTCTCGAACTCAGAATGCTGTGACTCCATGCCAGTGCCCCTACACCTGACCTGCCTTTAAACAGTGCTCATTGATTGATTGCTGTTGCTTCTACAGAACAATAGCTTCTGAAGCCTGCAGGTGTTTAGCAAAGGCTCCCCCTCCCCTTGCTGGTGGCTTTCTTGTATTTGGGGGACACAAAGTAAGTGGAAAGGACAGTGGGTGGAGAACATGCAAGGTCACACTTGGCCAGCTGTAAAGCCTGTTTGGGGATTCAGAGAGTCTCTTCCTCTTCATAGCTCTTTGGCCCTGGAAAACTTAGCTCTCCTTTCTGGTCCTTGATCTCCTCATCTAGGAGAAAGCTGATGATAGACTTTGGGATTTCTAAGGCTTGTGCCAAGGCTGAGGTGTCTCCCTTTCAGATGGCAGCATGAGTGTGTGTGCAGGGGACAGGTAAGTGTGAAGGAGGTTACGGGTGGGTTCTCTTTCCACCCTTCTGACTAGGACACTGCGCACTTTCTCTTTCTTATTTCTGGTGTGGAATCCATCCCATGTTGATCATGGGCTTTATGGACATCTGTGCTAATGAAAGAAAATCAGCTTGCAGTGTTAAAGGAACTTCTTCTAGAACCAGAATATAAATACATCCTTGGCTCCTTTCTAGACCCTTTGGACAACACAGAGCAAAGGCTTGATGTCCTTACACAGCATCCTTTACCTTGTCTCATGGCAACCTGCATAGCATTCACTACCCACTCACATCAGCTATGGACGGCTTGGGAAATGGGGTGCTCACAGATGGCCACATCGCTTCGGAGAGGAGCCCAGTTCTAAGATGAGGAACAGCTTCTCTCTTCTGCAGAGTGAAGATAGAAAAGTCTTCATTTCCCATCTCATGAAGTGTGTCTAGGGACCGCACAACAGCAAGAGACACACACCAGCTTTATGGAGGAGCTTCAGAACTCCTGACCACTAGCCCACCTGACTCTGTCCAGGAAGAAGTCTCCCAGCAGCAGTGGCTGGCCTGGACATGCCGTCTAGCTGAGATGGCACTGATACCAGGCACCGAGTGGCTTGCCAACTTCCAGCAAGGATATGGAAACTACTAGGGAAGGGAGAATCTGAAAATTGCATAATTGCTGTCCCTTACTCTGCTATTTGACGGATCCTTCTTCAATGTGCTTACCCTCTCTAGCTCTCCAGGAAGTCTGGCCCTGCTTCATTTATGTGCATTGGATAAGTCACTGCCCACTAGCTATAGGCAAGCTCCTATAATGCCAACAATGAGAAGATCCACTAAAGAACAATTTGATCTTAAAACCAATAAGCCTTCAACCCACTCTCCATCTTCGTGAATACCTTCTGCTGAAGACAGATTTACCCAGCCTTTGCTCTCCACCTCCAGTGCCTGACAAAAGTCATTGTATCACATTTATTCTTGGGCTTGTGGTCAGTTTCTTCAGTGGCAGGACTGCGTGGAACTTGGTTTTTAGTAATCGGTCACAATTCTGTATGTGTAATCACTGTGAGTGGAAGGATTTGTTTTCCCTTTTACACTCATATATAAATCCTATCTTTTTAAATGATGATTTAAACTAGACACTACACATCAAAATCAGAGTGGCAACCTCCTCCAGCCACACTTAGCCCAGTAAAGTAGTTAAGGATATGATAAAACGTAAGAGTATCAGCTAGCTTCTCTCTCTCTCTCTCTCTCTCTCTCTCTCTCTCTCTCTCTCTCTCTTTCTCTCTCTCTCTTATTTGAAAAGGAAGAAAAAAATCCTTTCAGACAGTCATCAATTTCACCACGGCAGACACTTCTGCAAAACACATTAAGGAGTCCAGGCCTGTGGTGAAGGCCACGCACATATTTTGGGCTGCCTCCCAGATTATCAGACTTTTTCCAGACATCCAAGAGGGATGTGAGGGTGACAGGGAGCCTGCTTGAGGCCTTAAAAAACATCAGAGAAGGAAAACTTTTGAAGGCTCAGTTTCAGCTGGATTTTGTTTCTTAGACAGCCGAGTTGCCCTGGTTATGGAAAAAGCTAGTAACTATAGTGACGATAATCTGAAAGGTCCCCCTGTTTGCCCCCCTCCATTCTGAAAACCTAATCAGTTAAGATACTCCTTGGTTTCCCACATCGGATTTTTGTGGGGGGAGATTGGTTTCTGTTTGTTTGTTTGTTTGTTTGCAGAGGGGGTAGATTTTGTCTGACATCAAGGGTTGCAGTCCCTGGAGGAATTACGATAGCATTTTCCAGTGTTTGGAAACAATAAAATATACGGCTGTGGCTGTTCGCTTCTGTATTCTTATAATAGCAACCTTCAATTTGTCCACAGTTGGGCTTTGAGGAAAGGGGATGGCAGAAATCACTGGGTGTAAAAGTGCTCCAGAGCCAGTACCCTCTTTATCCTGTTTAGCTCTAAGCCCTCCTGTCCCTTTGGGTGTGCCTGTGGTTAGAAGTAAAATCTGCAGATAGAAAGTGATGGACCTTGTGTCTTAAAGGATAAGTTAATGTGTGCTGAAGTCTTAGGATTATCACTTTCTTCTCTCACAAATTCAAAACTTTCTTTTCGGATACATTTTGCCTTTCTAATTCACCGTGTGTACGATAAAAATAAATGAAAGACAATGGTTTTCCCAAATATTTTTGCTTTATGTTATGTCTTGATTCCCTTTAAAATCTTTCTGATGAACTCATATAGTATCGCATATCTTCTCGTTCTCTTGCTGATTTACTATTCCCTTTCTCCTCTGTGTGCATCTTAGGTTGCGGCTCAGCTCCTTCCTGTTTCCCACACACAAGGCACCTGGAGGCAGAAGGGCTGTGCTTCCAACTCCATCCATCACTTCCAAGACTTCCTGAACCACTGAGAGGTAGTGGCTCACTGGGGAGAATAATACCATGCACTCTCCTAATCTTACTGATTCTGACATTTCTTTGTTTAGGACCTAGAGAGAAATAAAGAGAAAGAGAGGCATGTTTTTCCTGTCTTTCTATCTCCATCTCCATCTCCTGTTCTCTCTCTCTCTCTCTCTCTCCCTCTCTCTCTCTCTCTCTCTCTCTCTTTCTCTCTCTCACACACACACATACACACACCACTATTTGATGTCATTGATAAGGAAGAGCAGTTTGAAAACAACCCCATTAATTTAGGAATCTAAGGGGCTGGATTGTGTTACACTGAGAAAAGTCATCGAATTTTCCTGGGCCTCATCTGCAACCAGGGAAGTAATTGCTTGCCATGCTGAACTCACATTTTTACAACAGGGACCAAAGGAGATAGTCTGAGTCAGGAAGATTCCCAGTTAACATCAGCAAAAATATTACAAGTAACTGTGTCTGGCAGAGAGTTTATACTAAAGCAGTCCTACCTCATCCGAGGTGTCATTTTCGTGGTTTCGGTTATTTGCCATAAACTATGGTCCAAAACATTAAATGGAAAATTCCAGAGACAATCAACTTAAAAGTTTCAAACTGCATGCCATTTCAGACAGCACAATGAGATCATGCCCTGAATCTCTGCATCCCGGCTTCCCAAGATGCCAGTCATCCTCTGTGCATAGTGTCCATACTGTATATACTACCTACCAGTGACGGACTCTGCGCCATCTTGGTCATCAGCTACCTGTTGAGGTATCACAGTGTTTGTGCCCAGTGGCCTTTCTGTAACCACCTATCACTGTGTGGCAATCCTGTTACCTTCACGACACTTCTTGTCATGCAGGCTTCACATCATCACATATCAGCATGAGGAGACAATTTTAAAAAAAGAAAATTCTGAGAGAGGAAAACCCATAGTCATGTATCTTTTGTTATAGCAGATGGTTATGATTATTGCTATTAATCTTCAGTTGTGCTTATTTTATAAACTATCATAGATATGCGTGCATAGGATAAAAACACAATACAGGTAGAATTTAAAACTATTTATGATTTCAGGCTTCCACTGAGAGTCTTAGAATATGTCCCCCACAGATGAAAATTACTACTATATTGTAGTGTTACATATAGTATTATTACCATACAATTATATTATCATATAACTATTATTCTTAAAATGGCAAATCCCAAACAAACCATGCTTACCCAGCTGGTACATTTTTGATGATCGTATCTTACTATCCATAATGTAAAGCCTTTTTCAAATTCACTCTATAAATCTATTTTTGCAAGCGTGTCTATGTGGTGTCCACATGTGTATATTCACAAGTGTGTGGGCAAGTGTGTGGACAGATGTGGTGGAGCAGGGTGGCAGTGGGCATCTCTATGAGTCTCTCTCACCACGTTAGTGAGACAGGGCATGAACCTGGTGTTCTCTAACTCAGATAAGCCTCACTAGCCAGTTTGCTCTGGGGATCCACTGTCTCTGCTTCTAAACGCTGAGACCACAGGTAGAATGCCTGCCTAGCTGGCATTTGCTTGGGTACAGGAGTTCTAAATCTTGGTCCTTGTACTCTCATAGTTAGGAACTTACCCACTGTGCCATCTCCCCAGCCTCTATAAATCGTTTTTGCTATTTAAATCTAAATATAATTATGGTACAATAGGAAGTGGATGGAGCCCTGGGAAACATGAAGATTTTTTTTTTAAAAAAATCATCAGACTGTTTGAAATGCCCTATATTGTTGCATGGCTTGCTGGTTGCATGAGGTCTACTATGGTTTGTCACCCGAAACTCATATTGCAATTTGATTGACATTGTAGTGATGCTAAAAGCTAGGCTCTCGAGGAGGTGTTCAGGAATGAATGCCTTTCTCTCGGGCTGGGCTGGTTACTGGAGAGCAGGTTGTAATAAACTGAAATTGTGCCTCGTGCTCCATGTCTTCTGCTTGTAACCTCCCCACAAGTTGAAGCAGTGTGAGTCCCTCCCTAGAAGCCATAGATTCTAGAAGCATGCTTTTGGATTCTCAGCCTCTAGAACTATGAACTAAAACACAACTCTGCTATTTATAAGTCACCAGTGTCCAGCATTCTGTTGTAGCAAAGGGTGGCAGACTAAGATGATCCGAGATGTCCAGAGCTGCATTTGTTGACTGCCATGAACTGACACAGGGTCTCTGCTCTTCTTTAACACAAATAGCAAAAGTCATCATGACCCCTTTTAAACCAGTCAGAGGACAACTAGTCTGTTCTCTCTCTCTCTCTCTCTCTCTCTCTCTCTCTCTCTCTCTCTCTCTCTCTCTCTCTCTCTCTTTCTCTGTGTGTGTATGTGTGTGTGCGCACATGCATGTACATATATGTAAGAGTGTGGGCCTGTGATGTGCAGAAGTTGGAAGAGGCCACTGGGAGCTGGAGTTACAGGCACTTGCAGGATGCTGGCTTGTTATATTGGTGCTGGGATCCAAACCTTAGTCCTCCTGGCTGTGGAACAAGTGCTCTTCATCACTGAGCCACCTCTCCAGCCCTGCAAGGCAGTTTTTGTGAATCACTGACTTGCTCTGGGTAAGTGGCGATGTCACTCACTATGTAAAGTTTAGAGGGCACCAGCATTTGCTGTGCTGCCCCATGTACTTTGTATGGCTGCGGTCAGCACCCCAAACTAGGGGGCCTCAATGACAGAGATTTGTTTTCCCACAACTCTGAAAACTGAAAGTCTAAGAACTAGTTGCCAGCCTTGGTGTCCTTTGAGGCCTCTTCCCTTGGCCTGAAGATAATCCCCTTGTCACTGAGTCCTCAATGCTCTTCCCTCTCCAGGTCTAAATCCCCCTTCTTATAACAACAGAAGACAATAGACCACGTCTCCTCGTAGCCTCATTTTCAACCAGTCACCTCTTGAAACGCTATGGTCATACCTTGAGGTGCTGAGGGCTAAGGCTTTGCTATACCCGTCTGTGGGTAGGGCATGCTATAGCCTCTATTGGGACCTTTCCCTCAATTCTCTATCCTGTTATTTCTTCCATCAGTTACTCTTCTCTTCTAGGGTCACACAATTCAAGAATTCTCTTTGTCATGTGAATCTGAGTCTTCATTACTTCTAAGGACATCTACAGAAACAGGTAATTGTGCATGGATGAAGGTGCTTTTAAGTGTGGGCTGTGATCTGAAATGTGACATTATTGTGGTTTCTATGAGCCCTGGTCTGACAGTCTGAGAAGCAGAGGGACACAAGCATCTTGTCCCTTGGATAAACATAAGACAATAAGCACAGCAAGGTGGCTGTATTAGCTAGATCTCTCTAGAAAGACAGAACCAATAGGGCATAGATACATGGAGAGATTTATTTCAAGCAATTGGATCGTGAGATCGAGGGGCTACAAAATCCAAAATTTGCATACTAGTCCAGGAAGCTGAAGATCTAGGAATAGCTGATATCTATCTCCTCTTCAACTGTCATGGAAATCTATCCCTATTACAGAATATACTTCAAGTCAATTTATTTAAAAGCTAATCTTATCTAAAACCACCTAACAGTGGCATTTGGACTCATGTTTAATGAGCTACCTGAGACTGGTGGCCTGATGACAGTAATGTATTGTCTTGTTAATGGTGCATGAAGACAGATTTAGACAACATCCAAGTACCAGTGCAACCGTCTCTCCCCAGAAGCCGTAGGACCTCTGGCCTTCTCTCTGCTCATTCTCAACAAAGACTCACAATTTGCAAATTATGGAGCTACTCTCAATCAGAATAAAATGTTTTTGTATTTGATTGATCTCTTCTCTAAATAAATAGTAAGTTCTTTGTACTCAAATACACTTTCTTCAGTAAACCACACTTAGAAATCCCATGATATAACTGAGTGGAAATACAGAGTTCATCTACTTATAGCTATGATACACTTGAAAAAGCACACATGCTCTGTGCAGCCTTTAAAAAGGCCAATGTAATGTGCAAACTCAACACTAAGATCCTATGCTAGGTAATGATATATTATAAATTAATAATGGTGAGTTTTAATTTCAGATATCTTACTCTGAACCCTGCATTTCTGAATAAGAGCCTCAATACTGCTTTAAAGGAAAGGCAAGAAGATGATCAAGTGAACCTATCTAAGATAATTAGTACATTCCAAGTTGTCATTTATGCAGTTTACTCTTAAAAACAAAGAAAAAATAACTTACTTAGCTACTAAATTTAAAGTTCTAGACAATCTAAAAGCCAAATCTAAATACTTTTCTTCTACATAAGAAGTAGAAATTTAAATATATTTGATAAGATCCTATCAAATCATTTGATTTGAAAGTAGCAGATCCAAGAATATCTTCAGTTAGTATGGAATTACCTAAATTGATTCCTTGACCTACTTATTAATACTCATTTTAATGCATTACAAGGGAAACATGTACACAGTGAGCAGAAGTTAGTTTTTCTATTACCGCACCAGGTTCATGGAATCAACTTCATATACAGTCCTGGTACCTGAAATACCATGTCAGTGCTTTCTGAAGCACAAGTAGTTTGACTAAGAAAATGTAAGTAAGATACTTCTCCTTTCTCTAGAAAATTCAGTACAGACTCAAGAGAGACTAGTGTAAACCAAGCACATCGCCAGAGTGAAGAGGCCCCTGTTCTCTGTGTATCCTGAGCATCTGCCAGCATGGTAGCACTTGGAAATGAGCGTTAGCCCTCGCTAGCAGTGCATAATGAACCAAGGGAAACATGAATAATGATAAGGTGGACATAGAAGGATGGACAAATTAAGCTGGAGAACAGAAGGAGGCAGAACAAAGCACCTGGAAAATAGGTGCAAGGAGATACTTCAGGTCAACAGTGTCAAAGTGTAGGCTACATTCCTTAGGAAATCAGCATGTCTGGGGACCCACATGTAAGGCCCAAATGAAGACTGCTAATGCATTCATTGGTTGCATTCTCACTGGGGAACAATTCTATGGATGGTGCGGAATGGGTAGATAAAACTGTAGCCACCTGAGCATGTGTTAAGATAGCAGTGGCACCAGCCTGTCCTAGTGATTAAAGTCTTCAGTGGCAGATATTTGTGGTAAAGGGAAAAATAAAGGACCTCTACCTAATCACATCCTACACAAAGCAGGAGACAATATTAATTTTTAACAGATACCCTTTTACCTTTCTATGCAATAAAAAGGGCGATGAACACAAAATGCCTCTCCACATTGGACCACAATGGCTGCATCAAAGAGAAATACTTTTGTAATCAAGTTGAGCTGTTTTTCTTTTCCTTTTTAGACAGGATCTCAGGTGGCACAGACTATCTTCAAAGTCATATCCTTCAATAACTAACCAGGCTACCTCCATCTCCCTAGTGAGTGTGGAGATTACAGATACACACCGAGCTACCTGTAAGCCTACTGTACAGGTGTTAAGGTCATTAACTGAAGATAGACCATAAATGAGAACCATAGACACATAGGGCATGGAGATAGTGACAACCACACACTTGAACTTTAATGAGTTCTGGATAGTCTGGGTTATAGAAGCCTGCAAGCTACTCCAGTAACGCTTAAGAGAAGACTATAAATTTGATTATGTTGGAATAAGCAGAATTCAAGACTAAAATGCAGAAAAAAAGATAGATTCATCTCCACATCCATTTTAGAATGTCTGTATCAGTCTCTTATATCTACTGTTGAGACTATTAGGTGCATTCTCTTGGAAGCTCTAGAAGAAACAGTAAAAGAAGCTCCTACATATCAGATTTAAACTTCAGAGTAAGTTCACAAAAGCCACTGTGTTGTAATGTCTCTTCAACAGGACTCAATCGCACTGAGAAAAGAGTAATATCTATGATCCTTGTCAGAAGGCATCTCAAGCTGGGAGATTTTGCACACTGCTAAAGTCTTTTTACGACAATGAAACTTCAAATATCTCATGAGCCAACCGTATGAGACTGGTGTGTTCATTTCCCAGTTGGCAGAGAATTAAGAAAGAAAGATACAAAGGTTTCTATCATAAGAGTGGGTGGGTGTTAAAGTTAGCAATCTTCAGCACTTGAGGGGCAAACCACAACTCTGCTAGTTTTGAAACCTTACGAAAGCTCAAAGAACACATCGCACCTCACACAATAATAGTAGGAGATTTCAACACTCCACTATCATCAATGGACAGATCTTGGAATCACAAACTAAACAGAGACACAGTGAAACTAACAGAGGTAATGAACCAAATGGACTTAACAGATATCTACAGAACATTTCATCCTAAATCAAAAGAATATACCT
>CM052711.1:29611060-29655381 GCA_028551405.1 Uromys caudimaculatus | reverse complement strand
AAAAAAAAAAAAAGAAATTGCCTTAGGTCAAATTTACTTAACATTATTACATATGTATTTAACAATAACAAAAGACTTGTTGCAAGACATCTTACTTGCCACAGATCAATGACTTTTATGTCCATTAAAAAATGTGAACACACACCTGCCCTTAGAGACCTTACAGGTGTGGCTGCTGTGTCACAGGTGCATCAGTAGGTGGCAGAGAGGGAGAGTGTGGTCCCCACTTGTGCCAGGGAGTGGCACTATTAGGAGGTATGGCCCTGTTGGAGTAGGTGTGTCACTGTGGGCATCGACTTTAAGACCCTCATCCTAGCTTCCTGGAAGTCAGTATTCTCCTAGCAGCCTTCAGATGAAGATGGAGAACTCTCAGTTCCTCCTGAACCATGTCTACCTGGATGCTGCCATGCTTCCTGCCTTGATGATAATGGACTGAATATCTGGCTGTAAGCCAGTCCCATTTAAATGTTGTCCTTATAAGAGTTGCCTTGGTCATGGTGTCTGCTCACAGCAGTAAACCCTAACTGAGACAGAAAGGCTATGTCTGTGCTCAGTGTTCTGACCTATGATTATCTGAACGATTAGCAGCCTAACATTCCCTGAAAAACACAAGCCTGAGACGACCACCAGTCTGGTGCAAGGGTACCTGGACAGGGAGCTAGCCTGAGACAACCACCAATCCAGCACCACCCAGACGCTGATAATATAAATTTGATTATATTTGAATAAACAGAACTCAAGTCTAAAATGCAGGAAAAAATAGATTCATCTCCATATCCATTCTAGAACATCTGTATCAGTCCTTTACATCTACTGTTGAGACTATTATTATTATTATTGCTATTACTATTATTATTATTCCCAGGGCTAATAATATTATTCCCAGGGCATGAACTGGAGACAAGAAGATCCCCGCCTGGAACTGTGGGCCTCAGTGGGAGTGAGCCCAAGACAGATGACCCTCACATGAAGCTACTTGGGTGGGTACAGGCAAGGAGTGATCCTGAGAGGACCACTAAACCTGCACCATGGGGCCCAGACAGGGAGCTACTTGCCTGGCTCAATGATGCACGAGTGGAGCATAGCACTCTTGAGATGACCCGAGACACTCAGATTCCCCAGGTGCCACTAAGAGGAGCAAGTAAGTGATGGAGAAATGGAAGACAAAGAGAAACAGAAAGATGTAGGCACAATGAAGAGAGGCAGAACTGGGGACTGGAGGGTAGTGAGGAACTTCCTGATATGTGTAGCTAGTGATGCTGTCTGGGATCATGGTGGGGTCCTAGTCTGTGCTGCCACCCAGCACCATGTCTGCGTCTGTGGCTCTGCCCTGGTCTGGGCTACCACCAGGGACATGTTGATATCTGAGGGATGTGCAGAACTGGCCCTGCCCCTCACCAGCTTCAGCACACAGAAGATCAGGCTCCATCTTGCTTGCGCAGCACAGTAGAGCTGACCGTGATGGCAGGGGCTATGGGTGAGCCAGCCCTGAATGTGTTAGCATGAGAGAGCTAGCCTCACAACTTGTCTACTTCTACCTTTATGCTTTGCCACCTACAGCAGGCAAGAGAGCTGGCCCTGAGGTCATGAGAGAAGGAGAGCTGGCCCTGTTCCTCACCTGCTGCCGAACTTAGAAGACTGGGCCCTGCACCTCACCTGAGCAGCACAGAAGAGCTGGCCCTGGTTGCAGGGTTTGTGGGTAAGCCAGCCTCGAGGATATGAGAGCAGGAGAGCTGGTAGGCTAACTAGTTCAGATACCTCTCAGGCTAAGATCTAGAGACTTGAATTGGCCTACTCCAACATTTATCCCATCAACAAACGTTAGAGTACATGAAGGGGCCAAACCTATAGATCCCAAACTACAGAATCTCCATAACACTGGACAACAACAAGATATCCAGAGGAATCCCAGTGAGGTTTCAGTATTGATAGAGAAGCAGAAACCAGAGGCCTCGAAACAGACCAGCGAGTCACTGCAATGAGCAGTTGCAAGCAAAGAAGTGCGGACAAAGGGGTGTACTGTGGGACACCCCGGGACACACGACAGCTTCTACTATCAGATTTTTTCTCTTTTGTGGGGGAGGTTGCAAGGGTGGAGGGTGGGTGTGAGGGGAGGGGGATATGAGTGGAATTGGGGTATATGATGTGAAATTCACAAAGAACCGATAAAAAGTTTTTAAAAGCAATAAAAAAAGAAAACACAGTTTTGCCTTCTTATAGTTATGGAATTCAAGAACCAAGTTGATCTTGCAGATATCACACACTACATAAATAAACAACCCAGGAATCAAACTTTGATTCAAATTGCCCACTGTACCTTATACAGTTACAACTAAAATAATTACACACATTTTATTCCAGTACCAACCCACTCAGAACATCATTAAACATTTTAAAGACACACAGCAGTGATCTTGTTACCTACTCTAAAAACAGTTATACAAAAGCCATAGACTTCATTGACTACAGCAAAGAAATCCAGATAAGATGATCAATTCTATGAGAAATAATACAAGAACAAAAGTCACAAAGAAATTGGGCTCTTTACTGTGATCACCACAAATTTCAAAAATGGATTCACGCAGCATTGAACATACGCAAACTGTCGGGGATCAGATGTCCCATAAAAAACCTGCTGCTGCCATTCATCGCCCCGAACTTGTCAGCACAATGTTTATGTGTCAGTTCCTCTGACCAAAAGGGCCCAAACACATCCATGAAATGCAACACCGAGCTTCAGCCAATGTAGCACTTGAGGGCTCACAAGTAATCTAAACACAGTGTCTGGAGAGAGCAGCTTGTGGCTCATTCTCTGGGAACACAGGGTACCACAATTGCACAATAGCAGTTAACAGATCAGAGCAGAGATTAAAAAGACCCTCCAGCTCATTCTTTGTCCTGAACATAATATTTAATCATAGTCAAAGACTAAGCAGAAACTTAAATTATAAGTCTAACTTCCTGTTTTGTAATTTTTAATGATCAGTTGACCCCAGTAGAGCTTGGATTCTATGGTTATCATGTCTATGTCTCTGCTCAGGTGTGTTCTGTTTTATGCAACAGATAATTTCTAGACATTGAGAAAGACGTGACTCACATGTTTATAATTCTATGATTACTGCACTTTGGATAAAAATTAACTCTTCTGTAGCATTAGATTTTCCTTGTTCATTGTCTGTCAGCCTACTCTTAAACAATAGAAGTGCAGTGCAGAACTTAACTTGTTGGAAGGAATTACTTAAATCCTTGTAAAGTGTGAAAGGTTTTCTGAACAGCTATGGTCCCACACACTCACTTGGAAGGGTACATAAAGAGGACCGTGAGTTTGAAGCCAGCCCAGACAACATAGTGAGAGACTGTCCTAAATTAACAAGACAAGAAAAGCTTTTTAGAAGTTAAAAGTTTATGATGCAACAATAATCTCCTATCTTCCACATTACAGTTATGGTATTTCTGGTGTAGTTCTGATGTCCAGTTGATGTATTAGATAAATGTATTTCATTCAACGTTCATTGAGATGTCCTAGACATGGTGTTAAATAACAGGGATGTAAAGATTGAAAACATGATCTGTTCCTGAAGGAACAGTTTAGTAGAAGGGAAATACTACATATTATGTATACATAAATACTAAATATTAAGTATAAAGCATGAAATACGGTATATAAAAATAGATTCTTTAGAAACAGAATTTTAAAAGATGAATTAAACAGTTCCTTGGAAGATGCAACCTACTAAAACTTGCATAAAGAAAAAGAAATAATTTGAGTAGGCCCATATCTATCCAATAAAACCAATAGTAAGTATCCTTCAAGAATAAAACCCTAGGCATACACGACTTCATTGGTGAGTTTTGATAGATAAAGAAGAAACTGCACTTGTTCTCTGTGATCTTTTCCAGAAAATGAAAGCAAGGATACATTCCCAACTTACAAGACTTTCTTACTCTAAAAATCCTGATAAAGTCATTAGAAGACATGGAAATCAAAGGCCAATATGATTTGTTAACATGGGTAAAAAAATTCCCAACCGCAAAAGTTTCATATAACAACGTATGACAAGAATTACATATCAAAACCAAGCATGATTTACTCTAGATAAACAAGGCAAGTTCAACATTAAAAAATTAATTACTAAAACTCTTTATTATATGGTTTTGTCAGCAATTGTAGAGTAGGCAATTGATACAATGATACAAGATTATCTTTCTGAAAACTAGGTATAGAGAAAACTTCTTAAACTCAATAATGAACGTCTACAGAAACATCTAAAGCTGACACTATAGTTGAGGATTTAAAAAAAAAGAGAGAGAGAGAGAACTAGATCATTCTCCCTAAGACTAGAAACAAAACAGGGATGTCTGTTCTCACAACTCCTATTCAACATCATTCTAGAGATTCTAGTTGATGCAAAATGATAATAAAAAGAAAGCAAAGTGTGTGCATGTTGTGCACATGAGAAGCAGAGGGAGTGTATAGGCTGTGCTTGCTCAAAGACGGTATCATTGTCTATGTAGAAAATCTCCAAGATTAATAAGATGAAAAATAAACTCCTGAAACTAGTACATATTAAAACAAACCTGAATGATGAAAAGAATGTTAGTAAACAAAAGTCAATGTCTTCTTATATCAATAATGAATAATCTGAAAGTGAGGCTAAAATATCATACCATTTACATTAGTATCATAGAGGGAAACCAGAACATACTTTATAAACTTTGCACAAAATGTGTATGGGGAAAATAAGCTGATAGCAGTAAATAACAGAAAAATAAATGAAGGTTTCCTGCTCATAGAAAGAAAGGCTTGAGTGTGTTCACTGCCAGTATGCCCTAACCTGATTTGTAGATTCAAGGCAATCACTCTCACAACATAGTGAGTTGTCCTGTAGATATTAGCAAAGTGCTGTAAACATGGAAAGGCAAAGACAGCCAGAACAGTCGACATGAATACTGAAGAATAGAATGATGACACTACTCTACTTAAAAGCTTTCTAGAAATAAGATGGCGTGGGACTGATGAAAGAATAGGAAGAAGAAGAGGAGGAGGAAGGAGGGAAGGAAGAGGAGGAGGAGGAAGAGGAAGAGGAAGAGGAAGAGGAAGAAGAGAGAAAGAGAAAAGGAACAAAACAATAGCCCCAGAAATGGACCACAGAAGTTGCTAAATGATGATTGACGAATAGATCCAATGGGGAAACGGATAGTCTTTTTATAAACACTCTTGAAATGTGCATGAAAATGCAGGAGGGGAGAGCTGTATGTACCTTTGACTTACACTTTTCTTATTTTCTAAAAGTATGATTTGTTTTTAGCTCCTGTGTATGGGTATTTTGCCTGCATCCATTCTATGGTCCATGTGCATGTCTGGTTCCCGTAGATGCTGTCAGATCCCCTAAAACTGGAGTTTCAAAACCAAGAGTCAAACTCACATCCCCTGCAAAAGCAACAAATACACTTAATTGCTGAACCAACTCTCCAGCCCCGACTTACACTTTTCACACACACACACACACACACACACACACACACACACACACACACACACACACACCTCTAAAAATGGATTATTGATGCACAACAAAAAATTATCTTTACAAAATAAATTTTAGCAAATAACCTAGGAAGCAAATCTAGGAGACCTTGGATTTGATGGGAAACATTTAAATGCAGGAGTAACAATCACAGTCCATGAGTGACAATGTTAGACTTCATTTCATTAAAAACTTCTGCTTTAAAATCTAAGACAACCTAGTTTTCCTTTTAGTAAAACTTTAGTTACTTTTCTACTGCTATGCTAGAATTCCCTGGCAAAAGTAACTTAAGTATAGAAGTGTGGGTTTGGGTCACAATATAAGATACAATGCATCATGATGTGGAAGTCAAGGCAGCAGGAGTTTGAAGCAGCTGGTCATACATTACATCCACAGGCAGGAAGAAGAAAGCAGTGCTCATGCTCACTTGATTTCCCCTTTTGATACACCCCAGGATCCTAGTTTAGGGAATGATGTCACCCACAGTGGTCAGGTCTTCCCACTGAATGAATTAAATCAAGAAAATCCCTCACAGGCATGACCTGAGACTAACTTAACCAGGAGAATCCCTCATAGGTGTACACAGAAACTTGTCTCCTAGGTGATTCTAGATCGTGACAAGTTGAAAATCAGGATTAATGATCACAATCACTGTCAAGACAATGAAAAGTCAAAACCTAGCATAGGAGACAATGTTTGGAAAATGAAAATCTAGTAAAATACACACACACACACACACACACACACACACACACATTGTTATGTTAACAATACAAAATCAAACAACTGAATCCCCCCTAAAAGTTAGGGTGCCTATTTCATTTCCTTCAAGGTTCAGGGAACATCTCAGTAGAGGAGGCAATAAGAGTGTACGAGGTGAAGGAAGGTGGGGAGTTCTGAGCTACACACTGAGCTACACAGACTCCAGAGTATAACATAGCCATTACATTCTTGACTTGAAGGAGCTATGGTTACCTGTGCAAGCCTTGCACAGAATTGGGCCTGCCAACATCCCATCAGGGGCAGTTCCCAAGACACCACCGCTCCTTAAGAATTTGGTTACAGCTAATGGTCTGTGTGGGAGGGAAAGACACTTTCTTCAGTGGTCCTGGCAAAGGTACTGATGCTCTTGTAACAACACCTCATCCCTACACCTATAAGCAACTCTAATGGATCTCTTCAGGTCATCAAAAATTATTAAAAATACATGAAAGTAAAGCACGGGGGTGGGGAGACTAGCTGGGAATAGGAGAAGAACCAATGGGGACAAGGATAACAAGAGAGGGTGACAGGGTGGGAGTGGATGTGCTCACAGCACCTTATACACACGAAGAGAGTATCTTAATGAAACCTAGTGTGTACAGTTAATATAACAATTAAAACGACACAAGCCTGAATGAAGATATGAGCAGATACCTTACTCAAGAAAGTAAAAGAAATGGCATGTGAGCCAACGACTGGACTTCAACATCAAACTTCACTAGGGGAACTACAAATTTAAACAAGATGCCACTACAGTGAGAAACCAGAATGGACCAGTGAGAATGACCAGGGGCTGAAAAACTAATAACACCGAAGAAGCAAGGACAGGGGCACGAAGAAGAGCACAGCTATTTCTGGTGGGGACGAATGATGGCGCAGCCACTCATGAGGAGCCTCCGACACTTCTGTACAAGTCTGACCGATGTCTTGCCGTAAGAGCTAGACATTGTACTCTTCCTCTGTTACCCAAAGGAGTTCATACAAAAACATGCATACAAATGTTTACAGCAGCTTTTTCATAGTTGTCCAAATACAGTAAGCAATCCAGATGGCCCTATGCGGGGAAATACATAAATAAACTGTGGTTCATCCAGAGAATGTTATTCATCAATGAAAAGGAAGGGGCTACAAAGCCACAACAAGGCATGGCGGAACTTTAGATGCAATCTTTGTAAGTGAAGGAAGGCAGGCTGGCTCCATACCATATCACTCCAATTATAGTACACTCTGGAAAGGCAAAACAATACGGAACCAAAAGAGCATTGCTTACCAAGGGTTTAGATACGGAAAGACAGTAAGAAAGGACGGCTGTGTTTGAGACCAGTGAGACTATTCCATGTGATAGACATTGCATGGTGGCCATATGACCCCATGCATTTCTCAGGATCTAAAGAGTGCACAGCACCAACAGTGAACAGAGGCTTAAACCATGGGCTTTAGTTAACTATAATAGTGGTGTTTAATAACAGTTGATGATAGCAATGTATTGACATTGGTCCAGCAATTACAGTGATAATGTGAACACTTAAGAAGGAAACTGAGATAAGCACATAACTGGGTTCTCCAGCATCTATCTGTTCAAGGGTTTTATAGATTAAAACTGTCAAAAAAAAGTCTATAAGTTTGTAGAAACATATATTTCAGTGCTGATTTTTTAAAAATTGATTTGCTGTGTGAGTGTGTGTGTGCATGTGTATGTGTGTGTGCATGTGTGTGCATGTGTGTGTATGTGTGTGTGTGCATGTGTGTGCACGTGTGTGCATTTGAAGATCAGAGGTTGACACTAGGTGACTTTCTTAGTCCCCCTCTACTTTAGTTATCGAAGTGGAATCTCCTACTGAACCCTGAGCTCCCCAGTTTCATAAGTATAGGTAGCCATCTTGTTCAAGGGATCCAGTCTCCACCTCTAGAACACTATGGTTACAATCGGGCACTTTTACAGTGTGGCTGAGGATCCAAACTCTGGTCCTTGCTTTTGTGCAAAAAGTGTTATAGCCACTGAGCCATATCCTCAGCCCAGCACTAGCATATCTTTTAAATTTTATTTATTTTAAACTTTATTATAAAAAATTACAGGTAAAAACCATCACACACCAAAATTAACCACAGCCCAAGTATACATGTCAATGAACTACACAGTTAGTGTAGGCATTTGGGATGGAAACCGTGGAGATTCACATTGGATTACATACTTTGACTGTCGAATATACTTTCATGCATTTATCTACAACCAAAAATGTAAAATCCATAGTAGAGTTAGAAGTAGGGAAGCATAGACTTTTTAAAGATTGGTCAATTCTTGGGGAGAGCAAGGAGGGGACTCAAGACACAATGATAGTAAGAATTCCCTAAGATTTTAAAGGGTGAGCCAGTTTTCCATGCAATCCAAATTAACCTCTAAAATTAACTGTATATTTTATAGCTAAGCTAATGTTTCTGAATTATTTTTGCAGGAGATTCTGAATTATTTTTGCAGGAGATTCCAGAAGCATAAGAAAAAACACACCAACTTTGAAGACTTGACTCATAGCTGGGGGTGGAGGGAACTCAGTGAATCGAAAACATGGTGGATGTTGGCACTAGATGCATTTTACCTCCCGGACCCTCATCTGCATCCTCTGTTAGCTGATGGGATTTAAGCAAGTTACTAAGCTTCTGTATGCATTGGGTTTCTTATCTGTGAAACTATTGGTTTATTCCTCAAATTAAAATGGTAACTTATTGCATGTGAAATGCTTAGATACTTCTCAATACCTAGCAGGTGCCATAAAAATACAAGATGCTATCCCTGTCATTGCCTGTATTAATTACTAGCAGTGACTGGAAGAAGTCCCCTTTGCCTTCTGAGCCTCAGTTTATATTACTGTCACTTAGGTTGATGAGGAGTTGGTAAAAGAATTAGTGGCAGTCTAATGAGTCTCAGTGTCTAACCTTCAACAAGGTGAGTGATTGCTCTCACTCTCGTAAACATTTGGCTACAGTGATACACAGTGGTGAGAGGAGAGGGCAGTGGGTTCTGAGGATGGGTATGGTTTTCCTGTGGCCAAGTCAGAAAGAAAATGAGACCTGTTTAAGCCTCTCATGTGACTTTAGGAAGCACACTGACATTAGGTTGTGAGGGCCTCTGAGTGAGCTCTGTTGATGCCTGAGAGAGCAGAGGCAGAGAAAGGTGGGGCCAGGGAGGACTTGTTATTTTCTACAGATGTTTCCTCCCGACAAGGTCACCTGGCCAAGGGGAGTGACTTTTCACACAGAGACAAGCTCGATGTCACTGCTTTCAGAACTCAGAGACATATATCCTGTGAAACCGGTTCATAACCATGAGCCACAGACAATCCTTCGTATCAAGGACCTTCGGTCATTTTGCAAATGCAAACCATTTTTGGAGAAAGAAAATCTATAACTCTCAATGTTCCTAACGCTTGAAGGTGTCAACAGTGTACACATTAGGGCAGGCAAAAAGTTTCTTCGAAACTTTGTCAGACAATTGATTCTCAGTCCTTTTGCTGGGCTGGCTATGGGGAAATGGTAAGACGTCCCTTGAAGGAACAAGAAACAGCAGCTTTCAGTTTAGAACTGCCATGTGCCTATGGCTCAGGCCCCTCACAAAGAACAAAACCCTGTACTAACCCCATATGTTGTCTTCGGAGGGGAGGGGAGTGTCACATTGCACTTTTTACTATTTCCCTCCCCAAAGAGGAAGAAATAAGGTCCATTCTGCCTGTATTCGCATTGCCCTACAGTGCTTAGGCAAGCAGAAACTGTATTTCATCACAACAAAGCTAAAAAAAAAAAAAATCTGACACCAGGTCAGCTCCAAAGTCCACACTCCCGAAGCCTTGCTCAGCTCTCTAGGTCATGCTGCCTTTCTGGTTTCTATCTCCACATTTCTTGGAATTTGTAACCGACATTTAAATTAACTCTTGTGCACTCTGCACTTTGAGGTAATGTTGGCTGTAAGCAAAAACAATTTCAAAAGTCTGCAGCCCTTGCTCCCTTTGGACCCGGAGCACCCAGAAGACCTCAAATTCTGGAATCTTCCCAGAAAAGTGAACCTAAGTGGCAGCTCTGTCCATTCCTATTTTTATTGTCCCTACTGATTAATGATACTTAGTTTCTTGCTTCTTGTGTTTTTTTAAATATTACATTGTTTTAAGCAGCAAAGCTATTTATAAAACAACATAAAAACTTAACAACTGTTTACAATAAGACTGCATGGAATTAAAGAACCATTTTTATTTAAGGATGGGCCAAATTCCTCAGATGAGAGGGAAAAAAGGAGTCAAAATATGTCTTAGTCATTTCTGAAAGCTTATTATCATAGTGGAACTAATCAATAAACCTCTCTATACATTATTTTATTTCCAGTTTCAAAACAAGCTGTAAAATCAACTTAGTTAACTTGATTAAATTACTTAGCAGTCTTTCTTATCTAGCTATAATGTAGTGCTTGCAATATATTTACACTAGAACCTCCTGAAATAGCTAATCAATTACAGAATTCCAGAAGAATGATTCCTAAGTACACCAATACATTAAAAAAAAAAATCCTTTGTTTAAGCCAAGTTGCTATCTAATTCTCAATACAGTGTGACCTCGCTTCCCTTAGAGACCCTTTGGAATTTGGCTCTCATTTCAGACTTCTCTTTGCCAAGCATATAGAACGAATTAGGTGAAACCCAGTTACAAACTCACCCCACCCACGGTGGTTCCAATGGAAAGCTGAATGTTTTAAACCCACAGTTCAACCTCGATGCAAAAGGGTTCTTTCACACTCGAGTTTCTCTTCCTCTGTCCTGTATGCTCCCCTTTTCTGTTCCTTCTGATTCAGCTTCCCAAAGAGAGAATACAGCTGGGACAAGTGGAAGCAAGACATTCAAAGAGAAGAGCTTAAGAGCATACGGGTGGTCTTCATCTCAAGCATTCACACAGCAAGAGGGGGGACCTGTCAATCTCATCACCTACACACATAAGGCCATGTGGGGAGCTGCTTGCAGGTCCACATTAGCTTTGGTTCCAAAGTCCCTAGAGGAGGAAAGCAGAACTCACTGCTCTAGGACCCAGGACATTTCACGTGTAGACTGGTGAAGCTTCTGGTCTCTTCTCTTCCCTCCCTTCCCCCCTCCATTACTCTCTTTATCACCTCTATTTCTAATGCAGATACTTAGCGCTCTCTGGCTGTTCTGTTGTTGAGAGGAAAGCAACTCACAGATTAATTTACTGTGAGGTCTTGAGTGTGCAGAGCAAAGATGACAAGGACTACTCAGACTAGTGGGGAGACTGCATCTCAGCACTATAGTATTATGTTTACTCATGAAGCAATTAGGGAAGGTTCCGGAGGGAATCTGGAGTCTACATTTGTAAAATGGGGGACACTATGCAAGATACATATTAAGTCCAAAGCCTAGATGTTACGCTCTGTAAAATCTGTGTTGACTTCTTCATCCTCACTCATGCCTGGCTTACACTTTCCAAAACACTCTGTCTTTTAAAAATTGACAACATGAAAAGAGGAATGTCTGACAGAACCAGTGAAATTCATTTTAAAAGGTGGCTCCTCTCGGGGTCAAGCTTTGCTCTCCCCATTTTGCTATTTAATTTAACTGCTATTGAGGGCAATTATTTAAAAAATGCTTCAACTTCTAAACCAGTAGATCTCAACCCTCTAATGCTGCAACTCTTCAGTTAATCCAGTTCCTCCTGCTGGGGAGACCCCAAGCACAACATTATTTTCATTGCTACTTCATAACTGTAATTTGCTACTCTTAGGAATTATAATGTAAATTTCTATGTTTTCCAATGGTCTTGGTAACCCCTGTGACCCACAGGTTGAGAAGCACTGTTCTAAACAACCTCTGGATTCCTATCTTTTAAACTTCCCCCCTCCCAGCTGCAGAAACACTCTTATTCCTTTACAGATGTGATCTAGTCTATCTGGTGGGTACGTCTTAGAAAAGCTATGAAATCAGAATAGTTGGAAATATATTAGCCCTTTTCACCAAGTGGCAATTGTCTTTACCCGTTTAATAAATCTTACTATGAGATGTTCAATACAGACTACATGTATAAATCCCATGTCCCTAAGCTTGGCATTGCTTGGGTTCTTAATTGTTCTTAATGTTCTTGATAGGAAGATTCCAGAAGTTATCACAGAGCAATGTGTGCTGCCTGCTTGGTGTTGGAAGTACCATCTCTTTCAGTTCTTAGTTTCATCTATACTTATGTCTACATCCATAGGAGATTTCAGTGTCTCTCCTTAAACTTGGCATCCCCTTGTCCTCTTCAAGTATGCTGAGAGTGAGGGTATTCTCTAAGGGCACATTTTTCCCTGTATCAGGAAGTTATTGTCTAGGTAGAATTCTCACACACACACACACACACACACACACACACACACACACACACACACACACACACACAGCAGGGAGTGGTGGTCAGAAGGTCTTAAAACTAACTAGCAACTTTTCTGTTCTAATGGTTGACACAACTCTAAATCTCTATCGGGGTTCCTGCAAATGTCGGTGGTAATGGAATCCTGGTGTAGGAGCAGTCCTTCCAACTGAGAGATTCTTAAGTCCTGATGCTTCTTTCCTATGTATAACTTTGAGAAAAATAAATTATCTGCCTTGATCTTTATAAGCCATCTTTGAAAAACCTCTCTGGAGTGAGTCCAAGCAATTCCTGTTCATACTTTTTTCTCATTAAATGACTGTGAGTTCACATAGACCAGGGACTTGGGTAAAATTAGCTGTGCATTCCCGGCGCTTGGCATGGAGCCATTTTTTGAACCTTCTGCATTCCAGGCAATACACATGTCTCTCTGGAGTCGCTAGTGAACAATGAGAGTTAAGCTCCTGGCCTTCTAGGGCTTACACTAAGGAACAGATGCCTAGATACATAAGTGATTACATACTGGAATCAGTGTTCCAAGGGAAAATCTGAAGGTGCCATGAGGGAATATAACAGGAGAGGTCTGACTTCGGACTAGAAGGGGAATTCTGAAAATTCAGGAAAAAAAAAAAAGTATTCTAATTGTGTTCTCTCTTTGAGCTGAGGGTGTGGAGGCCCTTGGTGGGAAAGAGAGGGCCTGGATGAAGCAGTGGGGGAAGGGCTGGGTTGTGGGAGTCAAATTAAAGACTGTACTGAACCCCCATGCAACTACAGCTTCTGGCAGGCTTAAGCAAGAGAGTAGCAGGATCTGTCTTATCCTTTTAAGACTGTCCTGGGAGCTGCTTGTGAGAAAGCCCAAAGGGTAAGGGTTGAGGAGAGAGGGGGACAGTGAGAGGCCCCTGCTGCACTCAGGCTGGGCACAGGACTGGGGAAACTAAAGAAAGGGGCAGTGGGCCTGAGATACAAGAACCAATGCACTGGAGAAATGACTGAAAAGTATAACACGAAGAAAGGACAAAGCATCCATCCTAGGCGTCGGCTGCTCTACAGATGGAGGCGGGCTCTCAGCTACAAAACGCTAGAGCAAGAACTGGTTTCAAAGGGTGGAAGGAGTGAACGGTGATGGCAGGATACAGCAACAAAGACAATGGCTTCCGTACCTTTCAGAAGAATGAGAGAGCAATATTGACCATATTTTACAGGGCAAAGTTGATGCGCCACAAATAAATGATATAACTGAGCCAACAGCCCAGAAGCTGCTATTATTACTATGGTGCTGTTTCATTATTAGTAATGCTAATATATTACATTGTTAATTCACTAACAAGAAAACATCTGAATGTACTTACCAAATAGTGTATAATTTTAAGCAACCAATACCTTACCATGTAACAGACTAGACACATCCTTTGCTGGAAAGGTTCATAATGTTTCATTGCATTTGGGTTTTGAGACCCAGAATCACTGTATATTTCATAAGCTACCATACAAATAATTTTAAGTACTTACTTATCAAATCTTTATTTATGAGAGTAAAATTTAATGTATACTAGTGTTTTTCTGAGCTGGATAATATGAAGTGTTTTCAACATCAAAGAATTGCATCTTCGTATGGTGGGTAAATATGAATATATTTAAAATTTCAAGAATGATTGTGTTTGAAATATAAATAAATGGCAATGGACCGACTCTAAGCCCTCCAGGGCAGACCTTGTGACAACCATGGTCTGCTCCTGCCTGCTCCTACCTCTAACTGAAATATATCTCCCTAGGAAAAGTCTGGAGACGATGTAGAAGAGAATAATAGACATAATACGGACATAGTGCTAGGCATCATTGTGTATATGTTTATGTATATATACATTCACATGCAAACATATGTCTACACCTTTCCCACTCTGGATACTTGCCATGGGACATTACCTTTTCCTGACAAGTTTTCTTTTATAAAAACACCCCCTTCTAGTTCTTGGCAAAGAAACTAAGAAATTAGATTATGATAATTAAAGTTAAGCTTTAATCAAATTAATACCTGCTCAGTTAGAGTGATACTAAAAAGTCAACTCTTATTCTCAAAGTCCAGTTGGCATTACTACTCCAGTATTGATGCTTTGACAGTAATCAGCCAGGAACTGTTGGAGCATTGGCAATCAGGCCTCATAAAACTTCCTTAAACAAAAATGAAACATTGGGCATTCAAAGTCCTCTATGTTGTTTCCCTGGGTCGGAAATGTGAGTGAGTTGGTGAGTGCTTGCCTGGTGTGCACAAAGTTCTGGGTCTGAACCTTAGCAATGCATGGGCCAGATAGGGCAGCACATGCTTTAATTCCAGTATTACAATGCTAAATGCAGGATGATCAGAAGTTTAAGGTGATTCTTGGCTGTGTGGTAATTTCAAAGCCAGCCTGTGATATAGGCAACAGGGGTCAGGGGCATAATTAATACATCACAAACCTGATCTTAGAACTCTGGGCTAAGGAGGCATAGAATTTTAATTCCTAGGGGAAGTTTTTGTGACCTCACATGCAGAGAGGGGTACAGACACTCAGACCAGAGAGTTGCCCTATGCTCCACTTAGGAAGACATATTAGCTGGCCCATTGTCACTTAATTTCCTATTTATTTTTGTTCATATGTCCAAGTCTTTATGACAACCCATAACCTACAGATTCTCTTAACCAATGATAGACATCTAAAATTCATTCTATGCACACAAGGCCAACATCATTTTTATGCTTTATCTACTAAACTAAGCTGGGAACTACATTAAAAGCTTCTTAAAATGCTTCTACCATTTCTCTTAACCTCTGACTAGCTTTGCATTGTTTGCCTTAAAGAGCTTTCCCACATTATACAGGTTAATGTTGCCTGTTTCTTGTGGTAAAAGGCTACAGTCCGTAACAACCAAAAAACTCAAGAAAGAAGCACTTCTGTCTGCAACCATGAAATGTGGTGCCTCCGCTTGGAACGCCAGCTACCAAGAACAGCCACAAGGCAGCCGGATTCATCAGTACCCTGAGTTAATTAAGAAACAAAGGCACCAGGAACACACACACACACTGGCCTGGCTTTACTTATTCTGTTTCAGACAGAGACCACAACTTCTTTCAAATAACCCCAGTTTATTTTTGAGGGGGAAAAAAAAATCCTGTCCTCAGACAGGATATGGGGGCGGAGTTAAGGGGTGATGTTTTACACATGCACTTCTGGACACGGTCCAGTTATTTCCCCTAAACATATCCCCTCAGTTGTTTTCATTTTGGTGCTTGCTTTGGCATTCATAAATTTGTGAGATTAATTGTGCGTCGGCAGTCTGCAGGCCTGGAGCTGGGCACCACTTCCACAGCGAGACAGCTACAAGACTCCTCTGTGGAGAAATAAATTCACTTAGGAAAAAAAAAGGAAAGAAAGCACAGACCTGCGGTTCACTTCTGTTTAATATTGTGGCACTGACAGTGGACATAAGAAAATAGTACTGTCTGTACATACATCCAGCTAGTGAAGCCTGTGTGTGTGTGTGTGTGTGTGTGTGTGTGTGTGTGTGTGTGTGTGCGTGTGTGTTTCAAGCACAAGAAACGATTTATCATGAGCTGTAATAGAGACTCCAGGGCTGAACATTTAGGTTTATTGTTCTCATCTGCTTATTCTGAGAAGCGTAAGGCTTTCTCTTCATCCTGGAAACAAGCCAACAATTAAAACCACTTCTGTTAAAGGAAACAAACTCCGCTTAGAAGTGGTGGAAAAGGAACCTTGTTTTAGGGTGTAGTTTGAGAAGTCTACTATACTTAAAAACTGCTATATAAAGAGGGAAACTTGATACCTGCTTGTCTGGGTGTGTGGAGACCTCTCAACCTCTTCTATGAAGACAGTGAAGGTTCAAGTTATTTCCCCTGGAGCCCAGAAAGGGTCCTACACGTGGTAGATACCCCACAAATACCATTGGACAACGCAAAGACTGTTCTGTAAACGTGTGTAAGCAGGCAGTCTGTTCTCAGTTGATACTGGTGTGTATTACATCAATGGCTGGGGAGCACGCCTGCTGTGTGTTGTGGTATTTCTAAAAGAAGACTCTGCATGTCCACATACACAAATAGCCGGGCATTCTAGACAAAGGTCCAAGGACTGAGGACATCACCATGGGAAGGAAACTGGGCTTCTCCTCTTACCCTCTGCACAAACACAAAAACATGCAGCTATTGGAAAAGTATCGCTCACTCCTCTGGGAAATAATTATGATTCAAACAGTTGGTATGCTGGCTCTGCGGAACAAGGAAGAAAGGAACTTTTCATAATCTCCTGTGTTTCTTGGAGTGTGCTATGTGATGGGAGTTTTGACCTAAATCAAACCGTAATCTAGCACTGAACTATAAGAAACATTGTGTCATCATAGTGAACAACTTGCTGTCTTTAGATTGTTTAACTCTCAGAATCTTTTCACAAGTAGATACATTTGAAGGCTGCTGATTTAAACACACACACACACACACACACACATCCCATCTCCGTTGGCTTTATCTTCTATAAGATGAGGAAAACTATGTCAGCCCTATGGACTCCATGGGATGATACTAGGGGTTAAGTGACTGATGATAATGAATGTCCGGGCAATGGGGAAATCACAAAACATGAACAAATGCTGGACTCCAAGAAACATCGCAGCCACCTTATGATCTGAAACAGTAAAGGGCCAAGGTACAAAAGGGAAGCTCATTCCTCCACTAAATCACTAATCTCAAGACTAACTGGAAGGATCCTAAGAAGTCCACTTAGTTTAGATTGATTGCTAGCGGCGAAGACCATGTGTTCATGCCAAAGTCAGACAAGAGTGGTCAGGAACAGAAGCAAAGAGACTGCAAAATCCACAGCTTTGACCCATAGCAACATATTCACAGATACAATTATGCGGTATCCAGTCAATTCCCTTTTGTCTTGCTTGAGCTGATTATCTACTGATGGTGGAGTACCTACTCAGACTGGAATCCTTGCTAGGTAGGTCTGTAGCCGAAAAGCTTACTGACCACTCAGAGCCCTGGTTTCACTTTGTATGAGAAGGAATTTACTCCTGCTCTAACCAAGTCATTATGAGGATTAAGAAGTAACATGTGAAGACAGTTTTCTCATTTGGTGGTCACCCCTAGTTACTGCTCAATCTACAGTCTCCAAATGAAACTGAGAAATCACACCCAGAATTAAATAAGGTTTCAAGTGTTCCACATGAGCAATTAAACAGTGAATCACCCAAACACATGCATTTCTGTAACGACTACCTCTCCATATACATTTTTTGAATATTTCCTATGAGTTATATAGGTTGAAATCTTCCAGCACAGAAGATGCCTCCAGTACCCAATGGCACCTTAAATCCAGCAGCTGCAATGTCATTTTAATAAAGTAATTCTTTCAACCATGTTGACAGTGGTCATATTAATGTTCATCTCCATTATTTGCTTTTGCAAAGGGACTGACATTTTGAACTCAGTGCCTAATTACAAGAGCAGAAAACTTGGTGCAAATGATGTGCCAGGGTTAGTCAGAAAAGCTCTGTTATGGATTCTCACTCATCACTCAAAATCCAAAAGTTGTGAGTGACAATTGGACACAAGCCCACAGAACGATTTCCATTAATAAGGCAAATTAATCACCCAGAAGCCCTTCTGCCATCCAGATTGATGTCTGCCCTTCTGAGAAACCCAGCATAGTCCCCATGTTTCTAGGTCAAAGGAAATCGGTTTTTACTTTGCTTCATGAACTGAGATAGAAAGTGCTGTAATCAAGTCCTTGGAGGTGGGATAATGACATTCATTCCACTGACTCTGTCTCATCCATGAAGGTGACTGCTCCACCCACAAACAGTCCTACTTCTGTCTGATCACACTGACAAGGGAATCCTGAAGATGGCTGGTGGGCAACTGATGGAGGGACCCAGGAAATGTCTTGCTTCTGTTCATTAATATCCTTATTAATTTATTGGCATTGCAATTTGCATGGGTATATTCCAACTCTCCGCTCCCCCCGTCTCTCTCTCTCTCTCTCTCTCTCCTCTTCCTCCTCCTCCTCTTTCTTTTCTTCCTCCTTTCTGCCCTTCACCACTAGGGCATGATCCGTCTTCTCACTTGCTTCATCGTCACTAATTCCTGTCACTCTCTTCAAAGATCTCAGTGAAACGGTCTCTTCCCCCCTTCCTCTTCACTTTAGTAGGAGATACACACATGTGTACACGTATGTATACATATGCACCTGTCACTGTCTCAGGATCTCCCACGGACCCACACACTTAAGAAAATAACCAGCGAATGCTTATAATTGAGTAAGTGAGTCACCGTGGCAGTGTCAATCTGTGGATATATCTCAAGGCTCTCTCAAGGCTCTCTCAAGGTTTATGTAAGTTTTTTAAAGCAGTGTTTTGGAGTAAGAACTGGGTTGATTTTACTCTTATCTGACCATCTTACTGCATACATTGAGAAATGCAAGACAAGACCTAGAAAAAGATCCAAGGAAGCCAATATTGTGGAATTTAGTAAAGAGCAGTGCCAAGAATGAGGGTGCCTTCGGGAGGATCCCCTGGGGACACTGCTCTCGGGGCATTGTCTCATTGACATCTGTAACGGCCATGCCTGGCTGCCAACCTGACTATCAGGACTGAACTACAATCCAGAATTGGAAGGCTCACCTGTGATCCAGATCTTGAGGCTGGAAGACACAAGTTTCTGACCTGGATCTTGGCATGGAGATCTTGAGGCATAGTAGCTATGAAAAGCTTAGTCCCGGTCAAAGTAGTACACAGCTTTAATCCCAGGAGACTGCGGCAAGGAGATCTCTGAGTTCAAGGTCAGCCTGGGACAAAGCAAGTCCCAGATCCAGGCGTGGTGGTACACACCTTTAATCTGGGCCACACCTTCTGCTGGAGACCTACATAAGGACATTGGAAGAAGGAAGATTCTCTCTTCTTTGCCTGCTTGCATTTACTTTGCCAGCACATCTGTTAGAACCAACTTCTACCGAAGACCAGCTGAAACAACTAGCCTTGTGGGACTGAGCAACTACTAGATTCTTGGACTTCCCATTCGCAGCTGACCATTGTTGGGATAGTTGGACTACGGACTGTAAGTCATCACAATAAATTCCCTCAATATAGAGAGACATTCCATAAGTTCTAAGACTCTAGAGAACTCTGACTAATACAACACTCAAACCATAGAACATCTGTTTTTCCTCCAGGGTGGCTGTAAGTACATTCAGAACCAAAGCATCTAGGGCTTTCACATGTGCGGTCATGCAATGCTAACGGTGTATTCCCTACTCTTGCTGCTTACTTCTCGGTTTTATTTTTTAATTTAAGGCCCCATGGGGCAGATAGTGAGTGTTTTATTTTAAACCTCTTTCAGAATATTTTCACTCATTCATCTCAATGTCAAAAAGAATAAGAAAAAAATTTAAAAATGTGTTCCTTCAACAAATACTTCATTATGAGAATCATACATTATTTTCCCTCAAACATAAAATATGTTATATTCAAGATCTTTATTGCTTGAATTTCTTTTGTGTCCATTTAGTCATTGAGTTCAAGTCCTATGGCCGTAGGGTTTTTGTCGTTGTTTTTGGTTTGAGTTGGTTGGTTAGTTGGGTTTTATTTTGTCTTGTTTCCTGTATGTTTTTTGTTCATTTGTTCATTTGTTTCTTTCTTTTTCTTTTGGGAGGGGGCACAGCGGTTAGAATCAAACCCACACATTGCTAGCAAGATTTTAACCACTGAAACCTACCCAGCACCCTGCTGTTTCTTTTGTAGATGTAGTCATTGTCTCCTCTCTCTCTCTCTCTCTCTCTCTCTCTCTCTCTCTCTTCCTCACAGTGATTGTAATTGTTAGAGCAAATATTATTATCAATATTATTGTACCTATTTTATTTTCTACAATCTTATCTTCCTTTGATATACACAGTGGACAAATCTTTCAATTGTGAGATCAAACACATTGAAGGGTTCTCTACAAAAACTCAATTAGTCTAGCATACAAAATTTGAACTATCTCCAGCCTGTTTTTCAACTGGATTACCATATTAGTTTCCTACTGCTGCTGTAACAAACTACCATGTATTCTGTGGCTGAAAGCAATACAAATTTATAACTCTCAAATTCTAGAGATCATAAGATTAAAAAATGGGTCCACAGAGTTAAATTCCTTTTAGAGGTTCTGAGACAGAACATATTTCCTCCCTTTTCTGGCTTCAAGAAGCTATCTTTGTGGTCCCCTTTCCATCTCAAAAATCTAGTGATGTAGCATTTTTTTCCCTCCATCATGTACAGTTTGCATTGCCTCTTTACTTTTTAAGGTGATTACAATAAACTGATATAATGGGAAAACACGTTCAGAGCCTTAAGCCCTGGTGGTCATGAGTTATTCATTAACCATGCTGGCCACTAAGAGCCATAGGTTGGGCCACAGGAATGCAGAGAGTGTAAGACAGAGTCCTCCTGCTCAGGTAGCCTCTAACAAGTCCTGTGCTGTTGTCATCTGGGCCATGGCTTCACATCTACTTTGAAAATACAAAATTGTTAAGCCCAGGAAAATTAACCATCAGTAAATCTTGGAAAGGAAAAACGCGAATGTTAAGAGGAACTGAAATGCTTCATACCAATCTTTAAGATTTTTAACCACAAGTAAATTGAACTGTAAGTTTATTCCCATGCACGCCCTTCCTTTTTCTGATCCCATTAGCTAGCTGAAGATCACCTCTAACTTTGGATCAGCCAGCCTCCACTTCCCATGTGCTAGGATTACATCATCAGGTCTGTCAAGCCCACAGCTCTGAGTATCCTAGGTAAGCACCACACTCTGTGGGCTACATCTCCACCCTGTTATCCACTTTTTAATTTATCCCACTGCCATGGGATTAGACTTTCCCTGAGTTCAAGGATTTAAAGCTTTGGTGATGGTGCTGAAGTCAAATGTTCCTACAATGGTCTGCAGCAGTTTGTCGATGTGTGACATCAGCACTCTCCCTCACCTGCTCTACCGTCTCAGGCTAGTGTCAAATCTGTTCCCCCCAAACAGTAGCTACTTCTGTCACATTGCCCTGTCCCCATCTTTTTATTCTTTCGGTACATCTTCCTGCCACTACGAGAAAGATGTGTAGGAAGAGGTTCTTTACCACCTCTTATGGTAGAGCCCCATTTTTTTCTATGCACAGCCAAAAGCATAAATGCAATTATTCTAAGACATTAATTGGTTAAAAGTGACAAGTTTTAGAAGTGACAAGTTTTAGAAGCAGGAAATGCCTGTGCATTCTTCTATCTATAGCTTTGTAGCAAGGAGTCACTCCCCAGGTGAGAGGGAATGCTTCCCGCCCACGTGGACTGGCTTGCCCCATACAGAAAGGCATGCCAATTGGTGACCCCTAAATCTGACTGTCTTGTAGGTGATTTCACATCACACTGCATCTTCCTTCTTATCTTTATTTGCAGGGATTTATGTCTGTCTCTCTTGGTCACAAGATCCACCAAAATTAGTATGAGGCTGCCAGGCTTCCGTACAAGAGTAGATATTCGCAGACATAACAGAGGAAGGATGGCAGATGCCAGCATGAAGTGATTGTGTTTCCTTGCTAGGCAGCAACAGCTCAGGTGTGGGCCATTTATCTGAAGTTTGAGGATCAGCTCTTCAGCAGGCTCTCCACCTGCGGGACCCATTCCCCACAGCTCTTATCATGGTAGCCTGCTGATTCTTCCAACAAATAGTTATTCCTCCAACATACTACATGTACTATTTTTCCACCGCATTCCAGCATAAGTGCAGATCGCTGAGCACAGCACAGTGCAGAGTGTACTGTGACCCTAGGCCCCTATCCTACTGTTTTCTTGTATCTGGAACATAGCTCCTTACCACTCTTCTCAGCCTTTACCTACAACGGAGGACATAAAGACTCAAAGAAATGCAATTAAAGCTAGGACGTGACTAAGCTATGGGATGCTTGCCCAGTAGACGGACAACACCTAAGGGGTCCTGAGGAAGAAAGCAAGCAAGCAAATAATGAAAAAAAGAAAGATGAGAGGGGGAGGGAGGAAAGGGGAGGGAGAGAGAGATGAAGGAAGGAAGAAAGGAAGAAGAAGAAGAGGAAGAGGAAGAAGAGGAATAAGAGGAGGAGAAGAAGACGGAACTTGGGAAGGAGGAAAGGAGAACTTCTATTTATGGGATTTGAGGGCATTTTTCTATAAACTTTGTCAAAAAGAAATTAATTCCACTTAACATGACCAAACAATTAATACTGCTTAGATGAATCTAATAAATACTGTCCCATGCTGTCATATAAATACCAATGTCTTAGAGTGCGCTGAATCTTTTCTTTCACCTCTCTTTCCTAAGCATACTTAGGAAAAAATGCAGCTACATTACCAGCAGACCAGACCTACAAAGGATTTATTCACACACTAAAACATTTATCATTTCGTTATGAGCTATTTAAACAGAGAGTAAAACTTCTTCGAAAGAAGAAATAAAGTACTATAGAATTCATTTAAACACCACTGTGAAGCATTTCACCATGTCAGAAACTTATGTTCATTTCAAGCAGTAACTTACTCAGCCTCACCCATTCGGTAAGAGGAGTATTACAAGCTTATGTCTAGAACTGCAAACATCTCTTCCTAGTTGACCTGGCTTATTTATGAAGCTTTCTCTAAAATTATGCTAGATCTTCCCAAGGCTCCCCCCTATCCTTGAGTTCAGGGACCCATGCTATCCAGAATTTTTATTTTTGTTTGTTTTTCAAGTCAGGAATTCTCTTTGTGTCCATGGTTGCCCTGGAACTTACTCTGTAGACCAGGCTGGCCTCAAACTCAGAGATCTGCCTGCCTCTGCTTCCTAAACTCTGAGATTAAAGGTGTGTGCCACCACACCAAGCAACCAAGCATATTTCAAAGGAGAATTAAATCAAAGATCAGGGAAATCACTGGTCACACTTAGGGAGATCAGAAACCAAAAAGTCAGGAAATAGCTTGACCATTTGCATGCTGCATGTTTATGGGCAAAATGCTATTTTTTCCTAAGCCTTGAAGCCAACCAAGGTGAGAGGAAGAAAAAGGTATGAAGTAATGAAAATGGAACAATTAATTTTTTTCTTCTGAAAATAAAAATAGCAGGTGAAGGGACACACCTGGTAAAATTAGATGTGGGGAGCAAAGAAAGAAATGCTTGGTAAAGGACGTGCTTAGCACACATTGTAGAGCCCTGGGTTAATCTCATGTACCCCAAATAAATAAAAGTATCAGTAGTGAAGAAAGTGGAAGTCAGTATTGGATCTCCTCCTGGGCAGATTGCAGAAACAGGGAAAGATGGTCCTACAACAAGGGTGTATGTAGAGACAACAAGGGATCAGTATTTATAAGGCCCTAATGTGAACCCTGAGCTCCACCAAGCTACATGAATGACCTTTAAAGGAGACAGTTAACCGATATATCCAAAGACTACTATTTCCACTATCCTTGGCTTTTTATCAGTCACTTATCAGCCTTTGCACCTTTGAAAGCTTGAACACAAAAGAACAATTTTTAGCTGGAAAATGTCAGCAGAGGCAGAGCTTCATCTCTTGGAATGATAGCCTGAAGTTCTTTGTGAGTTTGTTTGCCTTCGATTTCTTGCTATTCATCGTGTAGACTCCAAAGATGTCAACCTAAAGTTAAAATGTCTACAAACATGCAGCAGTGCTTTTCCTATCAGCAAGACATCTGTGTGAGGGTTAGCCAGGGGCGCATCGTCAATTTAAGGCCTGCCATAGGGCCTCCCATACAGAGACCTTCCAAAGGCGGCAAGATAGAGAACGGAATACTTGTAACTATGTAGATCTCGTGCACTGCGATTGCTTAGTAGAGACAGGCCAGGGCATGTGGCTGCTTGTGAGCATTTCTAATCGTTCCAGCACCCTGTGGTAATCCAGACACAAACTTGGAGAGCTTCCAGAGCACTCTTCTTAATCGGGCAATTGTCTTCACAATAGAACCATTGCAGAACTCAGCCCTACTTAAAACCTCCACCAGGCTATGACCACTCTGCCTTTTGTTACACTCTACAAGGTCCACCTCACAGTTAACATACACAGGTAGAAAAGATGGGTCAGGATGAAGAGACAGACAGTGTACGTCTTTATTTTCTTTCATTGTAGTGTAGTTAATATTGCAAGCAAAAACTGAAAAGTTAGGGAGGGTCTCCTGAACAACTGATAACGTACAGGTATTTGCTCATAGCCAAGTATCAGCCAATGGAGCAGCCATCGTGAATTACTGCAGGGTGAACTATGATCTGAGTACTTACAGCATCAGAGGATACTTGTTTTACTCTGAAAAAAAACAAAGCCGTCCTGTTCAAGGAAACGGCGTAATCACTAAGAAACATAAAGAATGTAATTACTGCCGGAAAAGGAATGCCCAAGCTTCCTCTTGGTGGCCTTTTATCTAAACCTAAACCCTCAAAGCATCAGGGATTAATCTCCACTTGGCAGGAAACTGCACTGGACAGAAAAAGTTTCTGCCGTATGATGAGCTACCACGGCAGAGTTTAAAGATACGAATCCGTCTACCCTTCGAGTTCTGGCTGTGATATTTCGGAGCAGAGTAGTCTAAGTGATTGTAGCTGGATCTCTGTTTTCAATACACTGGTTTGGATCGATTCTTTGTAGCCAAGCTTATGTACCTGTTTGCTCCAAGCAATTCAGTGGAGACGCTGGTGATATAATAAAAAAAATAAAAAAATAAATCATGCACTTTTCCTTGTCACTGTGTTTAAAAGCCCTTTCCCATCTGCACAGACCTGAGAACCAACTTCCTGGGGTGTAAGTCTTTGTTATCCCTTTAGCCTTAGCTCCTCCCTTCACCATGTCAGAACATTAGAGCAAAACAGGCAAGAATTGTAGCAACAACCGCAAACCAGAAAGGTCCACTTCCTATTATCTGATAAAACCATTAGATACTACAGTGACTAGGAGGGGGGGAGACGCTGGGCGTGAAAAGAAATCATAATTATTTACATCAACCCGACAGATAATTATTATGCAGACAAGGTTTTCCTGGGTGTGTCATCTGCGTTTGGATACTTGCCAGTCAAAAATGGGTCACTTGCCTTCGAGGGACTCTTGTTCTAACATACCTGTACCTCCAGAGTCACTGCTGGAGATAAGGGAGCTGGCAGGCCAAGCCTGTCCCTGGAATATGAAATCCTTGTAGAAGCCACACTAGTGATCGCCATGAGGCATGGGCAATCTGAGGAAAGCATGGATGAGTCGTGTGTCAGGAAACACTTTAGTGATTTAAACGTCCGCTGATTAAAGCAGAAGAGGGAATAAGAAACCACCAATGTGATTTACAAGCGTTTTGCTTAAAAGCTAATGAGCCATTTAGGTGAGGGCCTCAGCCGTGAGGCTTCCACCAATTAACCACAGCCTTCAACTGCAGCTTATTTTTATTTTTTTTTAAGCATTTGACTCATCTGACCCACATGCATTTTGCATTCCTGCACGCTCTCTTCTAAATCCTGGGAATTCAAGGAGAAAGGAACAAGTGTCGGTGTCCAAAGATAATAAAATCAGGAGGAGACGGACATATTCTCCAACAATACATGTCACCTCTAAGTTAGAGAAGAAAGGACAGGATACAAGAGAACCACGGAGACGTCTAAGCTGCCCAGAGGGAAACAAGACGGTCCTCCTTACAACATCTTTGCCTGGGACTGGAGAGATGGCTGATCAGCATCAGTTACTGCTCTTCAGGGGACCTCAGTACAAACATTTAGCAGCTAACCGCCACCTGTGACTCAATCAAGTTCCAGGTGCTCCAACAGCCTCTTCTTGTCTCTGTGGGCATCTGCACACTTGTGGCACACACATGACATATTCTCCTATGGATGTGCACACAGACACATAGATAAAAGTAAAACTTATATTAAAGCAGTCTTTGCATTGTTTTTTATATTCCAAGCTCTTAGCACAGTGTCTGATGTAATAAAGAAAATTGATGACACTTTTTGGAACCACAATGTACTCTAAGCGACGTGAAAAATTCAGACAATATACAGCTTCTTAACGCTGAGCAGCTCAAAGTTACAAACACAAACTCAACAGAGAAAGGAAGGGATAAAGGCACCATGGCACAAACACGCACAGAGAATTACATTTATTCGTTAAGTCATTTTCAAGAAAATAGAGGGAGGTAGATCTTGTTATAGTGAGTGAAATAAGCCAGATTCGGAAAAATACCATATTTTATCTCAAACGCAGACTTATGCACATATCACGCACCAATAGTGGAGGGGGTAAAAGGAAGGGGGGAGAGAGAACAAGACAGGGTCACTGGGGGGAAAGAATGTCACAAACTTCTTCTGCTGTGCATAATTTCAAGAAATGTATATCAAGAAAACAGAAAGGGGACTAGCTTGGGGAGGAAGACGACCAACAGGAGTAGGGTGGAGGACTGGGGAGGACCATAAGGGAACTTAGAGCAGGCACGAGGACATCTGTGTAAAATGGCACAGTGACATTCTTCTGAACAGTAGGAAAATAATAAGGGGTTCCAATAAGTACTGAAGGCTTTGTGCAGTATTTGCTTTAAGAGTATGACGTGCACAGAAACATTCTGCACACGGAAGGCTTTGTGCAGTATTTGCTTTAAGAATACAGGAGAATGGGATACTACTTGGCCTAGAGTTGGAAATGCCTTTGGAAGCTGGGGACAGTCAAGCTAGACATTTGGAGCAGGACAATGGGAACCTACTGGGAAGGTAGCATGGCTCTCTACTTATGAGATTTTTAAACTCAGAGTTAATGAACTCAAAGTGTACTTAATGAATTATAGCAAGTCAGTAAATGTTTGAGGGTAAAAATGTGGTAAGATAAAGGTTGTATTTGTGTGTGTGTTAACTACGTAAGACTATAGTTATTCCTTCTCCCCACTTTGTGGGCTTGTGCTGTGTGTGGTGCGTGCACATGAGTGTGTGGGTGTGTACACCCATGTGTGTGCATGTGGAGACCGGAGTCGGATGCGGGCTGTCTTACGCCCAGTCTCTGCCCACATGCTGAGCTGGAAGCTCAGCCTTGTCTGGTTTTTTAGCATAGGTGCTTGAGATTCGAATTCAAGTCTTGGTCATTACAAAGCAAATGCTCTTACCCTCAGAGTCATTTCCCACTTTAAGAAACAAGCAAACAAAAACTTATTTAAGCTTTACTGAAGCATTAGAAAAGCAATGCAGAGAGTTTCTGTTTGCTCATTACCCCATAAAGCTGTATTTTTCAAAGATTAATCGAGTTAAAGAACAGTTGGGCCTGTAACACATAGATACTTTAAGCAAATTCACTCAGATTGCTTCTATAGATAGACTTAAAGTGGACAATTACCGAAACTAGATCTGGAGAAACTCTTGTAAACTTGGCTAAAATGACAGGGTTGCCTTTGTGCCAAGTACTCAGCCTCAGGACAGCAATGTGTGTGACATTCAGATAAGCCCTGATGGATTTGTGCTTCAGGCTTTCAAACAAGAGCCTAGCAAGACTGCATCGTTGGGCGCATCTGCTTCTGAAGGTCCCAGCACCACCAAGCTGTTCCCACTAGGAGAGAGAAACCTTCTAACCCCCCCCCCCTTTCCTCTCATGGTGAGTCTGTATTCCACCACCACCACCACCCCTGCCCCCAAGAGAGTGGCTTTGGCTTGGTAGGTTGGATCACTCCTACTGTAGAAATTAACTGGGAAAGACCAGTTCACCAGTATGCTGATCTTCCTCTGGGTTGTACTTTTAGCGACAAGACTCACGGACCCCCTAAGACCAAACACATTCCTTTCTCGAACTTTCTAACATGTAGCTAAAGTTTGCCAAGACATTGGCTCAGGTAATACTCTAGCCAGAAAAGGGCCTCAGGGCCTTAGAAGCCACTGTCCAGGTAGGTGGTCTACCCCAGCCAGCTAAGCTTCTTTGTATGAAGGTGTGGGCCAAATCCTTAGAAAGTAGTGAGGCGTTATTTTGCTTTGCATTGACGTTATTCCTAAGTCAGAAACTACCAGAGAGCTGATGAGCAGGGTCGTGAGGAGGCTTGGGTGTTTCTAGCCATCATGTCAAACGACGTCACTGGAACCTCAAGACAGCCTTTCACACGTGGAGTGCCTCAAGAAGCTCTTTGCTATCCTGGTCCATGACAGAGCTTAGATTCTCATTGTCTGTGACTGTAAGAAGAACTCTGGGGCTACTGATTAAAGCTGAGTGATGTTGGTTAGCTGTAGGTTAGTAGCCAGAGGGCGTGTTCCTAATAAAGGATGAACTGGCCCGCCCCCCTTGTCCACCCTTTTTCCTCTCCTGACTTCTACTCCCTCTCAGCTCCTCATGCCTTTTCTCATGCCTGTGGTGCTGTGATAAGACCCATGCTTGGACTCTTCCAGGTTCTGAAACCTCGAGACATATGAATTGAGCATTAATGAACTGCTCAGTGTGTTAACACTACAAAAATGAGTTCCTCTTCGCTTTTCTGGAAAAGCTCAGAATTGTCATAAGGTCTCAAGGCTGTGTTTGCTGTATTCGCAAAATAGACACATACGTACATACATGGTTTCATTCATATATATATACCCTAACCTTTAACCCTTCCCAAGTTTCCCTCTTGCCCTCTCTCAATTCATGGCTTATTTTTAATTATTATTGTTATACACACATACACGTATAGATTTATAGATTTATAAGCCTGCCAAGTCCCTTTAGTGCCACACATATGTGTATATATTTAGGGCTGACCAATTGGGATTGGATACCGCTAGATGAAGAGCTACAGGCATCTAATGGCTGCTGACAGAGAACTAGACAAGAATTCTTAGGATACACAGAGAAAGGCAATTGTGTGAGGTGACAGACACCTTTGCTTTACGGAGGAGATTGGTCCACATGTGTACCAGACATCTGACTATAGGTCATATTGAAGTGAATATAGGCTCCTGCATTGATTAAATGTTTAAATATTTAAAAATATTTAAATAATGACTTGAGCACAAGTCATTATTTTGGAAATTATTGGGAAAAGTCATTCTGGGAAACCTGATTTATAATCCAGTTCTTTTTTAAACAATGGATTAATAAGGTAAGTTTGTTTATAAAGCAAAATGAGCAATGAAAACTTTTTAATATGATTCTGTCATACTTTGAAATAAATGTATTCACATTCAAAATCCAGGAAATGTAAAAGCATATGCAAGGGAAAACAATCTTAATCACCTCTGATTAATATTTTTAAAGCTTCAGAAATACATGAGGAAGCCATCTCTCCCTCTTCCTCTAAAATCTGCTTTGTGTGTTTGTTTCTGAGCGAGTATCACCATGACAACGTCTCACATGAAGCTACCTAACATTAATCAAGAGGCCAGGATTTATTGCCAAATGTTTGGAAGGCAGCCCTTGTGAGTATTATTTAACCCAAAATGATGGGGAATGGTTTCTGACCTTTGTAAATCATGAATTCTTTAAGGCAAATCTCAAAATTGATAATCGAAACAACAGCCATGCCATTACATTATACAAGACTTGGAGTATTTTCATTAAGGAAAGCTCTATATAGGTAATCATGGGGCTTAGGTGGACCGTTAAGCCCTGCTTTCCAATGACAATAAGAGCACAGACTGCCTTTTTCTCACCACTAGGAAAACATCTGCTCACAAAGGTCCCATGACCAATGTATACTTTGTAGAAATGTTTTGAAGTACACAAAGCCATGAGAATTACCAAATGACAGCGGGATTTAACAATTCCCTTGTAAATATGTTTTAGCTAAACTATGGCCTCAGCAAATGATGCCTTTAGAAAATAATATGACACGTCACCCAAGCCTGGTGGGGAAACAATTATCATTGTTTCAAAGATAATCAGTACAAGTCTCCCGCCGGAGAGAGGGCACTTTCTGGAGCTCTGCGGCAATCCATCCAGGTTCTTCCTTTTGCTCAACCTTTCCTTGGTAGCAGTTTACACCAATTCCCTCTGCTTCCTCTCCTTCGGAACATAAACTGTGCTGACCATTCTCCTTACTCTGAAATCTAACACCATTAATGGCAGTTAGGTCAATATTAAGTTTCCTCCCCAATCCAAATACCTCCTTTTGTTTCTCGACCTTCCGTGGCACCCCTCCTTCTGCTACATACACCCCAGACTCCAGATTTAGAGGTATCTTATCTCTCATTTGTGACACCCTTTTCTAATTTCATCTCTCTCTAAAAATGTGAATGCAGAAATGGGCTCATAGCTCATTAACTAAACATAACCAATGCCAAGCAGAAGAGAACCATTACTCTTAATTTTATTATATCATATCTTCATCCTATTCCATAAACATTCAATGTATTTATTTGGTATCCCAATTACATAATAACTTATTTTTAAATTTTTTTTGAAAATTTCACACATGAATATTGTATTGATATAATTTCTACCCCTCCCTCTGCCCCTTTCCAACTCCTCTGTGTCCCCAAATCCCTTTCATATTCATGGCTTCTTCTCTAGCCATCATTGTTGCATATATATGCATGGAAATATAATTCTTATGAATATAGTTAGAAATCAAGTTGGATTAAGAAAATAACAGTAGCATATTTTCCTTTAGGGTCTTTGACCTCTCCAGCCACACATAGTTAGTTAGCTACATTTACAATACCAGGCACGATTCCTTCAATTAAGTGGGCCTCATATCTAACTAGACAGCTGTTGGTTACCTCTAAGATAATATGGCCCCTAGCGCATCATTGGGGGTATATTAGGAGGCTGACCATAGTTATAGTTCGTAAACTTTAGACTTACTGTAATGAATTTTAAACACAGTCTTAAACTCTGTAATGTCTATTTGATCCTTGTTATGTTTTACCTTGGGTGCTGGGGAAGAGGCCAGCCCAGTTCATGACCGGTGAGTGTCCTGCCACTTAGCCACATGCCACTTTGCATGGTACTTTAGTGACAATCAACTGGGGTACTGCTAGAGTACCTGCAGGGGCCAATCCTACAGATCCATAACTACAGGATCTCCATGACACAGGGCAACAACAAGATATCCAGAGGAGTCCCAGTGAGGTTTCAGTATTGATAGAGATGCAGAAACCAGAGGCCTTGAAACAGACCAGCGAGTCACTGCAATGAGCATTCGGAAGTAAAGAAATGTGGACAAAGGGGTATACTATGGGACACCCTGTGACACACGACAGCTTCCATTATTAGGCTTTTATTCTCTGTTGTAGGGGAGGTTGTAAGGGTAGAGGGCGGGTAGGAGGGGAGGGGGAGAGAATTGAGATTGAGGTTCATGATGTGAAATTCACAAAGAACAAATAAAAAGTTAAAACAGAAGAAGAACAGTCCTTATGTGCACGGCTTGATCGCAAGCCTAAAGCTATCCTACGAGGACTAGATTGCCGATGGCATTGTTCACACCACATCTGGCAAGGAAGAAGGCTGGCAACCCCCAGCCAAGGGTAAAGGCTAAAGCTAGCCACTGATGCAGGCACAAATACCCCAGAGTGGGCAAACAGAACCTATGGCTCATTATAATACCTGAACTGCCAAAATGCACACCCTTGGGTAGATATTAAAGATGCTAATAACCCATGGAGCTGCATGTAGAGTTGTGACAGACAGAGCATCACAGTGAAACCTGTGCTGTGAAAATGAGCCCTCCAGTCCCATGCTGCTCAGACATAAAAGCCCTGCCTTCTATATGCATGGCCAGTGTAGCTGCTGGACCCTCCCTCTGTTCTAGCCACTTCTTCCCATGAAAGTGAATCTTTCTCTAATGTCCTAATGACATTCCTGCTTTTGTTCCTGTGTGCCAAATATTTACCTATTTGTTCCAAGACACAGGAACCTGGAGCCTTTGCAGGGTGCCCATCAAGCCCTGATTTCACTGAGAGAAACGTCATGATTATGAGTCTATAAATGGACACACAGAGTGAATGAATGAACCCAGGTTAGATGGCTTATCGGTGCCACTGCTGGGAACCACGTCTTCTGAGTAGAAGGCGCAGCATCTTCTGCATGTCTCGTATCTTTTTTGCATCTTTTGCTGTCCCTTGTCACCACAAATTACTAGTTCGTAACAGCAAAGAATTAATTATAGAATACAGTCTTTAAAAACAAATTGAGGCAATTATCTTTAGATGTTATCATCCTCTTGTCAGAAAAAAGGAGGATGGAGAAAAAAGAGGAGGGGGGTGGTGAGATGAGACAGAAAGACAGGGGAGAGGAGACAGACAGGAGGGGAAGGAGGGAGAGGGTGAAGAAAGGGGGAGAAATAAAGACTACAGCATAAGTTATTAGCCAATATTGGGGAAAATAAACAGAAAACCCAAAGCTTGTCTCTAGTGTCTTCCTAGATGTTATTAGCCAATAAAAACACTCTTAACTATCTAGAACATTAAACTCAGTCTACTAAAACCAGTTAGATAAAATTAAATAGAAGTATCTAAAAGCCCATGGTCCATGAGGCAGACTGGCTGAAGCTGCACACCACAGGATGGGGCTAGATCTGGTACCGAAGGTGCCTGTGGGAAGAGCCACTGCAGTGCAGGTATACTGGTACACACCACACACACTAAGTGTGTGTGGGGGTGGGGGGGGGAGAAGGTTTTCAGATCCAACAGCAGTCTGCACTGGTTGCTTCCCTGCTTTTCTGGCCATTGAGTATCTTGAAAACTATTCCCAAAGCTAACACTTATTAATCTTTAATATGGGCCAGGACCATACTGAAAGCCTTTATAGACTAATCTGTGCAATCTTCAGTGCCATTCTGTGACGGGAACTTAGTCCCTCCCTCTTTAGATGAAAAGTGAGAGATGTCAAGTAACACTGCTCAGATAACACAGCAGAGCCAGGGGTGGCTCAAAGCGTGGTCTGTGTCCTCGACCTCTTTACAACCCCACAGGGTGACAATATAGACAATACAACCACAGCAGAAACTGGTTAGCTACGTTTAAACAGGAAAAAGGATACTTTTAGAGCAACAGGAACATTTGTGTAAATTCCTATTTGTCCAAAAGACTAGTTAACATCATTATCTTTCTTCCTAACAATTGTTTGCGCATAAGCCATCCCCATCCAACTTTCTGCAGGTAGGGTTGTATTTACCTTTGTATGTCCATCAAAGGACATTCCTGGTGTACTTGAAGTTTGTGATGTGAGCGAATGAAGCTATAAATGAAAGAATGGGTGACTAGAGCTTTACTTTTATATCTTCTCAAAAAAACGGCAGTTTCCAAGGATATTAGATTCCCCAGGCTATGAATCTAGGCTTGGACACATCATGTATTATTAAATGTAGGCAGTTCAGAGTTTTCAGATCAGAAGATAAAATAGGTGAAAACTCGCTAAATTAGAGTACATAAAACAAACCTTGATTAACTCAACCTCTTTTCTCTACCATAAAGTGGGACAGAAAATCAATTTATAGAAGGAAAGCTTAAATCTACTTAAGTATATAATCAACTTAATTTTATAACCCGCTCCATCTCACTGGCATTCTCAAAGCACAAGGCCTTCTGAATTCAGAAACACACGTCTGTCAATTCTCAACATGGGCCTGGATGACCCAATCCTGTTTGTAAAATAAATAAATAAATAAATAAATAAATA
The DNA here is from genome assembly GCA_028551405.1 of Uromys caudimaculatus. Lineage (NCBI taxonomy): Eukaryota > Metazoa > Chordata > Mammalia > Rodentia > Muridae > Uromys > Uromys caudimaculatus. The sequence continues at coordinate 29,621,090 of CM052711.1, read as the reverse complement.
AATAAATAAATAAATAAATAAATAAATAAATAAAATGCCCAATTAACCGAGTGGTCTTCGTGCTTCAAATCGAAAATGTATTGCTCCAAATACATTTTATCTTAATAAGGCTTACTCTGTACTTTAAATGTCAACCTCATAATGCATTTAAACTGCAAAAGAGTCATTAAATGGTGAACTTCAAAGAAAACAAACTTTCAGAATATTTTCCTGAAAATCAAAACAGCTCAACCATTTTCCTACTCCACCCATATGACGTTTTCATATACAGAGTTTTAAATAGCTACATTAAAATACTAGGTTAATTTTTTCCCTATCCCTAGAAGGGGTGGTCTAAAAGTAACCAAAAACATCATCAACAACAACAAAAACAAAACACATTTTCTCGCTTCCTCCTTCTCAGATCAGTGTCTGCCTACCACAGCCTGGAAGCAGACCTTTGTCTTCAGTTCGAGTGTCAGCAGACACAAACCTTAAGCTCATGACTGTACAGCAACAGGAAGCAAGATGACTCATCGGTCCACAGAGATACCTAAGCCGAGAAGACTCAGCATGCTTTTTTTCCCTTCTCAGAGGATCCTATATGATGGATTAAGTTTCCCAAACTCCAAAATACATTTACGATATAGGATTTTAACATTTAATCCCCTGGCCATTCGCTTTGGCTTTAAACAGATTGTTTATCTTCCTCCCGCGAGCACAAAACGCCATGCCGAAATGGGAACCAGATTTCTCTACTCAGTGAACTTCATGTGGTTTCCCCATTTCTCCTGGCGTCGGTTTCCCGGCAGACATTCATCTAAAAAATTCCTGCTTGAGTGATTTGTTAGGAAGATGGGATCTGGAGCTCTCTGTGGCACATTTTCAGCGTGCTCCTAACTGCACTAAAGCTGTATGCACCGCTTAGGACCTTACTCCAGAGCTGCAAAGTCCTTTGTAAAGGGGGGAGTCGTGTGTAATCTAAACAGTGACCTTGATTAAGAAATCCCCTTTCTTTGAATTTTCTCATGCGGTAAAGCCTCATGTTAAATAACAGGTATTTATTTGCAGACTCCACTTGAAAACCATGGAGGAGCATACAGAAACTCTAGCTGCTTCTGCCATCTAGGAATGTAAAATAAAATTGAGAAGGTTAGATATAAAAGTCTGAGAAGGTTTGTTAAAAAGACAGTCTAAAAAGATTCTGAATAGTACAAGCAGCAAATATATGAAAAAGATGTCAGGTTTAAGGGAGGCTTCTGGAAATATTTGCAAGGTTCGTTGGAGCTGACTTAAATTAAAAAGGTATAATCACTATATACGACTACCATTCTCTCTCCTTTGTAAAGGCATTTAGCATTCCTCCTTTCTTTCTCTTTTACGCACACACACACACACACACACACATACACACACACACACATACACACACATACCCCACCACCACCACCATCACCACCACCAAGGGAAAAGAGGGAGGGGGTGGTCTCATAAAAGAATGACTGTATTACTGTAAGGGGGTAAAAACAATTTCATATCATTTGGGGGTTATTTGTTTTTAAACAGTGTATAGGAAGTGTTATATTTATCTGACTAAAAATGGAACCCAAAACACAAACTCTTAGACAGTGTAACAAGCACTTTACTGGCAAGTCCATTTCACATTTTAAAGAACAAACTAAGTGAGCAAGGGCTGGGGAGAAGGGAGAGGAGAGTGTGGAAGGATGGAAAGGAGGAATACAATAGTGGAAAGGAACAAAATAGCAACCTATTTTCCTGAATGCCTTCTGATCTGTTGCGAAGAACGGAGCTATTGTTTGAATGTCAAATGTCCCTCCCAGGCCTCCATATTTGAAAAATGGCCCCAGCTGCAGGGATTGTCTTGGTACCTTTGCAGTCTAGGGCCTAGCTGGTTGATGAAGGCCACTGGTGGGAAGAGCAGATTCTGAGGGCTACAAACCTAGCCCCACTTTTAGCCTTCTAGGCAGGTCCCCGATTTCTGGTTGGCCATTAGAATGTGAACAGCCACCTCATGTTCCTGCTTTTACAGCTAGAAGCCATCATGCCTTTCTGTCAATGTAGAGTATATCCAAACCAAATCACCTGTCCTGTAAGTTGGCTCTGCCAGGTATATGGTTACAGATGTGATAAGAAAGTACCTAGGGCACCTAGGATGGGACACTGAGGCAATCATTGCCCTTTGACAACCTTTTAGTCTTCTACAGATGTTACTGAGAAGCCTCTTTGCACCAAGGCACCGCCATGGCTGCTCAGTAAGTGGCTACCGTGGGAGCTGTTGCAGATCATTTTCTCCTGCCTCAGAGTTCATTTCATCAATACCACTTTGTCAGTCCTGCCAACTACCTCTGTGGGAGGAGTCTCTACACTATTTGAGAGATGACAAATTGGCAGAGGTGACTTATACCACTCACTTCTGCAACTCCGTGTCTCTCAGTCAAATTCAGGAAAGCATGAGCTTCATTTAACCTCAGAGAAATAGAAACTATTCAACAGAGAAAAACTTTCAACATTAAATCCAAGCAACTAAGGGTACACAAATGGGAAATATCTCTACTCTAGGCATTGACAGATCTGGCTTCTGAGTTCTTCCTGAGAATGTTCATTCAAAACTTCTATGTCACAATCATGTGGTACACTGCTAAGCAAAGGAAATACATAGAATGAAAACCTTACACAGTTAAAAACAGTGTCTAACTGGCCTTCTTTCTTCATTTCTGTCAACATCCATATACACAGGAAAACTCATTGAAGCCCTCACATACTGAATATGAAGGAGACAGGACAAAGGTACTTCGAGAATGGCAGGTATAAATGGCAAGGGAATATACTCTGTGACTGTTGTGTTGACACACACAGAGTAGATGGACTGGAAATGAGAGAGCAAAAGAATGCAACAAATGTGCTCTTCCTCTCAATTCATTCGTAGCTACAACAGATAATCTAAACAAAAGCAATGTAATAATGGAAGAATGAAATAGTTGGGCTCAACCTTAGCTCGAATGAGGTTTGCTCTAACTAGTATTAGTGCTGTGGAGGCGGCCTCTACCAGCTGGTTACGATGCAAAGGATCATATGCAACAGAATTAAGGCTGATTTCTAAAACAGAGGGCAAGGATCGCTGGAGATCAAGTCCTGCTGGCTCTCTTATTCTTGCTGAAATTTAAAAAAGAAAGAAAAAATAAATTCAGCTTTTCAAAAAACTAACCAATTGAAATGCTGTGCTAACAGTTTGCAGCCTAGAATCATGAGAAAAGAAAGTCCACTGTCCTCAAAACATTTCCCCTATTCCAAAAGCACCTTCTACCACGCACAGTCATGTTTCTCTTCATAGAGAGCTTGAAGACAAACTCATAACTATCGTGAGTTTCTCAGTAACAACTCCAAAGGGTTCTGAAAAATGCCAGAGCAAGCAAGGTAAGAGAAGCCAAGCAGCTTCTCTCACAGATGGGGAGAGAGAGAGAGAGAGAGAGAGAGAGAGGCATTCCAGAAAAAAATAATACCAAAGAAATTATAATCCATTCAGCTGATGAAATCCAACATAGGCTCTTCCATAAAAACAAACAAACAAACAAAAAAACCAAAGTACAAAAGGGAATGGAGGTAATGAGACTGGGGGCAAAGGGCCACAGTGAGTGTTCCTCAAACAAAAGAACCCCAGCAGAGCAAGTGCGCATGTGCAGTGTTCGGTGGTGATGCCTCATTGCTTACTTTGCTGCCTTTGTAGGCAACAAGGTACCCGCCTGAGATTCCAGCTGCCTGGGAAGCAGAGGGGGAGAGTTTGAGGCCAGCATCTCTCAACAGTTAAAAACTGTTACATTGACAATGTTAGACTGCTGTTTCCTATGTACATTCCTTTTGTTAACCTTCAGCTCCTGCAGGGAAGCTCTGATCAGCACAAACAGAAGCAGGAGGCTACAATGTGCACATCCTGAAACTAGTATCTAAGGCCAATGTATAGGCTTTACCCTTAAAAAGCATTATAATCTCAAAACCATGAAAGACATTGTCTTAAAAGCTACTAAAGAAGAAAAGACTTTACCTTGACACTGGTGGTTTTCATACAGAGATGAATGAATGCCTAGATTTGCATATCTACATAAACATATAACCACATAAATATGTATTCATGTGCTGATAGTCATATATATAATACATATATATCTTATAAAATATGTGATTAATACCCATTTTAAGTATGTGAATAGGTAATATTCATATTATATATATGCACTATAAATAGATAGTATATGCATACACACATACATATATACACACACATATCTTAAGGGCATATAAACTCAGTAGAAAGCTGTTACATTTTTAAGGATTTTCCAAGATATCATCTTTTGTTGACAATTTCCATACAGCACTTTTAAGATGCCCGTTATCTTTCTTACAGAATGAAGCACTTTCTTGTGCCTCGGCTTGTTTTGCACACTGATGATATAGTCACCGTTGGAAATTATAAACATTGGGGGTGGCCCTTTAAGAGCCATCCTTGCTGTTGCTGCTTTAGACAGTTGCTCAGAGTTGCCCAGGGTCAGCGATAGGGTGAAGTAGTGCCTGATGCCTACCACAGCAGCAGCCTGCCTGCGTGCAGCCTGACTCTGGGCCCTGATCTTAGTTCTACATGCATTAATTCAATTTCTCCTCAGAGAAACAACAACAGTAAAAGCGACCACACCCATGGAAGCTAGAGCTCAGAACAGTTCAAAAATGTGCCAAGGCAGCAATGATCAAGGGCATAGATGAGATTCGAGCCCACGCAGTCTTGCTCTGCACCCCTGCCCCACTATTTCCTAAAGCCTCGGTCCCTTATCTAAAGCCACAGAGAACCCTGCCTTTCAAGGATATTGGATTAAGTTTCACTCTGTGTGGGAAACACTAGAAAGAGCCTGGCATAAAATAAATTCATGAATCAAAGCATTAACGAAACAAAATAAGTCTCTAAATATGAAAGTGGAGGGCTGACCTTTCAGTCTACTTTCAGGCTGATATCCTGAGCATCAACGAAGTCACATGATCTGACTTTACAAGGCATTCTGAAGCCATTTTTTGGTGGATTAATATTCAAATAATTTTTACTGCTTATAAAGATACACAGCTAATACATATTTATAACACAGAAAATATCTGTAGATATGATGTAGTTTGTATACCAAGTGGTTTCTCAGGGTATGTTACGCAAATTACTATGGTGCACATATAAAAATATTTTAATATGGACTAATGGATACATGAAAATTTAAATAAATTCTCTGGAGATTGGCCAGAATTAAGAAACCAGGCAAAGCATCTATATAGTGTGCACAGCGAAACAGATTTATGCTGGCTCAAATCCTTTTAGAAATGCTTAGTTTGTGCTTCGCATTTTACATATGGCAAAAGATCATACATCTTAAAGACAACACGCCATGAGTTATACAAACGACAAACATGCTTGTCTAACTTTCCGCTGCTTAAAGGTGCGGCATTGCTGAAGGGAGCGACTATACTGTCAGGGATCCTGGGTAAAGCAGGAGTCACACATCCTTTTCTTCGTAGCCAATATGTTTCTCATGTATTCTCATCAGCAGAAGATGACTTTAGCCCTGGGGAGGGGTGTTCTTCTGAGTGTTTATAAGATACACATATAGATTGCCCCCCACCACTGGGGACTGGGGAGATGGTTCATAGGATAAGAACACTTCCCTGCAAGCATGAAGACCTAAGTTCAAATCTTCACTATCCCTGCAAAATGCTAGGAATGGTTGCCCATGTCTGGAACCCCAGCATTGGGAGGCAGAGATAGGAAGGCAGAACCTGAGAGTCCACAGGCCAGCCAGTTCAGTAAGAGACTCTGTCCCAAAACAATGGTGTACAGAGACACCCACAGTCCTGCCTTGCCTTCTGCATATATATGCAGGGGTGTGCATAGCCACACACACACACACATACACACACACACACACACACACACACACACACACACACACACACACACACACTAAAAGAATCCCTCCCCTTTAGGTGTTCATGCATGTTCATAACTGAGTAGCACTAACAAACAAACAAAAACACTGATACCAAAAAATATCAGGAATCAATATTCTCAAACTCTGCATGACCCAAGAGAAACTACCCTTCTCCTGTCTAAGTAAGCCAGTGCTCATTCTAAAGCCTCATTTTAACATGGAATTCAAGGAGACCTCCTAGCACACAGCATTCACATGCTGCTCCTTAGTTCTCTTGGTTTGGAGCAAGCATCAGATTGCATTCCTAGTACGTTCTCATTTGAAATCTGCCTGAGAAAGCCAGCAACAGGCTTTCAAGACAGAGTTTCAGATTTACTGGCATTCTGAATCACGTATTTACCTTCGTGGGACTGGTTTCCAGACAGCCAGTCTTTCCAGGTTTGCCTGCCGGATGTATTGTGTTACCGGGATATAGAAATGGCTGCTGTGCACGCCAGTGGTTAGTAGAGCTCAAAGATGTAACATTATCTCTCTCAATTGATTTGAGGAAAGAATGTTCATAAAATATATACCGCTTTTGGTTAGGGGTTGATTTCTAAATAAACAGACCCAGCCATGGAAACTCTAGAAACAGGCTAAACAAAACATGCATTCATGAATGTATGTTTTAAAATCAACTCACAATCTTAGCTCTTTGTAAGCTCTCAAGAGACTGCAGATTCGGCTGCATTAAGTTTATGATGTATAGCTGTTCTGATTTAACTTTGTTTTCAGGCACTTGTGGAATACCTGAGCTCTCCTGAATATTCTGTACTTTCTTAGAGACCAGTGAGCTTCCAGGCCTGCAAAGGTACTTGGGGACAGTGATTAGAAAGAGGCACTTTGTTTAGAAGTCAGACAAAGAAAGAAGAGTAAAGAGTTTTGTGCCTTAACAGAATAGAGATTAGAGGACTGTAGTCCTCCAACTCCCTCTCTTCAAAGTGCTAATTCGCACAACATAAAGCCTGACTAAGTGGGGCTATCTTCCTTCATTTCCAAAGATCTGAGGTCAACTAGATTTTTATCTCAGCTACACACTGGGAAGGAAACACCACAGCCTGGTTAGATCCTGCTTCTAACACAAGATTGTAAGGCTGATGGCTGCACAGTGTGCTTCTAGAGGATTAAAAGGCCAAAAATAAGCAAGAAAATATGGTTGCTCCCATGTTCATACGTATTCCAAAAAGAACAGGGATGTGTGGTTCATAGTTACAGTACACATACATAAATTCTAAAATCACATTATGCTTCCTAAGTTTCAATTCTCAAGTTATTGACATGGAAAAAGTTTGGTCAAAAATTATGTTCATACCCCATACATAGCTTTCACTTGCTGCATCAACACTTTGCTGAAGAACCTAGCATTGTGTTCGTCAAGCCAAACATAAAAATGATGCTCCTATCTTCACCCAGATTATACTCTTTCTGGAGGGAGAGAAGTACATGCAGTAGCAAACAGTTCAGTAAAAGTCTGTGACAGAGCATCAGACAGCTGACATTTTATTAGCATGGAATATAAAAGTTATAAAAATTTGGTGAGATTTGCTTTTTTGTGTGAAGTGGAAAAAAAAATCTGAGTTCTGCTCTAGCATTTAGTGTGATCACAAAATAAGCTTCTTATATTCACTTGATTTAATCATCAGTGAAATGATAATATCTGCACTCCAAGGGTGTATTAAAGAACTCATACATGTTAAGTGAAAGGACTTTGTAACCTGTACAGACTTATAAGGTGACCGCTGCAAAGGCAGCGGGAGGAATCGCACCACTAACTTGGGAAGGCAGGCAATGAGAGGAGGTGGGAAGGCTCAGATGATGAACCTTATTTACATGTCTCTATTAGAGCTAACTGTCATTGGGTTGGAGCTGGAACACACGGTAGAGCATTTAATCTTACATGCTTGAAGCTGTAGGGTCAATCTCCTTGGCTAACTTGTACACAAGTTATCTAATAAAATAACTTCAAGCTAAATCATATATAGTTGAGGGATACCTATCTAGATTTCACAAACAAAAATAATCGTGAACACTAGTAACTCTGTTCTGTTCCAAGTACAGGGACACAGGGGACACCTACATTGAATCTAAGAACTTCAAGTTATTAAAATTAGCCAATCTTGGGAATGATAACCAATGGGAAGGTGTTTCCATAACATTTTAAAGTTGGGTGAATTTCATATTAACTCAAAGTGACCTATTGAAGGTGCGAATGGCTCAGACAAATGGCTTTTGAAATAAGGTGGTTAAATAACTGGTGTTAAACCATCCTGCAGAAGGCCAGTATAAATGACTGGCTTTGCCATCTGGGCCCATACATCTCAGGTATTTGACTGGTGATTTTATAGGCATGGAAAAGTCCTCAAGCCAATCCCAAAGCGGGACTTCCTACAATAGCACCAAGGCTTTTCTCGCTGAAGGAGAGCACTAACATTCTAACATATGTGAGGGTAAACAGAGGCGGTCCTCCAAGCTCCTTCCCTTACTATGCCTACTCCTTCCTACTGGGCATGCGCACAAGGAGACAAGCCCAAATCACCCCCCACTCCCACCCCCACCCCCCGGCCACTGAGCTGTCTGCAGCAATGACAACTCAAAAAACAACTGGTCCACTGGAAGCTCAAGTAGATGGGGAATGAGTTTGTAAGGATTTCTAAAGAAAATCACTTATGAATGCTTTAAAAAGTCTCAACTAAAAGCATACATTCAAGCCCTTGCAGAAACAGTATAAAGTCTTTATTTGGTGTAGGTAGAACCATTGAGAGGGTCTAACTGTGTGAACTGAGGTGAAATCATGGAGCAGTCTGGTCAGAACCACTTTTCATTTGCCTAGTCCTGTTCCACTGACAGAAACTGAAGTGGGCAGAAGAAAGGCTTTCACTATGTGCAGCAGGAGCTGGCCTAACCTGGAGTGATCGGTTCTGAGTGAACCACCTCTCACCAGCCCATGCCTACTGTAGGACGTAGTGTGACAGACATACTGAGGATAGAGCAGCATCCTCCTGCAGTCAGACCATTAGGTCACACTTAGTCACGCTATCATCATTTCCGGTAAACACACAGCAGCCATAAGGGAAATGGCAGCTGAGTCACGCTGAACTCCCCTAACCACTCTCAAATAGTTCTAAAGAAGAAGGTCGGTAAGAAGACACTGAGAGGAAGTATTTCCACTGGTTTGCATCAACTATTTAATCCTATGTCAACCTGGTGTATTTAACCTGACATAATTCTCTCCGCTCTATCATAAGCTTCTAGATAATGTACTCTTATTTAATCTTCTTCACAAGGACTTGTGACCATTTTTGAACCTTTGTGGCATGTCAATTTAAAAGAAACCATGTTAGGAAAAAATAATACATTAAGGCGGTTCTCACTTGAAGCATTTTGAAACAGCCAATATGGTTTTGTAGATCTCAAAAGTATCACAGAAGGCAGGTACAAATGAGTTGTCTGGGCTCTAATTTTTACAATACTACATTCCATCATCCTGTTAGTTAAATTAAATTTAGAAAATCTCCCAAATTGTGATCTCTACAAAGCCAATTGATAAAATTCTCATTTGAGACAAAAATCTAATATCAATCAGAATTCAGTGGAAAACAAGTTAGAGGACTTCATGTCCACAACATGCAACAGCATACATAATTTGAAACAGTTAACAGCTGGGACGGAGCACTAGCGGCCAGTGAGCTGATAGCTTGCAACCTGGTCGAGTTTAGCTTGGCCAGTTTCAACAGATTTACTTAACCAGAGATAAAACTCGTCATCAGAATACCATGTAAACAAAACAAAAGTATTCAAACAAAATTGGGAGTAACCAGCAGGATAAAACAATACTGTAGGGAACAGGGTGGCTTTACCAGAGGGAAATTTTCAGAACAGAGCTGGCACAGTGTTTCGGGTGCTGGAAATCTAAACTTTTAAACGTTTTCTTAGGTGAAGCTATAGAACGGCATGCAGAGAGCCAGCCAAAATAGCTGAGGGAGACTGGGAAGGCCACATATGGAACTAATTACTCATGGAGAGGCCATGACAAAGAG
>CM052711.1:29555116-29610960 GCA_028551405.1 Uromys caudimaculatus | reverse complement strand
GAGGAGGAGGAGGAGGAGGAGGAGGAGGAGGAGGAGGAGGAGGAGGAGGAGGAGGAGGAGGAGGAGGAGGAGGAGGAGGAGGAGGAGGAGGAGGAGGACGGTGGGAGGGGAAGGGGGAGGGGGAGGAGGGGGGAGGAAAAGAAAGGGGGTAACCCCAACTTATCTGATCTCACTAAGGAGTAAAATACAAGAAAAGTATCACAGAAAAGTTTAAAAAAAAAAAAGGCCTAGAAATTTGCCTGCTTAACAGTGTTCAACTTTCTGTTTACTGTTTTATCATTTCTTTATCTTCAAATTACTTCTTCAGCCTGGATCAGGCAGCAAATTTGTACTTCTACTCTCAACTCACTTTCGGTTGGCCACAGCAGAACTATACATCTTGACTCTTTTTTTTTTTTTTTTTTTTTTTACAGCTTTTCCATACTGGGGCCCACTTCCTGCCCAGTTGAGGAAAAAAATCTGGCCTGAAGATGAAATGACTGCTTAACATTACACGAAAACATCTGGTACCATTTTATGCACAGACCCATGTCTGAGAGCAGGCGATTCTAGCGGTCTCTCCAGCGGCACAGCGCATACCCAAACCTCCCCAGGGTGACATCATCCCATATATGGACTCTCCAGCCCAGCCCTCCCCCTTTTCCTGGTCCTAAATTCATTGCCAGTTCCCTAGTCTGCTGCAAATGTGCCACGTCAAGACTGGAAATCACAGCCCTTTAGTGTGTCTCAGTCAATGCCTCAGACAGAATTCAGGGGGGAAGCTGAACAAGCCCCTGGTGCAGGAAGACAGGCTCTCCCCAGCCCCGGGACAGGATTTCCCACACACGGATGGAAGCTTCTGGAGATCCTGCTCCGTCGCCCCAGTGTTCAGACTACCTGTTCAGGACAATGCCGTTGTACAGTAGTCTGCACATTGGTTAGACTGGGCAAGGGCCAGCAACGCCATGGACGGCTGGGGACAAAATGTGCTGTTTCCAAGGAGAGGACAGCTGGGTGCCCCTTTGTTGAATCTCATATCCAGTGTTTCTCTTCACAGGTTTTACAAACTAGGGACCAAGAAGCCCTCAGGGACTCTGCCAGGGGAGAGGACGGCTCCAGGGAAGATCAGCGGGTAAGGCCTCGGGAAATGCGCACCTGGTCTGTGATTGTGGGACTCTAGATAGGGATCCCATCATCTGTATGAAGATGTGGGAGACACTGAGCTGCGTGACAGATACCCATGAATTTAACTTTCAAAAAAGCAAGGTCGTATGGTAAATAGTGTCTTTCTGTATGTTTTTTAAAAGTCTAAATGTTGATTGTTCAAATGCTTTCTTAAATGTAAAGGTCTACTTCAAAATAAAAGATGAAAAAAACCTCACTCCAGGAAAGTAACAATAACTGAAGGAGACTTAGTTTTGAATGGTTGAAACTGATAATTCAGAGACTTAAACTCGGGCATGAACGAGCGTTATGCATTGCAACCTTTAACACCCCAGGAATGAATGCATTTTGCCCTAAAGAAGAAGAAGAAGAAAAAAAACCATGCAATTTTCAAGACTCTTGTGTAGATAGGGAGCGTCTCTGTTTACCTATATAATAGAAACACCAGAAATAAAAGAAGAGGCAGTCAAGTTTTTTGGTTTTTTTTTTTTTGTTTTTCTGTTTGTTTGTTTGTTTGTTTGTTTTACTACCAGACAATGCAGACGGACTTAGCCAGAGATGAGGGCCGAAGTGCCAAACCCACAACTTACTGACTCAGCAACTTAGCCGGCCAGGGAAACAGCGCTCTATCTTTTAGATGTCTAACTAGATGTATTGAAATTGTTCTTTTTAAATCCAAGAACGGTTGATACTCGCTGGTCAGCTGAGCCCTCTAGCCCATCTTTTTTTTTTTTACAAGGCTCTCACTTGTCCTGGACCTTTGGAATGATAAGGCTCATCTTCGTTGTCTAGAAAGACTCTGATAAAACAGGAATTTGTAAACGAAGGCAAAAGTTTTCTTTGGTCAGTTTCCAGCTGTCCTGGAGGTGAAGGAGAGTAGGCGAGGTAGGCAGATAGGAAGCAAGAAAACTTCCTGGGGCTTAATGAAAAACTGAAAGAGAAAATACTAGAAGAAACTGGGTTGCTAAGTGAGCTGGGAGATTTGTATTGAGCATCAGCGGTGACTCCATTAAAGAAAAGTTCGGGGGGGGGGGGGTGTTGCTGCAGTACTCATAAAGTCTCATCTTTCATTTACCCCACATTCTACGGAATGAAATATCTTCTGCTCTTTAAGCTTTCTGTGAGAAACGAATACACTCTCTTTTGTCTTTTAAAGTGTGGGTCCTTGTCTAAGTCACACATTCTTCAGTAACCCAAAGATGAATACAAACTCTCTTTAGTGAAATATTGTATTAGAGCTGTATCTCTGAGTTTTCGTTTTAAAATTTTTATTTTTTTCTAAAATTATGCTTCAGATCATCTCAAAACTGTTGTCTTGGTCATAAAAATTTTCTGATGAATTATGGCAATTAAGAAAAATAGCAGGGGACACTTAGCTGTTTTCACTTAGGTGAAACAGGCACCTTTCATTGTTCTGTGAGAGTTGAAGAATCTTAATTAATTTTAAAGGAAGAGTTGAGATTTTTAAAAAAATCTCTCATTTTGTTTACACAGAAAACTAAAAACACTATTAGTTTACTTACAGAAGTTTGTTTGTTTCAGGAAACACACTTTCCTGACTATCGCATCACGAAAGAGGACAGACAAGAAGCACTTGGGTCATATTTAAGATTTCTCTAATTTTGAGGGACTATTTTACTCTAGAAATAATTGAATTCTATAACTTGATTTTATTTAATTTATATTTAATTTAAAATTTTCTCTTCATATTAAATGTCCTTTTTTTTTTTTTAATTTCAAGAAGAATAACCTTTTTTTTACAGGTACCTCACCTATTTTTCCCAGGGGCCAGTTTTTAGTCTGAAGATACAAAGGGCCTAAGGGTGATACTGCTGTAAGTTCAACAGTAAAAAGTAAGAATTTCTTTGTAAACCTGGAGTCCCTGCCTGTACTTGGTTAGAGTTCTAACACTCCATTTTCAAGGAAAATTCTAAATGAATGAAGGAGAGTAGTACTTAATTTTAAATGTATGAGTTATATTAAGAATACCAAAAAAATCATTTGATAACCCTCTGCTGAATGACGACAGGGTGCTAAGTCTGTTTGCTGGTGGATATAGCCCTTATAGACACTTTAGGATAAAAATAGCCATATTGATCGCAAAGTAATTAGAAAAATGTCTAATTTTATTCCAATATTACTTCTAAAGAGGATACACAAATATTTTAGGGATCGTGGAATCTAGTGCAGAAGAGAGTAACCAGCAGCAAACGTCTTCCACTGGACATTATGGTAAGTCTAAATGATGAACAGTGAAACATTGTAGGTGCTCATATAAAAGAAATTGTTTTCAGTGTCTGTCCAACCTTCACTTTAGTGAAAATTGCATCCTTGTTTCTTATTTCAGAGAGTGGATGATTGATAAGCTAGGCTAGGTGCTGAAGTTAAAAGAATTTTTTCAACTATCAAAGAGAAAGGAAATTCTGAGCTGCAGCCTCAACACCATCACTTCACAGTCTGTTTAATTTCTCAAAACATTTTTTCTTTTTTAAACCATAGATCTCAAAATCAAAGAAAGTTTGTTTGCACGGGGAAAAAGTGTGTCACAGATCGCTCTCTTCCAATTAGTTAACATGCTAGCCCTCCTTCCTGCTTGCCATGAGCCTTTGGCTTAGGGAATGCGTTTGTTTTTAAAAGACAATCTCCCCCACCTTTTGCCTATGGACCACCCAAGTATTTTACTCTATAGGAAAGAGAAAGCTTAGGCATAACAGATAGTATGAAAATAATGCCCCACCCAACCCCGGTTGGAATCTAAAGCTGATATGGGAAAAAGAAACTACAAAGAAACTTCTCTTATCTCAGGACAATAGCCCACCCACCACCTTGATGTCCAAATAGTAACTATGAGACCATCATATAGAGATCCCAGCTGGGAGGCCAGACTCTAGCCTGAGGCAAGTGAAGGCTGAAACTTTCCAAATCTGTTTTTTACCTTGGTATCCTGCAGATGATGCAGATGTAAATATTTAGCCTCTTTCCAAAGGACTTAATACTGAGTTTTCTTTTTTTTTTTTTTTTTTTTTTTTTTTTTAAATCAGCTGTAAGTTAAGGAAAATAATCAAGGCTTTACTTTGTATCTTCTGACTTATTGTGATAGCCAGTTTACTACAGTTGCTATGGTTCAATTTTCCTGCTAGAGATGTAGGAGATAATTCTTTTCTTACATTTCTGTCTTGAGACATGGCACCATCAACAAATTAAGCACCATAGGCTATGATAAATATATAATAGTGTTTTCATCTTCTAGACCAAGACTTTTAAGTAGTAATCAAGTAAGTATGGCTTGGGATTCAGGGTGGGGGAAGTCTTTCTGATATTTTTTAACATGTTTGGAGCAGGTTTAAACAATTATAAATTATGATCATGCCACATATTTACTATAAACATTTTTTAATCTATCAAAAAATAAATTGTCCTTAAATCTCATGAATAAAATAATTATCACCCCCTCACCTTATTTTGATTTATTTTTTTCTGCAGAGAAACCATTATGATAGTTCAGGCTCAAACATTTTGGGTAGCATGGTATAAATAAAACTGCTTCATACTGAAGGCTAACCCATGGACTCACCTTTCTTTGTATTTTTCAGGCTGAGTAAACGGGATCAAATTACTTATAGGAGAGGGGCAAGCAATACAGAATTATAGCAACTTTTAATTGCTGCTTATAGATTCTTTGTAAGTGAATCGCTCTATCATGATTTTTCTGTTGTGCTGAATGAAACAACAAACCAAATAGTATTTCAAGGTATTCCATTTTTGTATACTTGACTCTGTAACTACTTAAATAGCAGCCAAGCTCTTGTGCTCTGAAGTGTTGGACAGAAACACACATTTATTTTCTCAAAGTTAAATAAATCCATATATAATTGCACCCATCAACTCTGTTAAAAGGATACCATCTCTAGACACTGTACAAAAATTCAGATGTGCAGTAAACTATTTTTTTCATTCTCAGAAAAGATTTTATTGTTCATAAAACTTCTGCTGTTTTTTCTTTTTAGATTTTTCCAATTAAAAGTAAATAATGAAGTATTTGTTTTCTTTAAAGTTAATCTCTAATGTACACTTCTTGGATAATAATGTGTTTTGTTTTTAAAGAAATTCCACTTTTTAGACTTTCAACTGTTTGGCTGTTTTGTGTTTAAAATGACAGGGAAGTTGTTAAATATCTCTGCATATGCGAATTGACCAAGTATATTAAAGTAGCCAGAGTTCTTGACTCAACAGGATTGCAGTTTACATCTGCATGCTTAACACCATTGGTTCAGATTTTCATTTTGGGTATGAAGCAAACTTTTCTGTGTTTAAGGTTCTACTCTATAGTGACATTATATTAACAACAGCAAAAAACACATTCAGAGCACTAGTGTGGGAAAGAACATTCTAGATCATGCCTTTGCGTCCTGGCCTCTCCCTGCTTGTTAATCAAGGGGAATATAGGCTCATGAACGGTTTGGTTTTCATATGGATACTATAAAAGGAAAATAAAATTTAAATACATTTGTATTGCTTGGAGATATGTATTTATCTCCAAAAGTCTGTTGGCTGGATTGCCAGACACTTTAGGCTCATTAATAATTTGAGAATGGCTGCTGTTACCACGTAAATGACAATATACTTTTTCATGGGCAAGGCTATGGTACTTATATCTACTATGAGAAACATGTATAAACATAGATTTTAACTTCACTATTAAGAGATGCAGAGGTCTTGTGAAGAGGAAAAACATCTGGTTCAGTTACTCTGAACTCTGAGTTGCATGAGGGCCAGTAACAATAAGAACTGGATCTAAAAAATATATATGTTATGTTATTTTTTTTCCTTAAAATCATGTAAAATTTCCCAGTTTTGACAGTCATCCTTGTTAGAACATTTGGATCAAATGTATGAGTGTACTTCTTGAATAAAGTCAAACATCTAACTTCTTTTTAGTTCCATAATGTTTTAATGTTTAATTCTATTGTGTGTTTTTCTCCTTTCTCTTTACCCCTCCCCCCACCCCAAATCACCAAATCTGAAAAACAGGCTGATTGTAACTGTCCATGAGCAAAGGAAACCTGAAGGACCCAAGGGCCTGGCTGGACAGAGTTGTCATGTGTCTGCCTGTCTACACTTGCTGTGCAGAACATCCGCTCACCTGTACAGCAGGCACAGACAGGCAGTCACATGACAACCCAGCCTGAATGACAACCAGCCATTGAAAGAAAGCTGCCCTCACACCATAGCATCTACACCAAGAGCTACAACCACAATGAGGGGGTTGGGGGCCTGGGGTTTTAAACTGTTGGCTTATTAAAAAAAACTCGTATGTAATCCTTTTATTTTGATTCGCATATTAAAGCCTTCCCGAAGTAAAGTGAGTGGTGCCTATGAAAGCTAATAAAGCCCGTTTCTGAAAATGCTCCTGTGTCTGCATGGCTCTCTTTCCTCGGCCACACTCTCACCACTGTACACACCTTTGCTGCCCCCTGACGCTGATGTGAAAATCAATTCAACAAAGCCATTTAGCATCTGTTGGATGTTTGTCGAAGAAGAAATTCTTCTGCTGGGTCTCGTCTATAAATGATTGTTTTATGTACTGTAACTTTTAAAGGGTGGGCGAGGGGAAAGGAAAGTATGGAGAGAGGGGACAGAATAAAAAAGTAACAATATATTCTGAAGGATCAAGTATTTCAAGTTAACAAACTGCCGGTCTGGTCTGGGTAAAAGATATTTTAAAATATTTCCAGTAGACTTTTCACTCATATTCAATGAACTGCTTCTCTTCTTGTGATAAACAAGAATACTGAACCACTAATATTCTGGGTGCCATGGCACACACAGATTAGCCACCATGTTGTTGGTTAACCGAGGAAGCTTTTCTAGTGCAGCCAGAGGGATAAAATATAGAAAGCTGAGCCGTTCACTTGGGGTCTGTCTCCCGTCACGGAAACTCTCAACCCAAGATTTTCAAGCCTGTCAATAATTTCAAAAGGGCAAAGGTAGGCCTGCGTGACGTATGCTTGCCCTAATGGTTTTCAGGAAATACCGAAGTTTGTGTACTGATGTGAACTGGAGAAGTGATCGGGGCTAGCTCTGTATGTGAGCATTTTAATAAAATAAGGATAACACGCAGAAACAGGTAAATTTAAAAAATTGTTCTGTTTTGACCTGGTTTATTAACGTATTTTGCCTTTCAAAGTTTCAAATTTAACTTTCTCTTATATTCTAATCAAGCTTTAAAATGATAATCTGAGGCTACCCAAAACTATTTTGTAATGATCGGAATCACAGTCCCAAGCAAACTGTCTTGCCCACAACCATTTCATTTTTAAAATGTAAGATTTAATCTTAAGGCTAAGAGCCCACAGGTTCCAAGCTTTTCTGAATTTTGGTATTTGTACTAAATCTGACACTATACTTTCTTTAAGAGGGAAAAATAGGCCTGAGTCACAGGCAAAACTGTGTCATGAAAATATGAATAAAGTTAAATGTCTTACATGTAAACAATCTGGACTCACAGATTCAATAGAATGTTGACTGGTACTTCACAAAATGTGAAGTATAAACAGGAAGTATAAACTGTCCATGAGGCTATTTGCATAGTCCCACCCATATTTAGATGCTTCACACAAACTGCAGCAGACTACAAGAGTTCGCGTGAGGAATTACTCTTTTGTACCCTTCCAGGACAGGACTGTACCCTGCTCAGGGTGACCCAGTGTCCCAGTCAGAACATGAAGGAACTAGAGGTTAACAGAGACATCCAGCACAATGTATCAAATAATTTTTATACAAATCATAAAAAGTTACCCTTAAAAACATTTCTGGCTCTGCTTTCAAAAGTCTTGACTGTTTTATATGCACTTTAAATTCATAAAATAAGGCACACTTGAGTTTTTATTCTTCTGGGAAAAGGGTAATTTAAAGAATGTGGACCTTCCAGTTTTAGATTTTGGAAACAACAAACAGTAGTAGTCGGTTTGTAGTTCAAAAGTACTTTGAATAACTTTGAAATAGCACTGGCCATTACAGTTTATTAAATAACACTTATTTTATTTCTTAAATCATAAATCTTTGGAGAATGCCAGGATGTAGAAATAATCAATCTCATATTAAAAAGTACAATGTAAGTTACTTTCTATATGAGTAAAAAATATATATATATAACTATGAAGACGAAGACTTTTAAGTTATATAAGTTGGTGTATGGTGTTTATTTGGACTTTAAAAAATGAAAATAGCCAAGTCTGGGCTGAGTGAAAGATTTTGACAAGGAATGTACAGCGTTCAGTGGTCCGGGTGACCCCTTCCATCACAGGGGCCCACTCCTCCTGTCGCAGCTAGGCACAATTAGAAAATGTTACATGAAGAGGGGGAGAGTTCAGCATCCCTGGGCTACGCATCCCTGTGACTTTGGTCTCCAGGCCTGCAGCTGTCACTTTCCTTCCTATTTTCAACATTATATTTGTCATCTGTTAGAGCTGCACAATAAAAGCAATGCTAAGTAAGCATCCCTATAAGGGAATGATAGAATCTTCTTATCAAGCTATCCAAACATTTCAGCCCACAAAAATGAGGCCTGTAATTTCTTAGGAGTCCAAAGAATGTCCCGTTTCAATGCAGATTTTGACTTCTCTCAGTAGGGCAGGGTTAGCACAGTTCTGCTGGAAAGGCTGTTTCCCTGACTCTAGTTTCTGTTACTATTTCAATCCCTATGCTGGGCCACAGATGGAGAATAAGAACTGGCAACTAGCTTCACTGTATAGGAATGAGTAGTTGCTTCTCTTTGGTTCATTTAACTCTGGGAAAGCCTGCACATTCAGATATCCATCTATTTGCCCATTTCTCGGGGATATTAAGAAAAAGGAAAGCCTCTTCCCTTGAATCAAAGTATTCCTTTCTCTCAAAATGTACACCTTAGAACTATTGTCGAGAAATTTTGCCATTAGAGTATTAGTATAAAATTTAAGAACTAAATAGGTTTTTAAATAGGTTTTCATTTTATTCTTTTATCTTGGCTAAATTTCCCAAGAATTTATATGTGGAAACTAATAATGAGAAATCCATCTTTTGCTCAGGTGGTCTCAAGTCCAGGAAGCCATGTATAGTCAGGAGACCAAAACCCAATGATAAAAATAAACAAAATTCTATAATTCAATAATTCACCTTTGGTCCTTGATAATACCATCACATGATGAAATTCCACTGTTGCTTGCCTAGTCACTCACTCATCTCAGTCACTTACCTCAGATGTTCATTCACCAATATTTGATCTGTTCTTTTCATTCATGGATCTCCAGGTGGCATAAAGTGAACATAACAACAGCCCCTGGGTGCACAGTCCTCACACACCAAGTTACCTTGTCAGCTTCCATCTTCCAAAACGTCTCTTACATCATGTCTACCAATTCTCGTCATCAGCTCAGGCCAGCCTAGGATGCCATGGCTTCTCACGTAGTCATGGCAACAACTTCTAACCCCTAGTCCAGTTTTGTCCTCTTCCAATCAATTCTCAGATAGATAGATAGATAGATAGATAGATAGATACATAGATACATAGATAGATAGACAGATATAGTGTGATCATGTGACCCCCAGTTAAGAAAAATTTCCAAGACTCTTCTTACCCTGGCAGTTGAAAATCCTTCATCTCTAGAGTCACTTTTTCTTTTGTCCCAGTCACTCCAGTTCATTTCTGCCCCAGGACCCTAGTATGGCCTTCTGTGATTACTCAAAGCTTCTGCCTCCTGTGATCCCTTCGCCTCAGACATTGTTTATGTCACACACCTCACTGGCTTGACTTTTCATGGACCATAATCAACACTGGGCAAGCTTTGTGGTTTGTTTATATGTGTTCTTTATTCAGACTATCCCCTAAAAAGGGCAGGCACCATGGACTCTTTGTTAATCATTTTATCCTGAGTGACCTCAGCACTGCCTCAAATATAACAAGGCTGCAAAACATACATGTTTGGAAATGTTCAGGTGCCGAAAGGCATGACACTCACATGTCACAGTTGGCTAAGTCCCTTGTTCTCATAAGTCTCTAAACATAAAGAACTCACTTAACTCGATGCCTGGAACAGTGCAAATACACAAATGGTACCCACAACAATGAAAACAATCACTAGAAAAATCCAAAGAGGGAGAGCAGGCCTGGCATTTAAGCAGGTGGGATGGCAACAAGAAGAACTATTTAATATCACCACAACTAACTTGGGAGTGTCTTCTTTTTAAAGCCATTTGGCATTTGGCTTTGTCAAACATTTTGACCATTTTGGCTGGACTAGTGTTGATATATGAATATACAATATACAGAGTCATAATATAGAGAGTATATGTGCTCATACATTGTACTGGCTGGTTTTGTGTGTCAACTTGACCCAAGCTGGAGTTATCATAGAGAAAGGAGCCTCCCTTAAGGAAATGCCTCTATGAGATCCAGCTGTAAGGCATTTTCTCAATTAGTGATCAAGGGTGGGAGGGCCTATTGTGGGTGATGCCATCACTGGGCTAGTAGTCTTAGGTTCTATAAGAAAGCAAGCTGAGTAAGCCAGGGGAAGCAAGCCAGTAAGTAACATCCCTCCATGGGCTTTGCATCAGCTCCTCTTCCAGACCTGATTGAGTTCCAGCCCCAACTTCCTTTGGTGATAAACAGCAATGTGGAAGTGTAAGCTGAATAAATCCTTTCCTCCCCAACTTGCTTCTTGGTCATGTTGTTTAGTGCAGAATAGAAACCCTGACTAAGACATACATATAATACATATAAAGAAGAACTTCAAATGGATTATTCCAAATGGACACCATTAAAGGGTCAGATAGCAAGGTAAAGAGAAAGACAGAAGCCAGTGTGCTGTTCTGGGGATGAGCCCAAAAAGGCTAAGGCTGCCAAAAGCATACCAAAATAGGGTGCCCACTGGCACAACTTCTCTAGAGAGGAACATAGAATATTCTACATGACATTGTTCAAGTTTCTGTATTTCTGCTGTGAGAACTCAACAAAGACAAGTGCTATAACCACCCTTACGTTATGATTTTGATAGACGTCAAGGAGCTATGTGCCAGTCATCTCAGATCCCAAGTCTGCATGTCTGAGCTCTAAGCTCACACTAATAAGTGGATGACCCTAACCCTACAGGCCTTGGCATGCACACACTGGCAGAGGGACATGGGGAAGACACGCCATAAATGGGCCAATGCAACCAATTAAAAAGTATGTTCCTGACCATTTGCATAGGAAATTCCGGGTCTGGGGCTCTACTGCACGAGCTACAAGTAAAAGGCCCGAGGAAATCCCCTAGGAATGACTTAGAAACCGTTGTCCCCTGAAAGATGAACCATGACCTTTCACATTGCACAAGCTCCAGTCTTGGAGTATGTTAGAGACTAAGACATTGCTAAGTAGATAAACTCTGTCAGTTCTAGCACACCGCATTAGAATAACACTATGAAGATAACATGGTGACATTGTGTTACCTGGAACACAAGCAGAAATCTTCCTGTTAAAGTCATGTATCTGTGGCATGTATGAACTGCTGCTGTATTGAACGGTTAAAGTACAGGTTCAAAAACTATCAATGGATGTTTTGTGTGTGTGGGGGGGTCTCAATTATGGATCCAATGAAACTTAGGAGCAAGGTGTATGTATCTGTTCTAAACAAGAGGAAACTAGAAAATGATGCCTCTACAGTGATACTCATCCCTTGGTTATCATGACTTGCTGTGCCAGCTCGGGAAGGAGTCAGTCTGATCACATCATTCCTAATTCTTGGTTAAGACATAGGAGGACCCATATGCTAGAAGAGAGTCAGTGTACGAAACCTACCTGAACGAACCAGATGGATGTGAGTTCCCCTTTGTTACCTGAGCCTTGCCACTCTTCATTAAGAAAACCCAGATCCCACATACATGATGTCATAACATGAAATAACCAAAGCAAACTGGGAACCAGAAGACAAGTTAGTCAAAGAATGACATCACCCACTCAGGGCGTCTGTGCTGATACTTTTCAATAGCACACATAAACACAGTGTGGTAGCAAGGCCCCTGGCTCACACATGGCTTATGAAAGCTTTCTGGGAAATCGTGAAATCCCCCTGAGGTGGTTGGGTCAGCAATGGTCCCCACAGCTCAGTAAAAAAACTGAGGCTCAGAAGAGTAGAGTGGCTTGACCCAGTATAGGCAGCCACAACAAACCTACACCCCCAGGCCATGCCCATCCTTAGCACCAGCTCTACACAGCCTTGTGTTCCATTAGTGTTATCCTGGAAAACAGCCTTGAAGTTGTTTCTTAATCATGGGTATATTTCTTAAGTCATTTATCTTGAACCCCCCCAAAATAATAATAATGGTAATAGTAATAGTAATAATAATAATTTCTGACTGAGGCTTCCACCATATGTTAGTGCTGATGTACATATATAG
Source organism: Uromys caudimaculatus (assembly GCA_028551405.1). Classification (NCBI taxonomy): domain Eukaryota; kingdom Metazoa; phylum Chordata; class Mammalia; order Rodentia; family Muridae; genus Uromys; species Uromys caudimaculatus. Next base: position 29,598,405 of record CM052711.1, on the reverse strand, counting down.
GGTCAGTTTAAGCCCTCCATTCACCAAAAACTTAGCTCCACAAGTTAAGATAGAAAGATAGCTTTTTATTCACACGTCAGTATTCTATATTTGGGGGAATTTTTAAAAGGTTGTCAATAGAGTCACCTTCAGTTAACCTGTATTGAGCCATGGTGGCTAGCCCCTCTAAAATCTAAGCATCATTACAACAGTGATGCTTCCAGATAAGTCCCATGCAGGTCAGAGAGATCCGGTGTGCAGCTCAGCCCCACCCTCCTCTGCGCCTTGTGTGAACCTGATCTCTTACTCTCCTTCCTCCTCCAGCTCCCAGCAGACACTATAACTTTTTTATTCTCTCCCAAAGAGCAAGGACCAGTACTGCCCCCCCTCCTCAGCCCTGACTGCACACTCAGAAATGATCTGCAGAGGCTGGCAGCTCTGGCCTGGGAAGCCAGCGAGCAGGATAGAGAAGGACAGTGGTGGCCGCTGAGGTATAGTGGGCCGAGAATGAAGGACGCCAGGGAGGGTTCTAACCCACTAACACCAACTCCTTGGAGAAGGTCAGCACCCTTGGCTTGGACACCATGGCCAAGGTAACTCTTAGAGAACAAAGCATTTAACTGGGGCTTTGCTTGCAGTTTCAGAGGTTTGGCACATTATCATCATGGAGGGAGCATGGCAGAATGCACACAGGCACTGGAGCAGCTGCTGAGAGCTACATTCTGATTTGTATGTTGGGAAAGACAGAGCCTGAGCCTGGGGCTGTCATGGGCTTTTCAAACCTCGAAGCCCACGCCCAGTGATGCATTTCCTCCAGTGAGGTCACAACTACTTCAGCAAGGGCACACCTTTCAATTCTTCTCATCCTTTCAAATAATACCACTCCCTACTGACTAAGTAGTCAAAAGAGATGAGCCTATGGGGGTCATTCTGATTCAAACCACTAGAGTGACCAATATTACTTTTTACTGAGGTTGGTGACATGAAAATCTGAAAATTATACCTTGAATGGCAAATTTTGTTCTAACATTTCTATAGAATTTGTGTTTCCATATCACAGAATCTTTCCTGGAAATCAAGCCATTGTCCAATATTTTCCAACACACTGTTAGACAGAAGACATGGAGCAATGGAAAGAACGCTGAGCTATGAAGCTTTTCTTCCAAGAAATGACAAAAGCATCTTTGGATGCTTTCAAAAGCAATCAAGCTAAAGTAGGACTGAGTGTTAACTCTGACACATGTGTCTTTTATAACCAATAAGAATAAGGTGATCTCACCTGTTCATGGTTCTGCTCTCAGAGAACACTCTTATCTAATGCTTCCGAGCTGTGTTACCAATACCAGTGACCTCACTGGTTAGAACAGAGCTATTAACATTTACAAAACACAATTCAATTTCAACCTATGTTCTCTTGAATCTAGCTCTAAGATTTTATGGCGCCTTAATGGCTCTATAAGATGAATGTGACTTTTCTGTGCTTATATTGCTATCAGATTTAAATAAGCAGTAAGTCACGGGATGACATTATAAATGCTGAACGTGAGCCAGAATGCCACTATTAACGCCGTTTATGTTTTTACAGAGATATCAAATTCTCAAAGGAGAAAATGTGTATAATGATCTAATACTAACATGAAGACCAGAAATCTCACCATGCCTCCAGCCTTTCCTTTGAGGTGGATACCATAGCAACGATTTCATAAAGCCTCACGCATGGCAGTTTCCCTATTACCTTATGTCTTTTCAACACATTATTTAATAAAAATTGCTTTCATTAAATTGTACCAGTGACTTGATATTAATATAAGGAAGAAAGTTTCCAACTCCAGATTCATAAATTCATTTCTTTCGGCCAGCAAAATAGGACTATACTTAAGAAATAAGCGGGAGAGGAAATTCAATGGGAATGTCGGAAAACTAAAGACCTGTGAGAAGAAAAAAAAGGGGGGGGGGCTTCTTTCAAGTAGTATTTATGTACAGACCTCACTGGTGTCTGGAACCCAGCACCTCAACAGTACCTCAACAGCACCTCAACCCCTTGGGGGAATGTCGCTCTCCGTGGCTTACCTCATCGTCTTTATACCAGGACAGGCTTTCTGCAGTGAGGACAAACCAGTAGCCCTTCGAGCCTCCTTTCATGATGCCGATGTTGCTGACGGTCAGCCAGCCCTTACGAATTACCTGCAAAAAAGCAGACATCAGCAGAAGCATTGAGTGCAAGTAAATGAAGAGCAGAAGTAAAGGCAAGATACGAACGATGGTAAGAACGGTACTGCCCGCCCCCACACACTCAGCCTCCACTGAGCTGTCTGAGAAAGCGCATCTTCCAAAAATTTAGAGGGCTAGAGGGAGGTCTTATCCATCCCTGAGCAAAACAAAAATCCTGGACTCATATGGCTGGCAGAAGCAGAGTTGACTGAAGTAGGCAAGAACGAGATGAGGCAGCCTGACAGACTTGTGCCAGCCTATTTATTGCAGCGTTGCTACAATTAAAACATATGTTGATTGGTTCAATACACTCTCCTTGCCCGCTACTTCATCGCTCCTTCCAGGCTACTGGTCCACTTGTCTGCCTTGCTTGAAGCTCATTAGAACTAGTAGCAGACACTGGTCAGCAAATGGCAAAACCCAGAAACTCAAGCCAACTGATTAGATCCTTGTGAACTGTCCTGAATAAGGCTGATTGAGGAAATAATGAGCTAAAAGGGAAAATCTGGAGCCTTTGAATGGTCTTGATTTATCCACCACCTCCTTCTGGGTATTATTCGCCATAGAGTAAAATCGGAAGCATCTTAGAAAATCATTCAATGATTTTCAAATTCTAAAACGTTAACAACTGGGAGACAAATTTGACAGAGCTTAAAAGTGGCATTTAAGGGAAAAATGCATTTTTTTCCTCATAGTGGTTATAAAGTTAACTTATTCCACACATGGAATAGTTTCCCATGTCCTCTATGCTAGATGGTTTTATCTTCTCTGAACCAGAAATACAATTCTATAGGGAATTTTACATTATCCTAAAGTTAAAAACGTGTCCTATTTCAAAAACATTCACTGTTCTAGACACCCCTAAAATGTTTTTTGGTTTTTTTTGGTTTTTCGAGACAGGGTTTCTCTGTATAGCCCTGGCTGTCCTGGAACTCACTCTGTAGACCAGGCTAGCCTCGAACTCAGAAATCCGCCTGCCTCTGCCTCCCAAGTGCTGGGATTAAAGGCATGCGCCACCACTGCCCGGCCCCTAAAATGTTTTTTAATTATTCGTTGAATGACTATTGCTTCCTGAAGGTAGATTAAAATACTCCAATAATAAGATTCTATATTTCTATTAAATTTTACTTTGAAGCTTAAGAAATGCCATGGGAAAATTATGAAATACACAAACATTCTCACTGCTGATTTTTCAAAATTCCCTACACATTTGCAGTCCAGGCAATATGTGATGCCTTGTTTCAGTATCTCCACTGTGCACCTCCTTCCTCAAGGCCTTGTTAGTTTTACATATCCCCAGAGACCACCCCTCCTAGCCCAGACGGAGGCAGTTTCAGCTCCTCCTTCTTATGCTCTACCATAGGAAGAAGACAATATACTTCGAAGTACAAGTCCTACCAGACACAAGAGTCATTCAATGCTTTCTAAAAAAGAAAATAACACCGCAGAATTCGAGACTAGGTATTCTCTGAGTAAACCAGAACACATACACATGAAGCAATCTACATTTTAATGTATTTCCAAGGAGACCCTTACTCCTACTTCAGATTGAAGACTGTTGAACATATCCGTACAACACATAAATTTGAAACTCTGTCTTCCTTAAAGGAAATGATCACAGCGAGGTTTCAGTAAAACAGATTAAAAGATTTTGACCCCACCACTGTGTCAACCTATCATGGCCTAAAATGTATCAGTGGAAAGCACTCCAATTATTTCACTTCATTCAGTATCTTTGGCTATAGAAGAGCCCTTCCGGGTCTACAATAACAATTACTACTTTACCTATTAGTAAGTAGGCTGGTTCCACCAAACTGGGCCATGAATTTCATTCCATAAATTTTTTAAAGAATCTTTTTGTTTGTTTGTTTGTTTAAAATGAAAATAGCACAGAGGTTCCATTGTGTCCTTAGTGATCTTGTAGATCAGCAGGAAAGGGAGATCCAGAGAGACATAGTTCCCAGATGATCATATAGTAAGAGGTGTTTACCAACATAAAGGGTAGTTAGGAGTGCAGGAGGGGCTGCCCTGAGAAGAAGGTTCCGAAACAGAAGCTGGACGGTGATTCAGAAATTGGGTCACCTAGTTCGTTGTTTTGTTTTCCATAGAAGACAAAAAAAATTAAATGGGGGGCTCTCATGTGCTTCTCTCTCTCTCTCTCTCTCTCTCTCTCTCTCTCTCTCTCTCTCTCTCTGTGTGTCTGTGTGTGTCTGTGTCTCTCTCTCTGTCTCTGTCTCTCTCTCTCATCCATTAAAAAAAGAAAGAACAACTAGTGAAAACTGGAATGGGAGAAGGGAGGCTGAAACTGAAGCGAGATGCTAGATCTTACTATTTCACTTTTCTGCAAACACCAGAAGTAAATTTCAGGTGTATATCTCTGATATAAGTATCCTCATTTTTAAATTCTTGGGCTCACCAGATTTCTCAGTGGATAAAGACACTTGCTTCCAGACCTGACTGGTCTGGGGAGAGGACCGACTCCTGTAATTTAATTTGTCCTCTGGTCTCTGCTCATGTACATGAATAAATAAAGGTGATATTTTTAAAAATTATGTATATCGCTATTATATTCATAGATTGTATGAATTATACCAACACTACTTAGAAATAAATTCCAAACTATGATATGACAGTGGAAAATATTTTTAGCTGCCTCAAAAACATTGCATGAGCTATGTATCAACTTCATAATATTCATAGCTTTATTGCTGATCTCTTAGATACCCAGCTTAAGGATGACAGCTTCAGTGTGGGTAGTAAATGTTAATGACTCTGGGATGTTTTCTTATCCTCTAGATATAAGTAGATGTCCCACTCTGCCCATCATTCCAATGGATCTAGCATGCTCCCTTGAACAGAGAAAGCATCTTTGGTTTATTTGTCCATCTTTTAAGGGCTCCTACATGCTCAGCAAACATTACACGAATAACCCATGACCTTAGTCTTGCTTTTAGGTTTTATTTTGAAACAAGTCTCACTAAACTGTCCAAGCTAGCCTTGAACTTACTCCATAGGCAAGGTTGGCCTGGAAATTGTGAGCCTCTAGCCTCAGTCCCAAACGGTCAGTCCTACCCAGGCCTAGTTAAAAACAAGTTCTTATAAGCCATTGCAATACCCCAAATGAGAAATAACTAGTGTGCAAATTAAAGTGAGGATTTGGAAAGCGAAAAGGAGTTAATCTACTGGAGACATTTCTAGGGAGTACGTAAATGGAGGAGGGCCTGCAGGTTATAGCTAGATGAAGGGAGATTTGTGGAGGTGACAGTGAGTGGCCAACAGTCACTCGCCACAGACGAGGTTCCAACTCCAATGAGTAGTTTCAATTGAGATGTGCCATAGCAAAATATACTCTAGATTTCAAACCTTTAAAAAGAATTGAAAATATCTGATTAACATGTAAATACTTATAAAGAAAGGACACTTGGCATGAATTAGGTTAAATAAAATCTATTTCTAATTAACTCATCTATTCTGTTTTATATTTTACCATGGCTACTAGAAAATATAGGGATTGGGTTGTGGTGTTTTAGAATGGTTCTGAAATGTTTGCCTCCACCTTCTTTCAGAGCCAACCATTCTAAAATTCAGAAGAACAGAGGAAGGGATCCAAATTTTAGAAAGTGGGTGTGGTGGTGAGTTCATTCAAGACCATGTAGGATTTGAGATACTTTAGATGACACATATAGAGGTGACCCTCTAGAGAAAGGGGGAGAAGTTAGGGTGACCCTACAGATTCGCAAGTCCTCAGCACACACATCTGCAACAGTTAACAGCAGTGGCTCAGAGTGGAATTCTGTGGTAATACCAACATGTAAAAGGTGGCCATAAAAGGCTGGAAACAAAATCAGAAATAGGGGTAATAAGGTCAAGGAAAATAGAATCTCAAACTTATCAAGCTCAGTATGGGGGGGTGCTTTGATGTCCAATGTTTGGATTTTAGCTATGCCAGTTTCAGTGTGGTCGTGGGATGGGGAGGGAGAGCTCACTGGGATGAAAAGAACAAAGAATAAAAATGGACAAAACAGCTGAAGAGAAATCATCCCAGAGAAGTTAAAACCAGCATGGGTCCTGGGATCAAGGGGATAGAGGGGTGGGTTTTTTCTTTCTTTCCACCTAGACAACTGATTAAAAGAAAATAATTATCAGAGAGGAGGGGGTTGATGGTACTAGAAGATATACCGAACAAGGAAGCTGGGAGTGGGGGAGAGGAGGGGTTGGGGGAGGGGCTGGTCTTGACTAGGGCTGCCTTACTTTGTGAGCCTCAGGGGAAATGGCAGAAAGAGTAAGGATTGGATGGTAGGCTCATGTCGTCCTTCCAAAGGAAACTTCTCAACGTCTAGGGAGGTTATGTTTGCTCCTTCCCTTCATTAAAGCAGAGTCTTGGTCAACAGCAGAGAAGCGAGGATAGGAGGTTGAAAAGGAAGGTCTCAAGGAAAGGCCATCCAGAGACTGCCCCACCTGGGGGTCCATCCCATATACAGTCACCAAACCCAGACACTATTGTGGATGCCAAGAAGGGCTTGCTGAAAAGAACCTGATATAGCTGTCTCCTGAGAGGTTCTGCCAGAGCCTTACAAACAGAAAGGCATAAGCTTGCAGCCAACCATTGGATTGAGCGTGGTGTCTCCAATGGAGAAATTAGAGAAAGAACTGAAGGAGCTGAAGGATGTGCAATCCCATAGGAAGAACAACAATATCAACCAACCAGACCCCCCAGAGCTCCCAGAGACTAAACCACCAACCAAGGAGTACACATGGAGGGACCCAGGGCTCCAGCTGCATATGTAGCAGAGGATGGCCTTGTCAGGCATCAATGGGAGGATGGTCCTATGAAGGCTCGATAGATACCCCAGTAGAGGAATTCCAGGGTGAGGAGGCAGGAGTGGGTGGGTGGGTGGAGGAACACCCTCATAGAAGCAGGGGGAGGGGGATGGGATAGGGGGTTTCCGGGAGGGGGAAACCGGGAAAGGGGATAACGTTTGAAATGTAAATAAAGAAAATATCCAATTAAAAAAAAAAAAGAAAGAAAAGGAAGGTCTCAGGAAGTGGTGACACTGAGTCACAGAGGAGAGTGAGCATGCTAGAGGCAGAGCAGGAGGGGCAGGGTGAAAGCTGAGCCTGGAGAGACAGATCTGCAGGGACACAGTAGTCAGCACTGCTGTACTAATGCGTCCCAGAGGCTCTGTGGCTATCTAACACGGGATAAGACACCAGATCCAACTGCATCAAGCACATAGAATAGCCCTGGCAGAAAAGCTGGGACCAGGACGGAGGTGGGAGAACCAACAGAGACAGAAAATGAGAAGATAAAGAAAGGAACTTGAGAACCCAGTGAGGTTTGTAGACAGTGGTACTCAACCACTGTGGAACTGTGGGTTGTAACCCTTTGGCAAACCCCATCTCAAAAAAAAAATTACATTAGGATTCATGACAATAGCAAATTACAATCATGAAGTAGCAACAAAAATAATTTGATGGTAGGAAACACGAGGAGTTCTATTAAAGGCTCACAGCTTTAAGAAGCTTAAGAACCAGTGATACGGTAGAAGGCAAGCACAGAGCTTAGACTTGTAAGATGATGTGAAGCAATACATTGCCTGCTGTTATCGGCACTATTGGATTCATCACTCAAGCATGCGCCACTATTTCCAGACGCGTTTAATGTTATGGCTGAAACAGTGTTTACTAAACATTGTTTAGTCTGGTGGATAGAGTCAACTGAGTTACTTGAAAAGCATGAGTTACTAAGAACGATGAAAATGTGAGTGGTAGAGAACTTGCCCTTCATGTGTAGGGGACCCTGGGTTTGATGCCCGGCACCACACACACACACACACACACACACACACACACAGAGAGAGAGAGAGAGAGAGAGAGAGAGAGAGAGAGAGAGAGAGATACACTCTCACACACTTACACACAGACACACACACTCACACACAGATACACACAGATATTCTCTCACACACACTCACACATATACTCATACACACACACGCACAGAGAGAGAGAGAGAGAGACACTCTCACACACTTACACACAAACACACACACACACAGATACACACAGATATTCTCTCACACACACTCACACATATACTCATACACACACAGACACACACACATAGACATATACTCTCATATACACTCACATACACACACTCACACACAAAGACACACACACACTCACACATCACACACAGACACACACATACACAAACACACACACATACTACAAAGGCATAGAACAAAAAACCAAGATGGATTCAATAGCATCCGAGGATAACACTGCACTCATGGGCATCCCAATTGGCTTTCTATTTTGGAGAGAAGCACAGGAGGAATGTAGCTGCTTTCCGGTACACACACATCCCTGTCACTGCTTGGGGAATTCATGGCACTGTCCTCAGCACCGAACACTGACAGCACCTCACAGAGGCTCACGAAGGTTTGTCCTTTACAGACAGACAGAAATACATTGTCCACAAACAGATGGCAATCGCTTTAAAATGGAAATTTGGAAAATAATTATTTCTTACATTGCTTTTCACTGAGAAACTGAGGGAGAAGCCAGGAATCAAGGTAAGATAGGGGACTGACACAGGAAAAGATCCTGTTGAAATGGGTACACCAACCAAGCACGGTGATTTAATCTCCAGTATCCTGGCACTCTGGAGGCTGAGGCAGAAGACATCCACAAGTTCAAGGTCAGCCTGGGCCTTGGGGTGAAGGAGATCCTGCTTCAGACAACAAACAAAACAAGCCAAAAAAGTTTGGAACACAAGGGGTATGCATACAAAGGGGACACTAATGAAGAAAACAAATGGCACTAGGGGAGAAAGGAAGAAAAACAGATTTTGAATAGGAAATGCAAAGGAAGCAGGAAGAGCTATAGCATCCTTTTGTCCCATCTGAGACTGCAAGGAAAAGAAGCAATCAGCAAGCAGTGACCACTTATGCCTCTTAGTGTTTGAGCACCAAATCCCGTCATGAGTAACCAAGTAAACAAGAGCAAGCAGCCCTTTATTACCAGACTACAGGGATCTTGGAGCGGAGAGGGCATGTTCTCATTTGTTTAGCTGGAGACAACTTCTTCCTTCTTCTTCCTTTTTATTTTTTTATTTTTTTAAATTTACTACTACAAGTATCACCCAAGCTATTTTTGGCAAATGCAGAAAGTTTGAAAGCAACCACAGGATCAGCACAAAGACTGGACCAGCCTCACCCTTGCCCCTCACAGAAGCCTTCCCTGAGACAGTTCTACAGGGATTCCTGCATGCAACAAGAAGCAGACATTACCAGGGTTGGCAAACCCTGCATGTCAAGGGCCTCTGTTCAGAGCCCAACATCTGGTCAGCACACTAAAAGGAATTAAATTTGGGAGAGAAAAAAAAGGCGCACGAGGAAAAGTTCCAGTGTGGTCAAGGCCTTACATTTTATTTGTGAACAAGGAGTTTTGACCTTGGCCTTGCTTATGGAAGAGCATGTAAGCTTTCTCTTTTTCTTTCCTCAGCTCTGCAGCTGTCTTTTACTGCCGCAGCTTGGGAAGTGGTTGCAGAACACTGGCTATTTGATAGTTTGACCTCAGTGGATTCCAAAAGCTCCTGAACAGCCTTTCTCCAGAGATGAGTACCTTATCATGAAGAGAGTTCACGGTCTGCGGGGCCTACCTGGCCGGATGCTGGGGACTTACTGCATCCAGCCAGGCTGTGGGTCAAGCCAGTCACCCTGATGGTTTGGGAGAAGCTTCTGTTGAAAGGACAGGCATCCTCAGAACAGACAGCTAGTTTAGAATCTGCCCTGCAGAGATGTTTCCAGCAGGTGTGCCTAAGGTCTGATAAGGCCTTTTCCAATGGACAGGCATATGAATGCAACATGTGAAAGTGGATTCACCACCCTGATACTGAATGGTGTCTGAGAGTCATGGGTGCACAGAATACTCATTAGGCCTGGCCCTACTAAGGCTTGACCTAGGTAGGAGGGATTAGATCAGCATTCTTAATAGTAATTCGTTCCACTATGGTGTGCTGCCATCACCAGAAGCCCAACGCTGTAAGGCTACTTAGTCTTGGAATAGAACTATCAGAATCATGAGCCAAGTAACCTTTTTCTTGTGATAATTTACTGCTTCGAGCATTTCATAACCACAATGGGAAGTTGAGAAGCAGGGGGATATTTCAATGTCAAATGCTGAGGAAAAACAAGTTTGCTGTGGAGATCCATTCAGTGTACAGCTGCCGAATGTCACCTGGATGAGAGAGCCCCTGTGGCTGTGTCTGCCTGTTGAATAGGTATTGACAGACGTTACTAATTCATTGTTCTACAAATACTTGGCCTTTATAAACTCTTTTTGGAATATAATCTTTTGGCTTTACGTATGGAGAACTTTGAAGTAAGAAGGGGTTTATAGTCACATCCAGGACATGACTATTAGTTGATGTTCTAACAGGTCAATAATGTCATGTGACTATTGCAGAATCTCTGACAGGTCATGAAAAGAAACTGGTGGAATATAATTTGAAACAAGATATAGACTAGGAATCTACATTCAAGGAATAAACATCCGAAGTTGAGCACAAGGCAGCCTCCGAGTGAGTTTTGAACAGTGCGCAGTTTGAATGACTGCAGAGTCTTTCGTGCTCTGCTAGTCTTAAAAGGATGTCCATGGGAGCCACGCTAGCATTGGAGGAGTAGTTTTCAAGACTAGTAAAATGATGGCCTCTTCCCTCAAAGAAGACCCAAGCCGTTAGTAGCTCTCCAGCTTGATGGTTAAAGCCAATGAAACAGAAGAGATGAGCAGTGTGCAGAGGAACAGGTGACTTAGGTGGTAGAACGCATGACTGTTTCCTGCCTTGCTCCCCCAGGAAGAACAAAGTGACTATTCATACTGGCACACCTAGAAAGAGGAATAGGTAAGTGTGGTCCACACCTTTCTCTTCCTTTCCTTTGCTCCTGTTTTCTGTGGAAAATACCACTCTGAGAGACAAGTTCAACAGAGGAAAGTGTCCAAAGATATATCTCATTTAAGAGTCAGGTGAGCAGAGGTTTCTGGACACCTATAGAAGAACCAGATACTGTGCAGGGTGCCTTGAAGCAAGGTTCACACCAGGCCCAGGAAAGTCTTAACAGTGACTGACTTACTATTTCAAAAAGAGGTTTTAATGTCTGATGGATTAACCTCACAATTGAGGCAAAGCATATATAAACATGCTTAACAGCCCAATTAAGATGGAACATGAAATATTTGAGGAAGTGTCCTTTTGCTCAAGACTGGAACATCTGTCACCATTCTGAAGGACTTGGCTATGCAACACTTGTGCGGTTGGGTGTCCCTCCATGGCTTTAGCTTTCTAGGAAGTCAGAGTATAACTCTGACCCCGTTTCTAGGAACCCAAGGACAGCAACCATAGCCAGCACTTACTCCATGCCAGGAACGGAGCTAATAGCTCCACACATACTCTGATACTTCCTTTATTCCACATAATGATCTTATGAGGAAGGTAATATGTTCCTTATGTGGTAGAGGAAGAGACAGAGTTCTGGTTCCTTTCTGACAGCCAAGCTCATGCTACTGACTAGCTACTAACCAGTTACTAACCAGCTACTAACCAGCAGGCCTCCCTTATAGGGCCTGTACCCCACATGCCATTTTGCTCTCCTGGGAAAGGTATATGTTTAATATGTCACTGAAATAAATTCTCCCTGCTAGTTCAGCTTCAGAGTCCATTCATTCATTCCTCAAGCTACAGTACAGATAAAGATGTTGGCTACAGTATGGATTTTAATAACAGTAAAACAGTCATCAAAACCACACAGAGCGGTCAGGGAAAACATCTATTACCAATCACTGCTACCTGGGTGGCACTGGGCTTACTTGACCTGTGTTTGCCTTGTATATAATCGCAATAATAACACCTATAGCACAAAGCTATTGTGAGACTCATGTGAGTTAGTGTAAGGTAAGGATTTTGTTCACCACCTACTAACAATATACACTGTATGTATGAGATTATTTCCATTGCATTTGTTACTGTGAGAATAGAAAGAAGCAATTGTATTGTATTGTAACTGTAAATCGATGATAAGATAGAAAATTGTTTTTCTTTATTCCTCAGTTTCCCTACATCTCCCCCTCTACTTTCTGATACTATGAATAATATTAAAAAGCTAAGCTGACATCTGCTATTGCTTGTTGAGTGAGAACCTTGTCTTGAAGTTCTTTTTAGTATGCAACGAACAAAATATGTTGAAAAACTGACGCAGGATTGACAATAACCTGACGGTGGAAATAAACCCATGCACACAACATAAAGAGGAAATGGTCTTGGGGTCATCACTGGGAAAGTCCCGGGATGAAAGTAGCTTGACCCTGTTAAATGCAGATCTGACTTGATTGACTGAAAACATATAATACAGTGCAGTCAAAGCTAGCTGGAAATAAGGAACCAATCACAAGCGTGTCAACTCTCCTTTTTATGTGGACACCTCCCGCTGCCAGAAGGATAACACTTGTAGCTTCTCCGTATAACGTAAAACCTTATTGACCTCTGCTTCAGAGGTGTAAATCTCCATTGTAAATAGGTAAATAGAGCTCACTGTCAGACAGAAACCCAAGTGGCTATTCCTCAGGATAATCCCACTGATGAGGAAAGCAACCCTTTCCATTTTTATTTTCTGGAATGTCTTCATCTCCTAGGACAGCTATGGGACCTCCATCCCTCTGTCCGCCCGCCCTGTGGAGGTATCAGACACTCCTGCAGATTTTCTCAGGTCAGGAGGTGGTTTTTTTTTTTTTCAACCTCTGTGGCTCACTCAGCTTTTGCATTATCTAGATTCATACTTGCAGCTGGGGAATTTCTTCTTCTCTTGCTATTCTGAGGGGCTCATTTTGGCAACGCTTCTGTCCCAGGCGCTGCTGTTTGAAGCTATTTCTTCTCATATTTTACCCAGCTCAGCCTCTCTGAGATCTGGGCCATTAACTATGATGAAAATCACGGCTCCACTTTTGTTCATGTGTTCTTTCTCCCGTGTATCTTTTCCATGTGCAGAGTTCCCTTTGAAGTGGCTGCGTCCTCAATGTGGAAGAGATTCCACGTGATACAAAACAGAGTGGGAACCAAGCCTGGCATCTATTTCTCTACATTTGAGAACAAAACTATATATACACAGAGGAGAGGGGAATACTCAAAATTAGCAGGACCTGAATAAAGCGTGAACATTTTACTAAAAATAGACCAGAAAAAAAAAAAGTAAGAAAAGAAAAATTAACTTAGCAGATAGGAAATTATTTAATAGTCAACTAGTTAGCACCTTATATGGTTTGGAATGTATATGGCAAACTCAAGAATAAGCTGAAATAATAACAATGAAATAGAAAAACTGGCCCCAATTCTTGACCTTAATGAGGAGCTTTCAGATAAACGAGGGGACAGACAGTGAGCACGCAGAAATGCACATTCAAGTCGCAACTGCTACAGGTACTTTGGAAGAACAGTGATCGTGTGGATCTTTAGAAAAAGCGTGCTTGAGGCTTTTAGAACATGAGTTAAAATCTGGAGGGGTGGCACACAGTGTGGCCATTTAGCAAGAAGGGGCTGTGTGTATGATGAGGCCAGCAGAGAAGGAAGCTACGCTTGGCTCTGTGACTCATGTGAAAACATTTGGTTTGTATCCGTTGAGGGGCTTTTAAAGGAAAGCAGTCATGTAAGATTTACTTCACATAGAAGCTCCCCTTTCAGATCCAGTTTGGTGAAGAGATCACAGCAAAGGAGTGAGGAGAGTGGGAGAGAGAGAGAGCTGAGTGCTGCAGAGCCCGGAGCAACAGAGGGCGATGACTTTGACAGGCACATTGGGAGTAGGACATATGGGGATGTAGACGGATCAGAGGAATGTTTCAGGAGAAAAATCAGTATGGCAATGATGAATTAGATAGTCCGGATGAGAGAGGGTGAGGTGTCAAGGATGGCTCCCAGAGGTTCAGTCTGTGAAACTGAGCAGACCCAGGAGGCATATCCACAGAGGGAGAGCAGTGTGTGTTTGGGGAAGGGATGAGTCAAGAGTTCTGTCTGGACACGTCCCAGTAGGACTGTGCAGAACAGGATGGCTGTAAAGTAGCCTAGAGGAGGTCTAGAGACTTGTGAACCGTTGGTTTGTAGATGTGAATAAGCTGAAGTGTCGGAGGAGGGCGGGGGAATAAACCAGGAGTCTGGAGCAGAGGATGGCCCTGGTCTGAGCCTTAAGGACAGGAAGCATGCTGGGTAAAGAGGGTGAACATGTGAGGGAGGGGTGGCTGGAAGGGTGAGAGAAGAAAGAGAATACTGTACATGCCAAAGCCGGCTGGAAGAGAATGCTTTGCTGAAGGGATTAAAAAGTCCAGTGTCACTGTGAGGGAGAGTCAAAATTAGAAGAAAACATTTTCATTGGTTTCAGTAACACAGAAGCTGTCAAAGAGATGATATCTAATTTAGTAGGGTATCAGCCTGGGCAATCGTGGGCAAAGGGTCACAGGAGCTAAGGGCACTGGAGGCTCCTGCTGTGTTTGTCCTTTATCCTTTAATTTTTGCATAAAGGGAGCAGATTCTGAGGCAGGGCTTAGTGTCTCTAATGGCGCCAAGGACACATTAGAACTGATATAAAAGCATTCACCGTAAGAACCATGTGTTCTGCTAACATGTTGACCATGCCACACTGGGACTAATATTTCTGTACCCTGATAGGTCAGGCAGTAGAAAGAAGGGTAAGAAATGCTAGTTCAGACAGACATAAAAATCAATTTAAATTAAACAAATCCTACAACTCCTATAAAGTTTTAGCATCTCTCCCTAAGAATACCAATGTTGATTATTATATAAAAATGATAGGGATTGGCATACACCATTCAATACAGATTAGTCCAGTCTGGAAAACTGGCATCCAACTGACAGAATCAAACAGCAAGTTGACAACCCTTCAGAAGTGAACGTCAGTGACGTCAGGAGACAAGAGATAGCTAAGGTGCCTGGGTATGGAACTGTGAACCATCATTGCGTGACCTGGTTATTTTCTTAGCGTGTCTAAGCCCTGTAACCTAGTTCTCATGTTGAAGGAGGATGGACAGACATCAGAAACAAAAAGTAAATAGACAATTATATAAAGTATCAAAGGCTGCAGAGCAGTCGAATGAACACGGTAATTGGTATGGAAAGACTGCTTCCCCCTTAAGTCTGGAAGTTTCTATAATAAAATCATGTTTCAGCAGAGACCTAAAGCTGAAGACATCTTTTTTGTTGTTTGAGGTTTTTTCCCCCCTGAATGTGTTTTTTCTGCATATGTGTACCTTGCGCATGCCTGGTCCTGGCAGAGGTCAGAGGGAAATGTCAGATTCCCTAGAACAGGGCTTGTAAGATATCATGTGGGTGCTGGGAACAGTCCGGGTCTTTGAAAAGAACCGCAGGGGTTCTTAACTACTGAGCCATTTCTCCACCCCCCCCCCCCAGCTAAAGAATTACAAAGAATAAACTGTGTGAAGAGTGTGGGGAGGAGGGGGGGTAGGGAAGACATTTCAGCAGGAGGAAAGAACAGATATCAAAATCCCGAGGTGGGACCATCAATGATGGCCTGGCCAGTCCCTTGTTGTAATTATCAGGAGAAGATACAATAGCTAATGGACTCAGAGCAGTGGGAGAGCAGTGGGAGGGCACCGGGTGCGGGGGATCCTGAGCGAGGTAACGCAGTCACAAAAGCACGAACACGGCATGCACTCACTGATAAGTGGATATTAGCCCAAACGTTCGGAATACCCAAGATTCACTGAGAGTGGGGCCCCAGATGGAGGAGTTGGAGAAGGGACTGAAGGAGCTGAGGGAGTTTGCAACCCCATGGAGGGAGCGACAGTGTCAACTGGCCTGACCTCCTGGTGCTCCCAGAGACTGGACCACCAACCAAAGAATACACATGGAGGGACCCATGGTTCGGGCCACATATGTGGCAGAGGAGGGCCTTGTTGGCCATCAGGGGGAGGAGAGGCCCTTGGCTCTGAGGGTGTTAGATACCCCAGTGTAGGGGAATGCCAGGGAAGGAAGATGGGAGTGGGTGGATGGATGGGTGGGTGAGGGAGCACCCTCATAGAGGCAGGGGTGGGGGGAGGGGATAGGGGGTTTCCAAAGGGGAGACCTGGAAAGAGGGAAACATTTGAAATGTAAATAAAGTATCAAAAGACAAAAAAGACTGAAATGCCATTGAGAGATGCTTAGGCTTCTCAGTAAGATGGTGAGTTGGTTTGGATTTTGTTCGGGTTTTCTTCACTCTAGCAAATACTGGAGAAAGTCGAGTAAGGGAGGAAAGGCTTGCTTTGGCTTTGGTTTCAGAGATCTCAGCACACACTTCTCTTACACTATATGAACATTTCAGTCCATGGTTCTCTTGCACTTTGCCAGTGGACTTCTAGCAAGGCAAAGCATCACGGCCACTGAAGCATATGTGGGAAGAGGATGCTTAATTTACCTCACAGCATCCAGAAAGCTGTGCTGAGTAGCAGAAAGAGACCTGGGCAGAGAGACGAGAAATGGCCTTCCAAGTCACACCCCCTCCCCATCCACTTTTCTCTGACTAGGCCCCATTAACTGGAGTTAGGCCAACTCCCAATAATCTACCCAAATTTTGAATGCATCCACGGAGTATCCACTGATTGGAGCCCTCATAACTGAGTGATCTTGGGTGTACTTTAATGTCTAAGAGGTCTAATTAAGAAGATAAACTTATCCAGATGGGCATCATTAGAGAGGGTGACTGGAGAGGTGATGGGACCAGACTGTTTTTCAATGACTTTTGAGGGCTGGGGAGATGGCTCAGCCCGTAAAGGGATTACCATTAAAGTATGAGGCTCTAAGCTCGCTACCTAGAACCCATGTGAAAAAGGCACAGGCTTGTGATTCCACACTGGGGAAGTGGGAAAAAAATATCTGGGAGTCTTGGACTAGCCAGCCTAGCCGTCAGTGAGTTCCAGGCCAGTCTCAAAATAAAGGGGTGGATGGGGGGCCTAAGGAATGAAAGGCCCCAGGAACTGACTTCAGACCTCTAACCCACATGTGCGTATATGTGGATACATAATTAAAAATAAGCATGCATGTTATAAAAATAAATAAATAAATAAAACCTTTCTCTGGCTGCTGTTCTGAAGCTCTGAAGTGTAGCAAGAAATACCCAAGGACTCATAACCCAGGTACAGGACAATAAGTGCTTCAAGCAAAGCAGGATTGATGATCGGACTGAGAAGTGATCAGTTGCAGGCTGGATGGGATTTGCCTCAAGGGAAGAGTGGTGTGAAGAGGGTGTAATGAATGAGAGGCCTCCTGAAGACTCCAGAAGCAGGACCCCTGCCCTGGGAGTATAGGAACACTGTCCTGGAGTTCTTTTTATTCCTGGCAAAATATGTGCATCTAGTTCTATGTTGCCACTGCTGTAGATAAAATACTACAGGGAAAAGCACATCTCATATGCACACAAACTCAAGGCAAACAAAGTGGCCATCTGTTTCTCTCTTTTGTAGACTCTATTGTGAAGATAATTTTGATAAGAATTACTCTGTTCATGTGTCTTAAATATGTTTATCTTCTAAACAACATTTCTGACGATTTTTTCTACTTTTTAGCGTCTAGGTGGGCAGAAATTTATAAATGTAAAATGAAGTCTTTGATTGACTCCAAGATGTCCATGGCTTCCAAGGTATCAAAAGACTTGTACATAATCCACCCATGCCATGATGAGACCAGATTTGTGAGCCCTGTAGACCTGGCTCTATCCCTTAGGACAAGATCCTCTTGGAGACTCAATCCATTCATGAAGATGGTAGTATCTATTCCAGAGAGGAAATGATAAGGCAGAGAACATTCAGCACCACACATCTCCTTCCTCCACAAGGAGCCACAGTAAAGGCTGATCTTTTTCTGCTCCTTTACTACTGAGCATCAGAACACTGGCTAATTTCCGTGTCTGTAAAGCCAGGTTTTTGTTTTGTTTTTTTCTGCCCTTGCCCTTGCCTACTTGCAGGATTATGTTTCCTGCCCAGGTTACAGGCTGCCCTCCCTGTCACTCTGAACAGCATTCCTCTTCAAAGAGGCTCTGCCTTTCTGTCTTCCCAACATGTCTCACAATTGCTCTTTCTGTATCTACTTTCCACTACTACAGTAACCACCTTTTCTTTGCTCATCTTCTTGTTCTTATGCTGTCTCAGCCATCACTAGACTGTAACTGTCATGAGAATGAGAACTCATCTGAAGAAGATGAACAAATACTCATTCCCCTCAACAAGGCTGGACCGTTTGCCTCAGGTCAGTTACAAAACAAACAAACAAACAAAACTCACAACACCACCCAGAAGATATATTGATGGCTGATACAGACCAGCCTAGAGAATTCGAGTGTCCTTGAGTGCACTAAGGGGATAGCTCACCAGTGACTCAGTGTGACTCAGGAAGCACTGACCAAATTGGTTGTAAAAGCTTTGGGCATTTGTGTAAGTTAATTTTGATAAAGGAGCTTAAAAGCCTATCTTGAGGAAGAAGGAACTTCATGGGCCTTGCTAAGATATTTGACCTTCAACTACAAAAAGAGAAAAAGAATATGAAAGCATGGGACATAAAGAAATGGCTATAATGTATCCCCATGAAGAATTATAAAAACTCAGTGAGACAGTCCATGAGGAAATGCCTGGTGCAGAGTGGGGAGTTAAACGATATTAGCTGTCTGGCCTTTGGTCAAGGGAAACCATTGAGTAACATTGGTTGTTCCTGTAACTTATTTTCTGATTATTACTTTTGAGCTCTTTCATATAAATAAGACCATGCTTGCTCAGAAACCCCTTTGCCACCTTTAACATCACACTGAACTACCAAGTACACATACTCAGTAAACAGTAGACTAGGTATTAGTTCAGAGACAGAGAACTGCTAACAGTATCCATTTAGAAGAGCCGTTGGTTGAATTAGAACTTTAGAGTAAAATCCTAGGAATCCAAGAGCACAACTTAATTAACAATGGGACTGGAAGTGATACTCATTCCTGGTAAAGATTCCCTGCGAACACTGGAATCATCTTCCTCATCTCTGAATCATCCCTACCTGGTGTGTGTGTATGGCTGCTCTTCCTGTTTCATCTTTGACTACCATGAGGCAGAGAGAGAGGCTAGCTTTGTGACATTTAAGATTCAGCTAGCAAGTGACAAGTGGAAACCAACATCTTCTTGGGTTCCAAGTCTATGTTCATGGACAAACTATGTCCCCAGTACATTTTTTCTTTCCACAAAAAAATCCTAGATACATTTTTCTTCTACCTCATTAAAAACTAACCTTTAACTTATATAAGAGCTGAATGTTTTTATAGTTACACCTGTCAGAAAACAGAAAGACCACAGAGACCAAGGTCAGTGCCACAGGGATGAAAGAGTCACTCCAATTTAAAAGTCAGAAAACTAAAGAGGGTGAAGGGCCAAGGCTTCACAGTTCCACTGTACCATTTGAAGGACACAGAACAACTTGGGATGTCAGCTCCAGTGTTGGAGCTCGTGGGTTGAAATCCAAGCTTTAGCACATACTATAACTGTCACCTTGAACAAGTCACCCAGCTTCTTGGAGCCTCAGCTAACCATAGTCATGGAGCCATTGCCACCCATACCTTCTGGTCATTGTGACAACTAAAGAAAAAAAGTGAAGAAATTCTTCAAGTAGGACTTTATATAGTAAGTTCTTAATACATTCTAGCTGCTGTCATTATCTGTCAAAATGGAGATGATACTGTGTGACTCTGTGTGACTGACAGGAGACTAAAGGGCAAACACACTACCTCATACAAAACAGCCAATTAATAAGCTGAGGCTATTGTTATAAATGTGATTATTAGAAAATAAAATATTCTAGAGAATGGTAGGTACACACAAAACTATAGGGACAGTCCAGATAATATAACCACGTCGTAACAAACAAAGGAGCCCACCTCTGGCATGATTGCCAGGAATAGCAAACCAGTTCAGTAGCCCACATGGCTCTTTTCTCTCTGAATATTTGTTGTGCTCACTGAATTTTGCACTTACATCTTCTCCTTTCTTCACTTACTTGCAGTCAGGTTGTCTGGGCTCCCATCTTCCAAAAAAGCTCGGAGTGTAGTGGCTGAAAGCAGGGAAGTCCTCTACAAATGGAGCTACCTCCCCAGACCCAGGTTGATCAATGATTGCTAGAATGGTTCTAAGTCGAGGGTAATCCCAACCCTCAGGGCTATTTGTAAATGTACAAAAGACACATTGTTTTGTCACGCTATCCAGGAACTCAAGGGGGTAAGTGAAAAGCTTGCCAATTTAAGATGAAAATAACATCTGTCAGAGTTCAAGTATAACTCATTCTAATTGTTAGACATAAATTAGTGTCCTTATAATATGGAATTTACTATATTCATAAACTGCATTTCAGGGCAGGAAATAAATGTTGTGATGACATATGTAGATGGGACCCTTAAATAATGACCATGGGTAAGTTCCCTGTGAACCATGTGTAAGGATGTTAATCTCGAAGAGACAACTGTTTATTACCTTGAGTCACAGAAAAGTAATTTATTGGTTCAAAACTAGTAAGAGTTTAAGTAGACACTAGAGTTTCCCTTCTGGATGTGAACATTATAACCGCCATTTTAGAGATGGTTTACATAGCTAGCCATTTAATTCCAGATGTTGAAAGCCCTGTCTCTTCTATCTAGTCATCGTTTATTAGACATTGACTCGAGAGGTTTTTGTGCTAGATGAAGAGAATAAAGCAGTTAAAGTGGCAACAACTGCCTTGGCAACAAAGCCCATGGGTAACTACAATGATGGATTAAAAGCAGTCCAGGAGAGAAATGAAATTGGTGATACTCCAGACAGGAGAACGAACACACAGACACACAGACACACAGACACACACACAGACACACACACAGACACACACACACACACGCTCCATTGATATCACACACAGACACAGACACACACACACACACACACACACACACACACACACACGCACACACGCACGCACAACCCAAGAGGAAAAGAACCTAGACAGTTATTCTCAACTTTCCTAAGGCTGTGACCCTTTAATACAATGGTGATCCCCAAGCATAAAATTATTTTTGTTGCTCCATCATAACTGTAATTTTGCTAGTTATGAACTGTAATGAAAATATCTGATATGCAGGATATTCAACGTCTGACCACTGTGGGGTCACAGCCCACATGTTGAGAATGACTGGCCTGGGCCATTGGCTAAGTTGCCTGAAGACCAGTGTTTTCAGAGCACAGAACCTCGAGAGAGGCAGGACAAAGGAAAGAGCAGGAAGTAGACAGGATTGGGGGCCATGGACATCAGAATTTGGACTTTATCCTAAATATGAAGAAGTGTTTTTGGAACGGCTATAAACTGAGAGGGCCATGTTCTTGTTCATGCTCACTTGCACTGAAACAAAATGAGAAAAACACATCAAGTACTTCCCTTGTTTGCAATTTTAGCAACGAGTTTCAGGGGAGAGTGTTGGAGTTTCTGGTTAAAGTCAGTCTTTTCTTTACTTGTGGATGCTAATTACCCATCTTCTCCCTGACCTCCATAATTATGGCTAATTGAAATTTGGCTCTAACTCAAGAGAATCCATGAGGAAACCTAATAAGGTATGTAGCAGATGAAATTGTGATTTTGATTGGAAACTAAAGGCCCTGTAAGTAACAGGCATTTTGATTTCTGTGGGAAATGGAGAGGTCCTGGCAAATATCAGTCATCCAGAGCAGCTATTTTGTTAATCCCCTAAACTAGTTGCAGATGTTGGCTCAAACAGTCAGAATTTTGCATCTGTAATTTTAAAATTGTCTCATGTTTCTAAAACTTGACTCCACATGCACCGGAAATCACTGACATGAATTACGAGGCCCAGGAAGAGAAGAAGCAGAAGAGATAGGAGATAATCCTGACAGTGACTGGGCTGTGTCTGGGCTGTGTGTACGGATGAGTGAGGGATGACACAGTTCCTTCCTCCAGGACATGGATCCTGCAACCAGACATCTGAAAACGAAAATCCACAAGATGTACCCAACAAGAGGAAGTCGTTTATAGATGGTTGCGTTCTCAAAAACACATCCTCCTTTGCCCTGTCCCCTCCTCCACTTCACAACAGGCCAACAGGAAGGCCAGAATGCTAGAAATAAAAAAGCTTTCTGAAGGAGGGGTCACTACGAACACAATTGTAAACTAAAAACTCCTCACCTTAATGAAGAGAGTCATTTTTAGCAGAATAGGGAAGGAAATAATAAAAAATCCTATTACTAATCCAATGTTTTAGTTCTTTTCATAAAAAAAAAAAAAACATAGAGATTCAGGACCTAAAGAGTGCATATTATCATATAAACAAAAGAATAACCGTGGGTCACTAAAAATAAATTACATTGTGATAAGATGCTATTTTATCTGTCTTGCTCGGGCTCAGTTTCATTTGTATCTCTGTGCACCATTTCCAAGTCTGTGCTCCATCCATCCAAGCAGTCTAAGTGGCAGCAGATCTAGTAATCTGCCCACAGGGGCCATCCATCACAGGCTCTGTGTAAATAACTTCACCAGAATGGAGGACAAACGTTTCAGCCAATTACTTAGTAAGGAGGGGGTTTGGTGCCGGGCTTCAGGGAACCAAGATGTGATTATAAAACCAGGGCGCTCATTTCCTGAATGGGGAACATTCATCCTGGAGAGGTTAGCCTAACGGAGTCCCACGGGGTGCAGAGGGGTTGGTTTCTGAATCAAAGACATTTCATAGTAATTTTGAGGTTGAGTGTTTCATTCCTTCATTTTGCTGCAGCTCTACATATTTACATTTTGTTCAGAAGATTATCTAAAAGCTATGCTTCTTTTCTAAACTTACATAATTAAAAAATGCATACTACTAGGCAAATAAAGCCACTTTGGTCTCTCTAGATTTCAATCTCATAGCAGCATTAACTCTTGAGTTACCCGCACCACTCGCTGCACCATGTAACTCTCCCAAAAGGAAACACGAGCCCACAGAAACGGTGAGGGGCCTGTTCGTTGCAAATATTTGGAGAAAGGAGGAGAGAGGCTTTTTGAAAGGTAGGGAGATTATAGCACACAGAAGTCTAGACTGATCCCCAAGCTACCATACGGGGGAATCTACAAGCCATTGTTTTCAAGTACGATTATCATATTAGAAAATGTTTAAATTTTGCAACGGTTTACACTAACTGAAATTAATGTACTGATAAGTAGATACCTGGCCAGAGACTCCTTGGAGCAGCGACAATTCCAGTGAAGCTAAGAATGGAGCCCATGAGGCTAAGCAAGAGGTCCTCCTTTGCCTGACTATTATGGTGTTTGCATGCACCTCCTTTTCCATGAATACATGTTGTGAGACTCTCTAATTGCAATAACTTAAGGACTGAGTTAAAGATGCCTCTTTGGATGCCCCCAAGTTAAACATACTAATACAGGAAAGGTGTCAATACTGCTATTGTGTTAGGTGTGAAAAATCCATGCTCTAGGGAAAGAAAGAGCAGTGTGCCTCAGCCATGGGTGAATTTGGGAATATTTACAATTTGTGGTTGATTTCAATATGAGAAGCAATGGTCAAGAATGAAAACAAGAGCTTTGCTGAAAATATAAGTGGGCCTCAGCTTTTATTGACTGTCCTTTTCACTGTCATAATGAGCCAGTGGCCTCCCTGCCCAAGAGACATTCTGCTATAGAGCATGGGTGTCATCACTAAGAAGTATCCCAGAGCTCTTTTATAGTCAGTGACGCTTGACAGTTTGTCTTTTGCTAATCCCTTAAATTACTGCATTGAAAGGACTGGGGTCTTCTAATAACTATGAAGTTGACATTGCTGTGATGGATTCTCAGTCTATGAACTGGTGGTGAGGTTTTCTCCGGGCTTGCCAACAACTGAAAGTTTCCATCTCCTCCCATCAGTCAAAAGTTTGAGAGGCCTGGCACTTCACACAGCACGGGGGGTGGGGGTGGGGGGGGTGGGGGGTGGGGTGGGGGGTGGGGGTGGGGATCCTACTCCTTCCCCACTCGGCATACCAAGCAGCCAGTGTCTCATCTAGCGAACTGTGATCTGGAAGTTTTTCTCAGCTCCTGGGACCTTCTCTTTCTGTGAGCACCACATATATACATCCTTTTCTACAAATGAGAATTTTATTTCAACAACAAACAGCAAAGTATGCTACTCTGAAATTGAATACTAGGAGAATGAATTCAATTTATAAATGGTTGCTTTGCCCCAGAAGCTAGAAGCTTATGCCAGGAAAATACAGATACTTGGTGAAGACGTTAGTAGATGAAATCACAGGGTTTGCTCGGGGTGGAAAGATGTGATCATGTGACTGCGATCATGTGACTGCGACTCAAACCTCCTTTCCAATGGAGACTCTGAAGCAGGGAGAAACACCGCTATCATCATTGTATACATTCTTAAATCAAACCCCAACATCAAAACTGATACTAATAAATTAAAAGTACTTTCATTAAAAATTTAAAAAACAGTTAATAAAACCGATTACTGATTTATATTCTGAGAGGAATAACATATCAAAGTAGAAACAGAAGATACAAGTACACAAAGAATTAAAAAATTAAAATTGTGTGAATAAAAGCTACCAGAGAATCCTGTAACTCCTACTAATATAGAATGTCCTTATTCAATATTTTTCATACACCGATAGTCAGAAAACATAATTCAAAACATCCCATTTATAATTACATTTCAGAAAGAAAGGCCAATGTTCCTGGGTTAAGGAAAATAGAAAATACAATCAACAGAATAAATGATAATCTGATTGAAAGGAGGAACAGCCTAAGAACAAAAGAGGCTTGGTCCTGGATTAATTTTATAAGCTTTGCAAGCACCCAGTCGCAATGTAAATAGTGTTCTAGTTGGAATAGACAAGATTTTAATCTTCACCTAAGAGTGAGAAATTTACAGGAGAAAAAAAAAGTATGTTTGAAAAAGGATGGCAATGAAAGGGAAGGACTGGCAGATGCTAAGATAAAGGAGAGAGCCGCAGCATGTAAGAAGCACAGCACTATGGGAAAGTCAGCAGACGGAGGCATGCAATGAGTTACCTAAGGCTCCAGGCTCAAAGGCTCTCCCTTTACTGAGTCTGGGGCCAGGATCTGCCACTTGTCTACTGTTGCACTACCTCCGGTAGTACTTTTCCAAAGAACACTCACATGACTCATAAAACAGAAGGAACAGTGATGGCCCCAGCTTCAAGGGTTGCTGATCAACTGGATGCGTTAATGGAAGAAGCATTCTTCAGGCAATGGCTGCCCGAAAAGTGTTTAAGAAGTGTGAATGGGAGCTAGGGGTGTGTGGTGGGAGAAACCTGCAAGCCCTGCGGCACTAGAGAGGGTTTAGGTGAAAGGACTGGGAATCCAGCAGCAGCCTAGGCTACACAGTAAATGGCAGGCCGTGTGTATTCTGATCATTACACTGTCACAGATGAAGTTATTGTATGAACGAGGGTATTGCAAACTAGTGGTAACAGCATACCTCACTGATGCAACTGCACACGTGCATGGACTAGGTGGCAGCAGGAATTAAGTTAGATGCCACAACTGTATCTCCTTTACAACAGCCTCTCAGAGACAGAGTCATTAGTAGTGTCCCTTGGACAAAAGAGGAAACAGGGAAATAGGTGATACCTGCTGCTGCTGGGGGCAGAGCCATAGGCTGGTGCCTGGCAGCTAGGCTACAGAATTCATGCTCCTAATGTCCACATTCTGCTCCGTAAGTTGTCCCCCACTTTGTAACATGTGCTGGGATGAAACCCACCGAGGTGGGCTACAGAGACAGATGCCCAGAATGACTTCATAAACTTGGGGGAGGGGAAGAATATGCTCAGAATATAAAGTTAAAAATTGTTTTAAATAATAAAAATTGTTTTTTAAATGCTGTGAGCATATGGGTGGACAATTTACTGCTCTTGGGGTGGAAACCTCCTTCCTAACTATAAACGCTGTGGAAAGAAGAAGGGGAAAAGAGCAATTCAATGCTAGATTCCAAAGAGGGGCGGCACAGAGGCGTCGGGCCTGTGGGAAGTGTTCCAGAGGTGAGGAACAGTGCTGTGGCAATGTGGAGGAAGGCAGGAAGAGCTTCCGGTGTTTCACAGCACAGGAGGATAGGTGTGGCTGAAGTCGAGGATTTCAAAGTAGCATTTCTGAATGCTTTCCACACAAAGAAACGAGGCCTCTAAGAAGCTACATGTACCAATTACACAAATCTGATGATTACACATTGTGTACCTGTGTTGGAATTTCAGGTTGTACCTCAGAGATACTTTACTATGCAGAAAATATAAATATTACATCTTTAATAAAAGTTAAAAAGAAAAAGAATAGCAGATATCACTATAATTTAAAAAACTTTACCAAAACATTACAAAAGTTAAAATGTGCACATAAATATAACTATTAATAAATATAATAAAAGATCAATCAATACAAAAGGTCAAAAATACCATATATATTAAGTTATGAAGCAAAAATATTAAAAAAATTTTTAAAAGGTAAAGAAAGGCAATAATGGTTCATTAAGAAAATGCACGTGGTCAGTAAACATGAAATACTTCTCACAGCTTCCGAGGACAGAAGCATGTGACCCAGCTAAAACAATGGTTTCCATACACGTAAGTACAAACCCAGAAAACTGTGGAAAAAAATGCACGTACACACAAACAAGACAAAGCATATATTTCTTAAATTATCTAAGCAAGATTAGTACCTTTTATTTTATAATTTAAAATTTAAAGAGACAGAAAATGCTTTATAATGTATGAAAAATCCAAATTATTTTAAAAAGCTTAAAAGTCAAGTTTCACTTTACAGTAACTGCTGGACTGAGAGTGAGGTCCCAGATGGAGGAGTTGGAGAAGGGACTGAAGGAGCTGAGGGAGTCTGCAGCCCCATGGAGGGAGCAATGGTGTCAACTGGCCTGAACACCCCCCCCCCCCCGTCTTTCTGGAGGCTGGACCACCAACCAAAGAATACACATGGAGGGACCCATGGTTCCGACCACATATGTGGCAGAGGAGGGCCTTGTTGGCCATCAGGGGGAGGAGAGGCCCCAGTAAAGGGGAATGTCAAGGTTGGAATATGGGAGTGGGTGGGTGGGTGGGTGGGTGGGAGGTGGAATTCCCTCATAGAGATGGGGGGAAGGGGAAGGGATAGGTGGTCTCCAAAGAGGAGACCTAGAAAGGGGGAAACATTGGAAATGTAAATAAAGTATCAAAAAAAAAGTCAATATGAAAATAAATCACAATGCCCTTCAGAAAAACAAAGGACACACCAGACATTTCAAAAACCAGAAAAATCCAAAAGCAGTTCTAAAGACAAAAATGAAAAAAACTGCTTCAAAACCATCAATAATGAAAAAACAAGTCAAAACATCAATGTATTACTCTTCCCATCAGACTATTAAAACTTATTTAAAGTCGACTTATTTGGAACCGGGGTTTAGAAACCTGTATGTGTATCGCTATTGGTCTGTTGACTGTTGCAGCAATTTTGGAAGAGTAGCAACCATGTGATGGAAACAGCATCAAAACCTACTCCATGGTAGGTGGTAGTAAGGCTGGAAACACAGCCATCAAACCACAATGCAACTTCAGTGAAACTGGAAAGACCAGGGAGTGGCCACAGGTGTTCCTGATGGATGAAGTAGGAATCAGTAAAGGGTGGGTGTGTAGGGTGAGCAAGGCATTGGACTGGGCGTATGATGGACCAATCAGAAAGACCAAAGCCAACTTTGGTGTTGGCTGGAGCCACAACCTCGGAGTGCTTCACCTTGCAGGTGCCTGAGTGTCATAAAGCAAAAGCTTCTCTGAGATCTGGAGTCAAGTTCTTAAGCAAGCAACCATCAAAAATGACTTGATACTCTGGAATCAAACAGTCAATACAAGCCCAATGTCCATGAATACCCAGAGTCACAAACTGGAACATCTTAAGAAGCCACTCATCCATTGATGCAGAGAAGTGTTTGTGTCTGAAAATCACAATTAATAAAATGGCTTCCAATGGAGGGAGCAACAGTGTCAACTGGCCTGACCCCCCCCCCCCCGGTGCTTCTGAACACTGGACCACCAACCAAAGAATACACATAGAGAGACCCATGGTTCAGACCACATATGTGGCAGAGGAAGGCCTTTTTGGCCATCAGGGGGAGGAGAGGCCCTAGGGCCTGAGGGTGTTAGAGGCCCCAGTATAGGGGAATGCCAAGATGGGAAGACGGGAGTGGGTGAGTGGGTGGGTGGGTGGGTGGGAGGGGGAATACCCTCATAGAGGCGGGGGAAAGGGATAGGAGGTTTCCAAAGTGGAGACCTGGAAAGGGGGAAACATTTGAAATGTAAATAAAGTATCAAAAAATTTAAAAAAATAAAATAAAATAAATGTGAAAAAAAATAAAAAATAAAAAAATAAATAAAATGGCTTCTTTAGTGGGAGATGCTAATTTTTTAAAATGTTATATAAGGTTCAGGGAAATGCTAGAGCCATTCAGGTGAGGAATCAAACACACCTTGCTTATAGATGAAAACAACAGACAAACAAACAAATCAAAACCAAGGGACAATGAATGAGATGAAGGAAGGGAAGAAAAGACAGGGCAGGGGGAAAAGAGGGACAGGGAGGGATGGTGGCCACTGAGTCACAGGCTACAGACAGCATGGAGATGTTTGGCTTACCACACTGCTCTTTCCCCAGGCAAAGCCAGACCGGACCTCTACTGCTCAAAGGGAAGCTGCAGCCCAGGGGTAGGCTGGATCCTGTCTGCTGGAGTTTTCAAGATAATTTGAATAAACAGGATTCTCTCTTACTTTTTGTGACCTCTAAGTCTTCCAGTAAGATGCAAGTTGGCTCTAAAAGTATGGTAAATATATATTTTTTTGTCTTATCTGGAGAAAAACACAATTGCTATGTAGTAAGTTGTATATTCCAAGCAAAATTCTAAGTTTAAAAGATACTGAACTGCACAAAGAGCCATCTTTCTAGTAGTCTCATGGTCTCCATTCTCTACCCTTAGGAAGTAATTCTTTCTTATGAGATATCGACTGGCCCCTTTGGGATAGAAGAGGAATTCAAATGGCTGTAGCTTTCTCAATGTTAATTAGATTAACTTATATATCACTTAAATCCATTGTTTCCAGAAAACATTGCTATAAGAAAAGTATTACAAACAAAATATCAGCAGATGGATATAATGATGATTTGCAGTGATTGAGATTGTGGTGTGGGATTCTCATAATTTATCAACTATTGGAAGCAATGGAAGCCTGGGATTATGAGAAGGCCAATGGTCACTTGTCCTTCCATGTCCGTTGCTGCTCTCCTCACAAGAGCTAGGGAATGAAACCAGCCCAGACATCCATTAATAGATGAATGGGTGATGCAAAGGTGGCATGTCTACACAATGAGATACTAACTGACTGTTAGGGATATGAAATGTGTAGGTAAGTGGGTGGAGGTGGAAACAATCATTCTGAGTGCAGTTACCCAGATCTAGAAGGACAAATATCACATGTTCTCCCTCATATGTGAATGTAAACTTTTTCAGCTTTAAATATATGTGTTTGGGAATACTCATAAAGATTAGACAACTAGGAAAGGACCATGGGGGAAAGAGGGGATATTTCAAGGGAGGAGAAGATAGAATATAGTGGTAGAAAGAGGGAAGAGGGAAAAACGAAACAAAAAAGACCAAATGGGGTGGGGGATGGGAAGGCAGGATAAATGGGGAAATATAAGATGAGACAATTAATACTAAAAAAACCAAATATTTAAAAATAAATACTAATATTTTTAAAATGGCCATATGTAAACCTACTACTGTGGACGTATCCTAAATATGTACACATACACTTATATAAAAGGAGCTTAAATAGACACTCTATAACAGGAGATCAATACCCCAACAATACACCCCATGCTAGCAAATAACTCTAGCACCAGAAATGGGCTACATCTTTTTGAGTTGTTGGCCAATGAGTTTATAAGTTCCCTCAGACATTATTGAGTATTGTCAATGTTCTTGGTTTCCCTCCAGGATTTCATGGTAGGATCCCATATAATTGGGTTTCAAAACATGGAGAAATCAAGGAGATGCTGACCTAGAGGCTTCATCTCCACAGTGGTAGCTTCCACAGTGTTAGAAGGTACTGTGCACATTACCAGGAAATACAAGCAATCATCACTGTCACCTATCCATGAATCTGATGAGCAACTATAATGGCTGACCTCACAAGATAAGTCCACTGAGACAATGGTGGTATGAATGCAAATTATGATATACAACAATGGAACATGATGTAACCCAACTACATCCTGATCAACTGTGAGACACATTCCACAATATGGAACATGTACCTGGCACCATCAATGGGACTAAGAAAACATGGTTAGATGGGTCATCATCACTAGGGGAGAACTTACCCATAACATCTGCTAATAATTATAATACTATACCTATAAACCAGTGCATCTCTCAAGCACCATCAGAAAAGCTTCTTTTTGTAGTAGATGGCAGCTAACATAGACAATGTCAACATGGAGACAAGAAGAAGCTGGAGAGTTATAAACGGGACATTCATAATACATTCCTTATGCCAAGGCTCAGGGATCTTTATGGAAGTGGGGCCAGAGAGAATGTAAGAACCAGAGGTGGTGGATGGCTTTAGTGACTGTTTTCTGGACACAGCAGGGCAGCTGCATATATGAACTCACAGTGATTGTAACAGTATGTACAAGACCTGCACAAGCTCAAGCCAGATGAAATCCCAGCATGGAGAGGGAAGGAAGAGGGAGGCCCAAAGGACCCCCACTAGCTGTGGAGCCATGCTGTTTGATGACTTCTGGGATACAGCATCAGTTTTCTTTAATGGTGTGACCCCTAGTAGGTTGACAACACTACAGGCCAGGCCTCAATCCCAAGAGCAGTTAGGCCACACAACAGGACTCAATGGGTTTTAAAAAGAAACATGAAGAAAGAAAACTCACTGCTAGGTGGATAAAAAAGTTGGGGTGTATCTGAGAGGAGTTGGAAGAGGGGGTGAATATGGGTCTAAATGTATTGTAAGAAGTTCTTAAGATAATAATTAAGTAAAAAGGTGATCTTTTATTTCATGTCTT
Organism: Uromys caudimaculatus; assembly: GCA_028551405.1. NCBI lineage: Eukaryota > Metazoa > Chordata > Mammalia > Rodentia > Muridae > Uromys > Uromys caudimaculatus. Next base: position 29,567,042 of record CM052711.1, on the reverse strand, counting down.
CATTTCCTGGCTAATATAGATTCATCTTACTTCGGTGCCATTAATAAACTTGGTATGTTCTTTAATGTAAATTCCTAAAGATAGAAATTAAACAAATATAAATAAATTTCTTTTTTGAAAGAGTAAGCTTACACTCAAATAACCTGGATTTGAATCTTGGAAACATCATTGATAACCTGTATGAGCCAGCATGCAACTCTGCCTCAGCTTCATGACGGGTAAAACTAAAGTAATAGGGGTGCCTATCTCAGGGGTGAACTAACAAGTTCGCTCTCTCTGTGTCTCTCTGTGTCTGTCTCTCTGTGTCTGTCTCTCTGTCTCTAACACACACACACACACACACACACACACACACACACACACACACACACACACACACACGACACTCGCGCGCACACGCATACCTGAAACTACTCCTACGTTTACTTCTTACTATCTATCTTATTTAATATTTATAAAAACCTGGGAAGCAGCTGCTCTTGTTATCTCATTTCAGAGACTCGGGACACAATTACACAGTGACTTTACATTTTCATAACCGAACACTGATCCAAATATGCTGCTTCTCAATCTTGCACTAATCTACAGAATTATAAAGAAAAGGGGAGGTAGGGAATGAGGTCATGATAAGAGATTAGGGAAAATCACTAAATTATTCCATCGGGTAGCCTTGGAGTTCTCCTAAGGAGGAGTTAAACCACTGTGATGACTTTGAGAAGGTAACTCTCCCAAGCATCTCTTCCTCCAGGTGGAATTGTCCAGATGACAAACATTCAACAAATCCCTACCATCCTCTGGTGCCCCTCCTGGAGTGGCTGGGCTCTCTTCTTTGAACAGCAGCTCTCAGTTTCAGGTAAGAAGGCCCATCCCCACCCCCCCAGGCCTTGTGATTAGGTGAGGAGCTAGCTCTGTGCTCACATATCCAGGCCTAGGCCAATAAGTGTAGTTTGCTATCTAGCTATGGGCACATGATCCAGGTGTCTGACCAAAGTAAAACTCCAGAGGTTTTTCTGAAGAATCCTGGGCTCTTTTATCCTTGCTGGATTCTAGCTAGGTCAGGGATGCCCTGAGTAGTGGCAGTCAGGGGCCCTAGAGTGGAGCCAAACAGCAACAAAAGGAGCCAAAAATATGGAAGAAGCCAGTCCGAGTCGAGTCATGAATTATAAAATCCACAATTCTGCTATTCCTTATCTCAATACATACATTAATAAATCCATTCTTTCCAGTCTCTTAAGTTGAGTTTTCTGAAATTTACAGCTGAAAGAATCCGAACTGATGTAAATATTGGTACCAGGACATCAGCTAAGGGTCAGGATAAAGGGGGTTAAAATGAGGAGACAGCTACAAGCTTCTTCTGCTTGAGGCCTGGCAATCATTGTAACCTAGTTCCAAAATAACTAAATTAAACTCTGGTTGTACACCACTCAAGCTGTGTACCATAGTAGCAGGGGAATGGGAACCGTGGCCCAAAAACTTGAGGCCTGGCTAGTGTGAATGATTTATTTTTTTTGAGACATAAAGGAGATTCTAAGAAAAATGCTAATTAAATTTTCAAAAAGTAAAAAGAGGAGGAATCCTGTTTGGAAAGGAAAGATCTGTGCTGCTTGGAGCCTATTGTACAAAAGATTGATAAGCCCGTTACCTGAATATTCACAGCACAGGTTGGGAAGTCACGATCCAACCTAAAGTTGGAGCAGTATCAAGCACAATGCTATAAAATGCATAAACAATAGTCTGTGGCTCTGAGGTACACAGGTGGCCCACGCAAGCAGCTGCTCTCCTCCTGCCTCAGGAGGATGTCCTCACATTTACAAAGATGTAGTGAGTACTGCCTGGGGCCCGAGAGCACATCAGGTGTTCTTCTGTCCTACACCCTGAAGACTGATGTATGAATTATTAGTCACCTAAATGGCAATCATTCCTCTTTTCCTTTAACACATTAAAGTCTAGAAAATTCATCCCAGTTCCTCTTTAGCTACCCACATCTTAGAACAAACAAGGCTCCATGCCTCTCCACACCTCTACAAAGAGCGCTCGCCTTCTGGTGCCTGCTATCTTGGATTCAGATAACAACCTCTGGCTTTCAAGTGGCATTCAAAGACATGGGCTCCCAGTTCACTAACTTCGCTCCCACACATCACTGATGCTTCTCCTTAATCCTGGAACTCAATCCTGACTTCAGTGATACCTCCAGTGTCTCAGCAAATGGATTTCTTTTCAACTTTCAGTCAACATCGCCTTTTCTTTTTCCTTTACACAAATACAGATACACCTTCTTGTCTCCTTTATCATTCGGTGGGCCCAAACAACTGAGGGTATTCTCAAGTCTGGCCGTCATGTTATTGTTTCAATATGAAATGTCCCTTGGGGCTTCTAGGGTCAGTCAAGGCCTGGTTGCCAGCTTGTAAGTTTTGGGGAAACCACTGGACCATGAGAGTTCTGAGTTAGTTGTTAGATCAATGTATAACACTGGATACATAATTGGATGATATTAGTAGGTCTTGGAAAGGTGATCTTCTGTCCGACTCTTCCTTGGTCTCGGCTTCATGGCTGCTGTAAGTAAGCAGCTTGCTTCACTATGGTTTCTTCCACTGCAGTGTCCTGGCTCAGGACAGTGAAAAAGGATGAAGCCAGAAATGTATGGACAGGAACCACGAGGCAAAGTCACACTCACTTCCTTAAGTTGTTTCTCTTAAGCATCTTGTCAAACTGACATGAGTCTTCATCTTGAGAGTGGGACAGTCATCTTCCTGACATCTTGGGGCTGTCACAGACCACTACATAAAGCTTTTGTTGTAATGGCCGCTAAGATTCAGAGGTTGTTTGCTGCTTGGTTAATGGCTCCTAGTATATACACAATCCAAACCACTCCCATCAAGCAGTGCCTCGCCATACTTCTCTCTCTGCAAAACTGCAATGTGAATTTTCTCTTGGCCTTCCATGCTAACTCTGGAAAAATCTCAGGGCATAACAATTCAGTTTTATGTATCTTCAGCTTGATGTCAGCTTTGATTACAGACTAAAAAAAAGTCTGTAAGACCAATAGGACTGCTGATACCACTATGTCTCAGACGATGCCTGACAACCTCCCCTATGCTTCCTGAGATCCGCCATTTTGGGGGTCATCCACTACCACTGACTGTTATTCCTTGGAATGTCCTCTGCTTTTGTCTTCCATTCAGCTCCTCTCTAGGTTGTCCAGTCTCTCTTATCACCTCTTGATCTTCTTTTCAGTTTCTCGTGTGTTCTATTTCTTTCTCTATCATTCTTTGGGTGCTATAGTTCTTCTTACGGTATCACCCTTTGGAGTTGATCTCATCTTTCCCATTACTTTGACAACTGCCTTATATATCAGCAATGGTAAGCCATGTCCCTCCATTCTACCTGACTCCCAAACTCCAACCCGTACTGATGTCTCTGGTAGGCACTGACAACCCCCACGCTCTTTTCCACCCACTCTAACATGCTCCTTTTCCTGCCTTCCCTTGTCAGTGGATCTCCTTAGCCATAAGCCTGGAAGGGCACCACAGCCCTTCAATAACTACTCATAATTACTCCTAGAAATGGTTTGAATCTCTTCCTTCTTCTATATGCTCCTTGATACCAATATTTACATTTTTAACACAAGTTACTTAAAAGCACCATTAATTCCTGGATTTGTACTTGTGCTCTTCCAAACCATTCTGTAGACTTTCCTAATACAAAAGTCAGTTAATATCTCTTCTCTATTGGAAATCTATCCATGGCTCTCCTGTGACTTTAAAGAAGATTCTGTCTCTTCTCAACTCAAGACACATCTAGTTTCCTACTAGAAGTGCTCACTCTGGCTTCCCAAGTTGTGAATATAGACTCACACTCAACAGATCTGCCAGTGCTTTGAGTCTGAATCAAAACCTAACCTTCCTTATTCCTTTCCTGTGCCCAAATCAGAAGTTTGAGAGCAGTGGAGTTCCAAGCCCTCTTCCTAGCATCCAGTTTATCAACAGAGCTTTTGAAATTCTCCCTATTTAATCAAATTCTTGAATTTATCAGCATTTCCACTAACTCAGAAATATCCATAATTTCTTATCCAAAATGTCTTAACTAGTCTCCTCTTTCCATCTTGCCTCCTGTTCAAAGCCTTCCCCAATTCCATAAGCAGCAGCATGCTTCTAAAATGTTCATGGCAGTTGTGCTTAAAAACTCAGTGTTTGCTCTCAGCAAACCATAAAGGCTTTGATGGAACTCGGATCCTCACAACGGCAGGCAAAATGTCATAAGAAAAACTTGACCAGTAAAATGAGGTAGTGTAAGACCCTGAGAAGGGAAAGTAGTCAGGCACACAGGACAGAGACAGAAGTGGTATTTCAGAAAGGCTCGGGTGAGCAAAAGTATCTAGAATTAGGACAGAACGTGGGGTGCTTGCTTATCAGTGTCCCCAACTTTACCTTCAGTACATCTTACTACCATGCATATTGTCACAGACTTTGGCACATTTAGACTTCAAGTACATGTTCAGTGAGTAGCGAGATGGCTGAGGCTTCCATTTAAATGATGAAAAGCCCAACTTTATGCAGATTGCATGATTATAATTTTAGGTGGCACATGTTGGCATTGATTTGTAGGACTGCTAAAATGTCAGGGCAGATAAAAATGAGTGGGGTAGCATCCTGTGTTATTTCTGTTGCATGGAGGTTACCAAGTTTACCTCATACCTCGGAGCCTTGAGAGGACTGCAGAAGGGATGCATCACTTGAGAGGTGCTGAGGGACCTTTCAGTTTTATCATCCATGGAGCAGCAGTGGGAAGGCTGGGAACTAAGGGCTCATGCTCTGCATCTTTTCATAGGCAAACTATTTGTACACAAATCCAAGTGAGCATAAAATACCCGGATTCCTAAAGAAAACAACTTCAAGTTGTGATAGTGTATCTCTGCTAAGCAGAGAAACCATAAAAGATCCTCTTAAATACATGGTCATATGTTATAGATGGCAGTATTTGATTCTGGAAAGTAAGTTATTGAGATTCATAAGCTAATATTTGCACATTGAGAGTACTCTTTTAAATGGCAACAAAATCTAACCTAAAATTAGAGTCTTTCATTTAGTCTACCTGCCAGGCCTATTGTCTCACTACGTAAATGAACTATGCTGGAGAATGTTGGGTCCTGCATGACATTGTATACATATTGTTTTTTCTAAAGCTAACATTATTTCGACTTTCAAGACTTGAGTGACCCTAAGACTTTGGAGTACTATTTTCCAACATACACCCAATTCTGTTATTTTGGGTTATAAAACCTCCATTATGTGTGGGGTTTGATGTTCTTGGCAAAAATGAAGTCAACAGAAACACAGCTATGACCTCAGCATTTAGAGATTCTCTAACTGAGAACAATTCCAAGCTTTTAACAATTCAGATTTAATTTAAAGTAGGCTTCCAAGCTACTACACTACTGTATTTCCTACCTGTGTCTACTGACCACGAGGGAGCGTTTATAGGTAACCCCTGCCACAACAAGCGACAATCTAGACATTGTAGGCACTAGAATAATTTGTTGTAATTTCAAAATTTCCAAATACTTCCTTATCCTCATCTTATAAAGTCTAGAATTTTGTCAAACTTTATACATTTTTATATATAAATTCCAAGTAGTGCATACCTTCTAGGAGCAAGGATTGTATTCTTTCTAGGGTGTGCATTATCTTGCACTTGGCTGTGGAAGTGACTTTATGTGTATTGTTTCTTACATCCACAATCACCTGGTAGAGATTCCCTTTTGTAGCCCAGGTGGACTGGCTCTTACTATGTAGGTCAGGCTGGCCTTTAACCCTTGACAACCCTCCATCTTGTGTGCCTGCATGCCTCCCTACATAGCTTTCCAGAGATGCATTCTGTTCTTTTCATCACACATTTGAGCAAACTTGGGATCATTTTGGATAAAGCTCCATAGTTGCGAAGGGACATGATTAAAATTGAACTGAGAAACATCAAGACTCGCGCTTCCCTAAATAGTAGGGGCAAATAACTGACCTACATACCAATCTCCTTCTCACCCTGTGCAGCTGGAAGGACAAGCCTATTTCTTTCATAGCACAAGGGAGAACACAGTTTCTTTCTAAATCCCTCTGTGGTCATTTGATCATGCCTTTATACGTCTGTAAAAAGTAGAGAGACCATCTACTACTAAAAGATTCAACTCTGCAGACATATTTTTTAAAAACAGTGTAATTTTGCTCTGGGATTTATTCTTAGAAAACACAAATAATTGGAATTGGGTAAGCTTACAAATAACCATATCAAAGTCAGATAATCATTGGTCACCCACCTTTTTGAAGCATCAGGTACATATATTGAAATTATTATATGCGGGAAAGAGAAAGGCTTAGGTCTCAGAACAATAAAGCAGAAAGGGACAGAGGGAAAGATCATTAATGGTTTTAATGATTTTAAAGGCCCATTAAAATTAGAGAAACATCCAAGCAACCACCAGGTGAAGGGTTTATTATTAGAGCATTGTAGGGTTTACTAGTTCATACCTTTTAACCACAGCGAGTTATTAGCAGTGAAGGATGACCCTCCAAAGAGGAGTTTTATTTCAGTGCTAGAGTGTTAATAACAAGACAACCTAAGTTTAAAAAAAAGAAACTAGTAGCAGGCGCTAGTTGAGTTAATCAGTTAAAGACAAACTGTGCCCTTGGGAAGCTAAATAAAAAAAGCAACAGTAAAGCTTACAGAACTTAGCTCGTACAATTTGCCTTGAAGGCGGAAGATTGGTTCCCTGAAATAGCAAAGAATTATATGCTTTAGTTCAAAAAAAGAGAAAGGTTTTAAAATAAAATCTGTTATTACATCTTCTCCTTTCAAAACAATGGGCAAAAATTCATCTAGAGCAGAAGTTTCAATTTGTTCAATAATTGTACCTCTGCGTTTAAAAAAAAAAAAGCTTTAAAAAGATCATCATTGTTCATTGTTTTGACTTGAAAAGAAATAACAATGCAAATATTCATTATCACATAAAACACAGAAGAGACAGCAAACTGTCGGAGTTAATGCAATCTCTGCAGAGCGCTGTTAGTCAGAGAGAGTTGGTCAGCCCCAAAGCTCAAAAACTCAAGTGAGCAGATCGCTTTAGCAATTAACATCGTCATTAGCCAATAGAAAGTTGGCGTGGCAGAGATTAAACCCAACACTGCCTTCTTTCTGAGCTGTCCCTTCACTGTTACCCAGCTGTGCAAATGTGTGAACTAGCCAGCAGTACCCAGAAGCCCATGCAACTACTCACCGTATTTTTAACCTTGATCCACCTCGGGGTTCAAGGTTAAATTAAGTTTGGTGGTAATGGAAGCAAGCCAGAGAGGACACAAAGAGTCTAATGTGAAATGCACAGCACATGGCGGGAGTTTACGTAAGGTGAGGCGGTAGGGTTAACTGCAAAAATAGCCAAAATGAAATGCAAAATTCATTCTAAAAACTTGAAAAGCAAAAACAAAACAAAAAGCTGCACCTTAAGCAAAACCTACATATGATTAATTTGCATTAAAAAAAAAAAAAAAAAAGCTGTCAGCCAAGCAGTTTAGTTCCAATGCTTTGAGGCATGCATGAACTGGGTTGCTTACATGGTTCCTACCTGATTTCCAATTGTGCTTTTCTTGTGAACCTGACTGCTCCTCTGCTGAGCACTGAGAAAAGCAAAGGAGAGCAGCACTGAAGAAACTCAGACTTTTTTTCCTGAACAAGTAACAGAGACTAAAATACATCACACATTTAAAAAAAGAAAAAAAAAAAAAAAGAAAAAGAAAAAGACAACTCAGGGCAGAAGTAACAGCATCAAGGCAGGTCCGTCTAATTCTAGAAGATAAAACAACCCAGTGGGATTTCTCGAAGCAATTTGCAACCAGAAACAAAATCTATAATTATTCCATGTGGGGAAAAAAACCCTACATTATTAACAATGGGTTGGTTGGTGTGGTGGTGGGTATGGAGACTTCCCACAGTGTGTACAATAAGGAGATTGAGCGTCAAATGATGCTCATGGAGAATACACTATTTTCCATGCACCCGTGATTCTCATTCACACAGCCTGAAACATGTATTATTTTCTTGTTTATCACTCTCTACTTCCATCAGCACTGTTCTGTTCAAAGGCCAAAGCCAAGGTCCTTGCCATACGTCTCAAGGCCCTAGTCCACTGACGCCCACTCTCTGCTACTTTGACATAGATCCTCTTCCTTCCAACTCACTCACTGGTGAAGTCCAGTCACCAAGGCCTTGGCCTGAGCCACTCAGCATAGCCCTGCATAAGAGACTTCATGCTAGCTTACTGCTCTTCAAGTGCTAGTCCAAATTTATCTTTACAGTGAGGCCTAAGTTGGTCACGATATAAAAGTGGGTCCGTGCTTTCCTCTAGGGACCCCCCTGAACCCTCACTATCTTTCTCACTATGATCTTTCACCTTCCAACCTGCTAAAGTTTTGTTTTGTGTCTGTTTATCCACACATACCCTTCCACATCAAACTGGAAGACACAAGATTCTGTCTGTTTTGCTTACTGTTCTATCCCCAGGGCTTACAGAGGACCTGTAACAAACATGGTGGCAGGTTATCTATTGAATGAAAAGTTTCATGAGGCTGGTGTTATATTTTCCCACTTCACAGTGAGCATGAAAGGGGAAGGGTGTGTTAAAGTTGGTTGTCACTCTTAACACCTTAGCCCCTGAGCCTACACTGTTACGTGTGATGATATTCTAGCTCTCAGAAGAATGAAGGCTTTGGCTTGGTGGACCCATAGATCTATCATAAGAAAGCATAGCTCATCTCAGGTATTCTGGCAGGACTAGCAATTGCCTACTCTCTGTCAGTTCATCTGACGTTTATGTTCAGAGAACAGAGGAATGATCTAAAATAAAGAAGAGATAGATTAAAGCCACAAGCCGTCTGCTTAAAGCGATTGGATGTTATGGTTCTGTAGCAAGATAGAAATCAAAGACCCACTTAGAACAGTGGTTCAAAACAGCAGATTTTCACAATCTCCTCTGATATATTTAAGCTGCTTGCCTCCACTCAAATTCATAAAAACCACACACTGCCCTCAGCCAAGGCTGGGCAGGGTGGGCGGTGAAAGGTAACACTATATTTCTGGTTGCTGGAGTTATTTTGTGTGTGCTTTTGCTTTTCACTACTAATGGACTAACTTTAGCTTCTTTCTTGCCCTTGGCTTAGTTTTATCATTCTTAGCTAAATGATCAATTCCCTTCATTTCTTTTCAGCCATTCCTTTAAGAAATCTCAGCCCAAAGTCCTCAGTGTTTTGTAAGCACCCTGGAAAAGCCACCTTGTGTCTGTGGCCAGGATCCCATGTGCCCACACTGCCCTCTGGCTGCCCACCAAGCCTGGCACACTGGATGTTTCAAATACTACTCTCCTTGAGCTTGAGTCTCTCTCTCCTACATTGTCTCTCCAAAGTCACCGTTGCAGGGGTCTCCTGGGCTCACACGTCTTCAAGGAATAAACTGGAAAATATCTACTGCAATGTGAGTGTACTCTGGTTGTGGCTGACTTCCAATATGTGCTTGTGTTTTTAAGGGGGCACGCCTTTAACAAACCTCTAATTAGTATGATCACTTAGAAGCTACAACAGACCCAGAAGTGAGCATTTTTTAAATAAATTCCCATGGACTTTATGATAAGTATAGCTTTCCTTAAAATAACACAGGGAAAAGGAAGGAAGCAGGATTTGGGACAGAATCTAACCTTAGGCAGAGCTTGACCCCACTGGACCACAGTTTCTTAGTGCAAAGTGTGAAGGTATGAGTCATAAGGGGCGTGGGTGACTCGGACAGAGAAGGAAGGTGGCCTGGATGAGTTGACTCTTGGGCTCAGGGTTTTCCTGTCTGGGTAGTTAGTTTTGGTATCTGACTGGGGTTCTCTGCAGTGTTAGAGATTGAACCTAAGACCTCCTACATGGTAGGCAAGGATACTTACACACACACACACACACACACACACACAGCCTTCTTAGGCTCCTTCTGGATCCAAATGCCCTTGAGCCACAGTGTTTCTCTCAGAGCTGATTAGCAATGTTAGATAAAGGGTGTTCCTGCTAACAGGGTTCCTGTAGGGAACAATGCTTGTTTACTATCTACTACTTACACAGAGGAAAAACAGATTTATTTATGAGTCAATCTAAGGATACTAGGGTTAGAATAAATACTAAATACCATTACTTTATACCTAATGAATACCCTTTTTTCAGCAACTGATTCCATAAATCCAAACATAAGGCTGGTAATTATGTACTTGGGTTCACACAGTTGTTCCATAAATAATAAAAAAGTAAGCTATTTAATTAAAACACACCCATTATCATAATTCTTGGTAACTGAGTTGCTGAATTATTTAAGAATGTGTTCATAATAGACCATACAAAGAATTTTAATTTAATTTGAGTCTTTAGATATATTCTTGGATATGGATACTTACTTGGTTATCTCAGCTATGATATTAAATATGCTCATATACAGTGTTTTCATTTGACATAAATCAAAAAATTTTAGTGCAACAACCTTGAAGAAGAAGTAGAAACGAATAAGGTATGGTCCTTTTACCCAAAAGTATAAGTTCAAGTAAAGAAGATGGGTGTGTGTGTGTGTCTGTGTGTGTCTGTGTGTGTGTGTCTGTGTGTGTGTGTATTTGTATGTAATATACATGTAATATAAAACACAACAAATAAAGGATAAGCTTTAATAAAACAAGAGAAAATATTAGAAAGAAAAAAGAGTCCTGTTTTCAAATTTGGGACAAAATAACCTCAGCTCCTATTATGTGTGCAAATGTTTCTTTCATTGTGCAAAGTTTTGCCAGATACTGCAGCATAAAACTGTATTCAGTCTATTACAGTTAAAATTAAGACATAATGGTTTTTAAAGTAAATAATAGGAAATTGAAATTTTTATAAAATTTCAGAGCCCAGTAAAAGCCATCCAAACAAAAGAAGCCATAATGTCACTTCTTCCTTCGTATCCTCCTCCGTGAACGACACAGAGACGGAAATATCAGAAGAGTGTGTCAAGGATGTGTGTGACCTTCATCACCTAAGTCCAAAATGGGGATTGCTTGCCACTTTCAGAGACCAGGAGTACTCCTAAAGAAATAGAAGCAGTCATTAAAAGTCTCCCAACCAAAAAAAGCCCAGGACCAGATGGATTCACTGCAGAATTCTACCAGACTTTCAAAGAAGACCTAATACCAACACTCTTCAATCTATTCCACAAAATAGAAACAGAAGGAACACTACCCAACTCCTTCTATGAAGCCACAGTTACACTGATACCAAAACCTCACAAAGACCCAACAAAGAAAGAAAACTTCAGACCAATTTCCCTTATGAATATCGATGCAAAAATATTCAAGAAAATTCTCACAAACCAAATCTAAGAACACATCAAAACGATCATTCATCATGATCAAGTAGGCTTCATCCCAGGGATGCAGGGATGGTTCAATACCAGAAAATCCATCAATGTAATCCACTACATAAACAAACTCAAAGAAAAAAACCACATGGTCATTTCCTTAGATGCTGAAAAAGCATTTGACAAAATTCAACATCCCTTCATGATAAAAGTCTTGGAAAGATCAGGAATTCAAGGCCCATACATAAACGTAGTAAAAGCAATATACAGCAAACCAGTAGCCAACATCAAACTAAAGGGAGAGAAACTCGAAGCAATCCCACTAAAATCAGGGACTAGACAAGGCTGCCCTCTCTCTCCCTATCTATTCAATATAGTATTTGAAGTTCTAGCTAGAGCGATTAGACAACAAAAGGAGGTCAAAGGGATACAAATTGGAAAGGAAGAAATCAAAATATCACTCTTTGCAGATGATATGATCGTATACTTAAGTGACCCAAAAAACTTCACCAGAGAACTGCTGCAGCTGATAAAC
>CM052711.1:29499609-29554616 GCA_028551405.1 Uromys caudimaculatus | reverse complement strand
ATGTGGCAGAGGAGGGCCTTGTTGGTCATCGGGGGAGGAGAGGCCTTGGGCCTGAGGGTGTTAGAGGCCCCAGTAAAGGGGAATGTCAAGGTGGGAATATGGAAGTGGGTGGGCGGGTGGGTGGGAGGTGGAATACCCTCATAGAGGTGGGGGAGGAGGAGGGGATAGGGGGTTTACAAACAGGAGACCTAGAAAGGGGGAAACATTGGAAATGTAAATAAAGTATCAAAACATAAAAATAAAAAAATAAAATAAAACTTTGATGGTGAATTCACGGACTCAGTTTATAAATGACCTTAAAACTTTCTGGACCAATAGGTTTACACTGGGGCCAGTTACAGAGAATTTGGCCATCAAAGAACAGCAGATAGCATTCAGTCTTTCTAAGTCAGAAAACAATATGGCAAAGAATTGCTTTTATAAAAATTACCTCCCCAAAATGAGTAGCACTAATTCTGAAGCCAGAAAGAGAGGAGGCAGCCAGCCCAGGCCAGCTCCTTCAGACGTTGGAGTTCTCCTCAGTGGTTATAGTCAAATCAAGTTCCCTTTATGGATTCTGTCTTCTGAGAAGCCTCCAGTTATCTCTCCTTGCCATGAGCCCTAAAGCCTTGAGTCTGTGCCACACTGTATAACCAGGCTGGTGTTCCAGGCAGGTCTTTATCGCTTCTCCAGCAAAGTCTGCACTTTGATAGCATTGATAGCACAGGGTGTACTATACTCAGTGTATTTCTTCTATCATTGTACCATTGATAATACCAAACACAAAATTGAAGTTATTTTCTTAAGAAATACATTGTTGATGTATTTGTTTGTTGGTTTGTTTGGGGAAGAGATGTGACTGCCCCTGTGCCACTGTGCATTTGTGGTGGTCAGAGGACAATCTGTAGGAGTTACTTCTCCCCTTTTACCACATGGTCCTGGGAATTGAACTCAGACTGCCAGGCTTGGCAGTAGCACCTATGTCTACTGAGTCATCTCACCAGCTTGTTAGGAAACATTTTTGGGATTTTATTTTTATGCCATGCTTACGTACAATCAAACTATCGATGTTTAGCTGCAAAAGAAATTTAAATACTCGAAAGAAACAAAGTATAGGCATGTAGTAAAGTAATATTTATTTGGGGGACTACAAAATGCTCAAACTTGCTGGAACATAAAGTTGGGGGATAGACTAGAGAGGGCTTATGACCATGTACCAAGCTGAAGTTATAAGCAGAAGACAGGGATAGAAGACTTTGGAAGTCATGGTAATTAATTCAGACTTTGTCCTGAAAGCAATGAAGAATCCCCAAAAGAGTGAAAAAAACCAGGACAGGAGACAGGGAAACTTGTGTAGCAGTCCAACAGAGAGAAGAGAGGCTTTGGTAAAGCAGTGATAACTGAAGAAAGGAGTCAAACTCAGAAACACAACATGGAAATAAAACCAAATGTGTGTGTGTGTGTGTGTGTGTGTGTGTGTGTGTGTGTGTGTGTGTGTGAGAGAGAGAGAGAGAGAGAGAGAGAGAGAGAGAGAGAGAGAGAGAGAGAGAGAATAAGAAGCACAGAATGACGTCCAATTTCCAGCTTAAGAAACTAAGGAAGCATCCACAGAGAGGAGACAAGGGAAGAACTGGAGGTTATGACATGAAATTACCTTCATGGGATGCTGGGTTGAGGCTTCCCTTGGATACATAAGCAGAACATACAGGAGGAGGCCAAACATCATGAGTCCTTAAGTAAAAGATCCCAGAACGAATGCCTGGATTCAGAGTCTTCCATCAGAGTTGGTAAATGAGCACTGGGGCCAGGGAGTTTAGTCAGACATGACGTTACGACTAAGGAAGGAAGAATTCTAGGGAAGAAAGACAGCAAAGGATGGGCAGTCCCTAAAGATGGCTGAAGAAGAAGGGCTGGAGTAGAAAGAGGAAAACCAGGACAGAGTGTGTGGAAGAACACAAACCACTGAAGCAAAGGGCCAGACCTCATCAATAAGGAGTACTCAAGGGTATCAAATGACAGACATGGGATTGTCCATTGTTAAACTCTTTGTCTTGGACAAAAGCAGTTATAACACAGTGCTGCAGCAGAGACCAGACTGTAGGGGGTTAAAAGTGAAAGATCCAAGAGGGAGAAGAGAAGCAGGTAAGTAAACTCTAAGTCAGCTTAAAGGGGCTCAGGTGCAGCAGGGAAATGCGTGGGCTCTGGAGTTAAGTCAGGGCATCCCTCTAGCCCCAGCCCATTTCTTCTATAAAAAGAGACAAGGAAATAGAAGAAACCTCAGCAATCGATAGACTAATGGGAGGATCAGAGGGGCAGAGAACCTTTCTCTACAGTCTAGTGGCAGGCCTTGGGCTCATTCTGGGGTAAAGGAAAGACCTCGTTTCCCTTTCTCTCCTGTGGCTGCCACTATAGGATACCACTAAGCCATCAGCAAAGAAGGACTCGTGGATGAAGGACACCATGGCAACAGCTGGATTCAATGTGCTACAATCTGGACTATCCAATATAGTAGCTTGTGGGTAAGTGTGGCAATTAAATTAAAACTTTAATTTTTTTTTCCATTAGCTATTTCACTAGCATGTTTCAACTGCTCGGTAGCCATGTGTAGCTAGTGGATACTATGCCTATCAGCACACTGTAAGTGTCTGTCATTTCTAAGCCTGGTGAGCACACTGCTATGGGGTGAAGAAGCTCTATCAGTGTGTTCTTTCAGGTTACCCCCAAAAGACAAGACCATTCCTCAGAGGCCCAGGAGTCCAACTTACCATTTATGGGTCTGGTTCCATCCAATCAGATTGAATCAAAAAGGAGTGAAGAGCTTCTAAAGGGCCTTCAGGGAGTTTCTGGGTAAATATTATGGTGAGCATCTTACGGGACTGGGTTAGAAGAGGGAGGACTATGAAGGGAGGACCACTTATCCCTAAGATTCAAGTGAAGGATGAAGAGGGTTCTTACACATGGCAGTTGATGGGCACTGCTGTAACCCCAACTGACCCATCTACAATATAGCAAAGACTCAGGGAAAAATCACAAAAATACAGCAACATTAAGGGTGTGCATGTACATACGAGCATATGTGTGTGTGTGTGTGCACGCGCACGCACATGCAGATATGTGTGTGCATGTGTACAAGCATGTGTGTGTACACGCAGATATGTGTGTGTGCGTACATGCTTGGGAGTGTGTGTGTGTGTGTGTGTGTGTGTGTGTGTGTGTGTAGATAAGAGCCAAGGGACCAGGACACCTGCTGCCAGATAGTGTTTTCTACATAACAGGAAAGCTGTACCCACAAAATCTCACAGTATGGTTGTCTGAATATGACCCACACAATGACACCACCACCGGCTGACATGCTAACAACCTGGCTGGCAGCAAACTCACAGGGCTCCAACCTTCAACTGTTGCTGAAAGAAAGGGAAGTTGTTTTGCCCAGGAATAATCTCCCTGATAGGTGATACAATCCCAGCTGGCCAGTCCTAAGTGCATGCACACATGAGTAACATTAAATGTACTCTGTAAGAGTGTGGGCGTGTGTATAAAACAATCGAAGAGGTCATGAGTTTGAGAGGGAGTTGGGGGGCACAGGACGAGTTGGGGAGGCGAGAAGGATGGGTGGAAGTGATATTCAATGCTCATATAGAATTCTCAATAATATAAAAAACTTAAATTTTAAAGCAGGTTTCAGTTAAAAACCCACTCATCTTTAAAATGATGCTTGGAACACTGGACTTTATAACTCACTTGCATGGGTGATGCTTTTTTATTTTAAAAAATTGTTTATTTGGGGGTGATTATAATATAATTATCTCATTTCCCTCTTCCTTTTCCTCCCTCCAAACCATCCGTATACCCCTCTTTGCTCTCTTGCAAATTGATGACCTCTTTTTAATTATTGTCACATACAAAGATGTATACATACATATATATATTTCTAAATACATAAATACAACCTGCTCAACGTGAATAATGTTATTTGTATGTGTGTTTTCAGGGCTGATCATTTGGCATTGGGTAACCAATCTGTATGCTCTTCCTTAGAGAAGGCTCTTTCTCCCACTCTCTGCATTCTTTATGCTAAAGTAGAGGAGTGATACTTTCAACGTCTTCTTAATTTGCCCAAACTTAAGAGTTCTACCTGATAACCATCCCAGTCAGGGACCAAACATTCAAACATTTTATCCCTAAACTTGGATATGAGTCAAACAAAACAAAACAACCCCCAAAAAACCAAAAACCAAACCAAACCAAAACACCATCTATTATACCCTGGTAGCCAAGCTCTGGCTGCACAGGAGAGGGACACTGTGGTGTAAAGAGTAGGAACAAGGAATATCATTGCTTTAGGAGTTATTTTTGCTGTAGGGAAACATGAAAGGAGTGTGTAGTGGTAAAGCCCTGCCCTGCTGGCTCCAGCGTTTAGTTGTAGGTTTAAACTCTCTGCCTTTGAAAAACGGCAACAGAGGCATTCCTTGGGATCTGGAAAGAGACACAGTGAAGGTCCCAGCCCCCAGCATTTTCATGGTGCTCACATAACAAGATCTGAAGTAAGCTCCCTGTATCGTTTCAAGTGTGAGAAAACAGGTGTTCAGATCTCCACAGCAGACGGGAAGCTAAACTGACCTTGGGGTCTGCTGCTTACAGTGGGGTGATGTGTCTTTAATGGTCCGTGACTGGAGCTTTCGTTCTCTTAAACCAAGGACTACATAAATCTCAGGGACTCAAGAGGCAATTTGTGTCCAAGAATGAACACAAGAAGGGCATAAGAATTTGAACTTTCACTTCCCAAGACACTCGGTGAAGGCATTTGCCCTTGTGTTCAAACAATGTGACTGCTGGGAATGCCGGAAGCTGACAGGCCACTGGCCCAGGCCTTATTTTCTCAAATAGCAAAGATGAGGTAGGTTACCTAAGAAAATATAATTTAGAAGACTTTCCCCCCTACAAGGAAGAAGGACAAATTAAAATCTCTTAAGTCATGAGGAAAGTTGATAGTTTCATCTGAAATGTTGAACTTTTAGGTTCAGAAATTATATCATTATAGTTAAAGTACCAAGTTTTAGAAGTCAGGAAATTCCAAGGCCAGCCTTCAGCAGAGCTTACTGAGGCTGATTGCTCAGGGCACATATTTTATGGCCCACAGTTAACAAACAACTGTGAGATGGAAAAGGAAGCCCTTTAGTGGAGAATAGATTCTGTGGCAGAAAGAACCTGAGATGTCCTAAACACTACTCTAAAAGTAAAGATTCTGTTAATCTTGCTTTAGCATTTGCTTTTCCTTCAAAAACAAAACAAAACAAAAACAAAAACAAAAACCTTTTAGATCAAAAATTCAGCTCCATTGCAAACGTCACACATGTCTACACAAGTCACTAACCCACAAACCTGAGGGCTGGGACTCTCGTGACAACTCACTGAAACTCTTAGGAACCAGGGGCCTATTTTCTTCAGTCCTAGACTTTTCTTTTCTATCTTTGGAGCTAAGAAATACTTACATAATTATCTTCAAATATGGCTTGATTTTTCTTCCTTGATGGAAACAGCATTCCCGCCAACTTTAAAATTTATAGCTACGACCATATTTTCTTAATTTTTCAAAGCACAGAAAATGCCACAGTCCTTCAAAGTGATTTTGAAATGAATATTTCCCCATCTTCATGATTACCTCACGTCACACTGAATGTACTCCGCATACAAATGGAAAGAACATTTACCTTTGATTCTTAGTGCAAAACATTATCTTTGATGGGATTACTAGAAAAACGAGGGACGGAATAAACAGAGGCTAAATCTGATCAAGCGTGCATCAAGTGTGCTGTATGCATATATTGAAAACCATTACTATGTAGTTACCACATATTAATGAAAAATTAAGTATTGCCTTTGGAATAATGAAATTAGCACCTAAAAATATTCCAGAAGCAATCATATGTAAGTTATTACACACTTTAATACAAAATAAAAGAGCATGGCTGGGGAGACAGCTCAGTGGGTAACAGCACTTGCCATCCAAGCACGGGGCTTTGGTGCAAACCCTCAGCCCCCACTCACACAGCCACTCATGGCTGTAGGTGCCAGTAACCCTAGCATTGGGAGTCGGAAATAGATGAGTCCCTGGAACTCACTGGCCAGCCAGCCTAGCAGAAACGGTAAGCTTCCAGTTCAGACACCAAGTCTTAAAAAAGGAGTAAGGCACAGAGTGATAGAAGACAGCCGACTTCATCCTCTGGCTTGCATATGTGTGCATGGGCACATGCTCCTACATGCCCACCATGCAGTATATACCACATAAATACATACACATATGTACTACAAACCACACACACACACACACACACACACACACACACACACACACCACAAACACACACACATTTAAAAGAAAACCAGTGAATCCTGTGATCAAGTTATTTTGTTTTTATCTATGGGAAGGGAAAGCGGGGAGAGGAGAACAAGGCAGACAGAGAGGTAGAAGGGTGAGGCAGAGAGAGGGATAGAGGGGGGAGAAGGAAGGGAATGAGAGAGATGAGAGAGAGAGAGAGAGAAAGAGAGAGAGAGAGAAACTTACCTTAACAGACTACACTATAGTTTTGTTTTGTTTTGTTTTGTTTTAAAAAACACATTTCCATCTAATTTCTATTTTCATTGATTTATTCTAACAATTCTCAGAGGGACATATGATAGAGATCATTCCTTGTTCTGTTTGTTAAATCAGTAAGAGGAAAAAAAAAGCAACAACCCAGCTGCTGGCTCCCAGACCAGTTCTTTAAAAGAAAGTTTGGGGGAGAACTATGCAGCCTTCCAATCTTCTGGGAAAGTTTTAACAGAATTTCTTCTTTTCCATCAACAAAATATAGCCCAACTCACTGGCAAGCAGACCCGTCCCCTGGATCACAGAGACGCTGTACCAAAGGCCGTGTCTAAAAGTTCTAGACTTGAACATTTTCTTTGAAAACCTAAAAATCAATATAATAATGTATCCCTGCAGCCTCTGAGGCAAAATATACTGAAATTTATTGGAAAAATAAATAAACTCTAGCCTATCAAAAGAAAGAAAGCAAAGAACAGAGGGTGCTGGGTAGATTGACAGACGGAGAGTTAGGTAGGTGGGTGGGTGGGTAGGTAAGTGGATAAGTTGGTAAGTAGGTAGGTGGGTAGGTACGTGAGTAGGTAGGTGGGTTGGAAGGTAGGTAGCTATTAATCTGGGAAAAGGGGGTAATAAAGCTAGGTAGAGTTGTACACACCTGTAAACTCAGTGCTGGTGTAGCAGAGGCAGGAAGATCCATAGTTCAAGACCATCTTTGGCTACATAAAGAGTTTTAGGCTAACCTGGACTAGATGAGACCATATCTCAAGGGGGAAAAATCCACAACGTTCAGTAAAGTTTAAATTGTAACAATGATTCTGTGATACTTTTAAGCCTTGAGTCTTTCCAAAAGGCATTGTGCTTTTGGTCCATCTTCTTAACTTGGGGTATGCCTTAAGGTAGCAATATAATAACCTTTTAGCTTTTGACACACTTCATCTAGCTTACTTACATAGCTACCACATGTTTGTAAGATCCTAATTGGTGTTTTCCCATCACAAAAACCAACATTGAGGGCAGAATTCCTATAATTTCTAATGATGTAAAGATAACATTCATCTTTCAAACTCCTCAGAGAAGCCAGTGAGACAACTGAAGAGCTTGCCACTTTAAGGTCTTACATACCTGGCACTTATTAGACAGCCCTCTGAAAGGCCAATGATCATGTCTCTGTCTTTATGGCTCCTGTATAGGAACTAGAACAGAACTGCCTGGAGTTGACTGACTGAAGGGAGAACTGTGAGAAATTCTCAGATCTCCTTCTAGACCAACAAGGGAAAGATACACACTGAAGGCTAAGTAATTTTACAGAATATGAGCAGGAAATGGGGAGGGCCATGGGACAAAAAGGGAGAGCACAGGTCTACAGGAAAGGTTCATGTGGTAGACACCCATACAGACACTGTGGCTAAAGGACAACTGGGTAAGGGAGCATGTTTATCATAGAGCTCTGAGATGTTCACCCATAGCACACTGATGGGAACGGCCGGAAACATTAAACAGTGAGAGCCACTGGATGAAGCAGGACTGACACCATGACTTCAGCCATGAAAAAGCTGCAGCTTCAGTTAGAACGAGATGCTCTCCTTTGGGTAATTGACATTCTCCTGCCTAAAACGAACCTATAAATCTCTCAAGTCACTACTCAGTTTAGATCACATGATCTGTGTATGCTTCTTCTAAGTCTGGGTATAATAAAATAAATTGGGTTGACACTTTGGTGTGTCTTGTTTTCCTTTGTCCCTGTTCTTGGACATGCAGTTCAAGTGAAAGCACATAAATTCTTTCATTTTTATACTTAATATAAAATAGGGTCTACTTTGTACTCTTTAGATTGTAACAACTTACTTGCCATGTTAGAGCTAGAATGGAGATTCTTAAAACATAACAACTGGCACCATTGATGAGAAAAAAAAAATATAGTGAATTCAGAATCTTAAAATATAACATAATAAATAACTATCTGTATGCATGACCTGTGAATAATAGTAATATATAAACAAAGGTATATAAGTCATATACATTTTATAAAATGGTCAGTCTAACAGATCATCTGAATTTTAAAAGAAATTTTAATGCCCCCTCATTGTAGTATAGGGAAGTCCAAACAGCTCACTATTTTGGATCTTATGGGTTGTTTGTTTGGATTTTATTTATATGGCTTTATCTATTGTGTTTTGAGACTGGCTCTAACTTGGGGGCTCAAGCTGGTAGAATTCAGCTCACAACAATCCTCCTGACTCCAAATCCCAAATGCCATGATTACAAGTGGGAACAGCCACACCCACCTTGAATTGTAGTTGATATTATTTGATATACGATACAATTTTAATTGTATTTGACATTAATTGAAGAAAGAATATTACCCAAATCTGTATGTGTGATTATTGTTGTTCATTTATGGTAGTTCAAGTACAAACTGAAGATCATCTTCCAAAATTATGAGTATTGAAGACACATGTCTGTATATGCTGTACAAGAGACCCAAATACCGTCTTTTCTCAAGAGAATAATAAATTTCCCTGCTCCATAACTACAGGGCTCTAGGGTAGATGGACTCAGAATTACCCTGACCCAGACTGTCCTGTCAAAAGAAAGTATTGCTGTAGTAGAAATTAATAACATGTGTTTAAAAGAAAAGTAGTAGGAACACATATGACAATCAGTTATCTCACGTACTTTGCAAAGCCGATGAAGTCCTCATGGTTGGTGTTAATGTAAGAGACTTGAATGTCAATCAATAGCAGAACCTAGAAGACAGAGAGAATCACTGTCATGATGCCCCACCTTCGAAATTCTCATAGGTTAAATTCAATCATTGCTCATGTTATTTATCAGTATTTGGCTTTTAAAGTGATCTTTTGATCACTTTAAAAAGGGTTTCCCTTTTGGAGTCCTTTGCACTCTAAATATACAAGTTAAAAATCTTCGTGGTGGGTCAATCTGAGTATCCTGTGATGAGAATAGCACTGCAGTTCACACACAGGTGCTGCCTGCTATCGCAGCACAAAACCTAGACTTACTTTATTCCTCTAAAGTGGAAGCTTTGTTCTAAGAAAGGCAAGAATATATAAGCAATATTACTTCTTGGTTTTCTTAGCCTTTTCCATCATTTTCTTTTCTAAAATTTCATTAATTTATTTACTTATTCACTTTGCATCCTGATTACAACCCTCCTTCCTCCTCTTCTCTCAGTCCACCCTCATGTATCTCTCCCTCCATTACCCCCTCTCCTTCTCCTCAGAGAAGGGGAAGCCCCACCTTGGGTACCACCCTCCCTGGGACATCTAGGCCAAGCAGGACTAAGCATATTCTCTCCAACTGAGGCCAGACGAGGTAGCCCAGGCAGGGGGAAGGGGACCCAATGGCAAGGAAGAGAGACCTAGATAGTTACTGCTCCAATTGTTAGAGGACCCACATGAAGACCAAGCTGCACATCTGCTACAAATGTATAGGGTCCAGCCCTTGCATGCTCTTTGGTTGGTGGTTCAGTCTCTGTGAGCCCACATGAGCCCAGGTTAGTTGACTCTGTAGGTCTTCTTGTAGTGTCCTTGACCCCTCCATCTTGATCAAGTCTTTCTTTTTTTTTTTTTTTTTTGATACTTTATTTACATTTCAAATGTTTCCCCCTTTCCAGGTCTCCCCTTTGGAAATCCCCTATCCCCTCCCCCTCCTCTGCCTCTATGAGGGTATTCCACCTCCCACCCACCCACCCACTCCCATCTTCCCTCCTTGGCATTCCCCTATACTGGGGCCTCTAACACCCTCAGGCCCAAGGGCCTCTCCTCTCTAGGCAATAGAAATACTTCATTTATCAACTCCAAAAAGGAATTGATACACAAAGAAATGCAGAACTTGCTTCAGAGGAGTGTAGTTCATTATCAGCAAAAGCTCAGTTAGCCCATCATCTCAACAGGGGATGCTTCTCTGGGATTTCAGCCTCAGTTACATGACATTATGCTCCATTAGTATACCCTGCCTCATTTCCTGTAGAGCACCAGTGAGTACTTGATCCAGAGGAGATTTGACATACTCTGCACAGAGCTCTATTTGACATGCCTCATGATTGGCCAGGGCCTGGACCATTGTCTCGAACAACATGGGTATTGGGGGGATTTATGAAGGAGTGGGTTAAACACATGGCAAGCAACACAGAGATGCTCTTCACTGTTAGATGCTTAATACAGCTTAGAGATATGGAAGGTCTCCTTGTGAAGAAATGTCCAGTGGGCAGCCACAGGGGCTGAGTAATGCAAGAAGGGAGTGGCGCAAGCAAAAATTGCCAGAGAGAGGCTTTATTTCTTCTGGGGATTTTCAAATGAACTTCTCTCATTATGTTGCCTTTTGGTCCTTCAACTATGCTATATCCTTTTGAGGATGCTGAGACTTGGTGACTTGTAAAAAATTAAGAACCTCTGCCTGGTCTATACTTTCTTTTTTTTTTTTTTTTTTTTTTTTTGAGCCTTTATTTTTCTTTTACAAGAAAAGGAAGAGGAAGATGACAAAGAGGAAAAATGTCTTATGTAGCCCAGGCTAGCCATAAATTCACTGTGTGTGCAAGAATGATTTTCAATTCCTGACCCTCTGCCTCTATCTCTGGTGCTAGGAATAAAACTTAGGGTTTGGGTCATGCTAGGCAATCACTGTACCAGTTGATCTGCTTCTGAGAGCCACAGTGAGGGCTTTTGCACTGAGTATCTTCACTGTCGGGGTCATTAAAGAGCACCAGAGTCATCATAACAATTAAAAGGCACATGCTTTTCATAACTCTCCAGTATGGGTGTTTCCTTGGTAATATCTTCCCTAATTCTGACCACCCAGGACAAGGCCTTCCTATGCCATGATTTGATTCTACAATACACAGGTATCATACATCACCATAACACCTATTGTGTGTGTTTGCCACAAATGTAATGAATTGTTTGCATCACATTTTGGTTTTATGATTTTTCTCAACAGAAGTAGGTACAGTCTTCAGCCACACCATCCAAAATGCATCCAATGTCTTCAGAAGCAGGGACAATATTTTATTCCTCATCTTATCCCCAGAACTGAGCATGATATGTAAAATAGATGGCCAATAAATGCTTGTGGTTTTAGTATTTTTTAAACTATCTATGAATCTAAAAGAATGGTCTTTTTTTTTAATTTTATTTATTTATTCATTTATTTATTATATGTAAGTATACTGTAGCTGTCTTCAGACACCCCAGAAGAGGGCATCAGATCTCATTACGGATGGTTGTGAGCCACCATGTGGTTGCTGGGATTTGAACTCATGACCTTCGGAAGAGCAGTCGGAGCTCTTAACCGCTGAGCCATCTCTCCAGCCCCAAGAATGGTCTGCTTTAATATGAGAAATTTTTTCCATATAATTAGTACATGGCCAGTTATGGTCAGAATAGTACCTAGTACTCAGTACCCAGCACTGTAGGCCCTGAGGCTTTGCTTTTGTGGCTAATCTCAACTAGTCATCTGACCAAATCTTGCTGAGAATCACAAAGGGACCTGCCAAAGATAGATTTTAACAACCACTCTGAGTCTACTCTGCTACCCAAAAATTAAGCCAGAGCTCAGGGACTGTTAGGCTAACAATGTTGTATGTTCATGAAAAAAAAAAATTCCATATCAGACACAAATTGATTTTATCTCTCGAAACTACTGAGGAATGATTATTAATTTACCTATAGTGTTACCTCTATCCTCCCACAAACCAAGTCAGATTCTCCTAAATATTATATTCTCCAGACTCATTTGCCAAGATTCCACACCTATAAAGTATAATGTTTAAGTACAAATAAATTGTTCCTCCATAAAGAGTGAAATGTCTACATATTTGCCAGCAAAGCCCACAGCTACTGTGAGCACCCTGGGCAGAGATACACATTAACTTGGACTGCAGTTTGGAAAAGAGTGGAAAAATAAAAGCTATGGCTCTTCTCATGCATATTCCTGGAAACTGGGAGTCTGGGTTCACTCAAGGCTAACAGCCAGGTTGCATGTGGGAGAGGAAGAAAATGGTACACTTTTTCTTATTTTTTTTCACTTTTTCAGAGTTTCTTTCTGTGGTTTTACACAGTTACTGAATAACAGTTGAAGAAAAACAAATTTGCTCCTTATAGCGGCAGTAACTCACAAAGACTACTTTGACATGCCATGAGGTGTATAGAAACAGCTGGAAGAATGGCTGGTGCACATGATGTTCTAAAGACCCTTAAGAACAAAACTTACAGATTTATGAGTTCTTGTGTTTACTTTGAGGATTCGTTTTCCACCCTCAGTGTTTCCTGGGCAGGGGTGGTTAATCTGTCCATTTAAAAAGATTTGTTTTAAAAAAGAAAGTAAATGGTAAGAATATCTCAAAGTATTGCAGAGACAGAGACTTGAGGGAACGGAGCGCTCTGATGAGATGTCCCAACGGTACAAAGGCTCACGACAGCACACAGCCCAGCATTTAAATGGGACATCTATCCAAAATGACATGATTCTGATTCCAAAATGTGTTTCTCCTGGTAAGTCTAAACAAGGAGAGACTTCAAGCTCCTAGAGGTGGTGACTGGATATCAGAATGGGTACTCAGGTTATTCCTTTAAGAGGAAAACCTGAAACTAGACAGAGGGTTCAGCGGTTAAGAGTACTTGATACCATGAAGACCCATATCTGGAGCCCAGTACCACAATAAGCTGGGAACCCACTATATGCCTATGACCTCAGCTGAGAGAGAGAGAGAGAGAGAGAGAGAGAGAGAGAGAGAGAGAGAGAGAGAGAGAGAGAGGGAGAAGAAAATTTCCTGGGGAGGGGGATTTTTTCCTGGAGCTTGATGCCTTCTAGCCTAGCCAAGAAAGTATTAGTCCAGGGGTTCTCAACTTTCCTAATGCTGTGATTCCTTTAATATAGTTCTGCAGGTTGTGGTGACTCCTTCAACCATAAAATTATTTTCATTGCTACTTCATAACTGTAATTTTCTACTGTTATGGATCATGATGTAAACATCCAATGTGCAGGATATGTGATATGCGACCCTGTGAAAGGGTCGTTCAACCCTAAAGGGATCACGGCTCACAGGTTGAGAACCACTGCACTAGCCAACCTCATACTGAGAGTTCTGAAGGTCTTCTAAAGGTCTAAAGAAGACTCTAAAGAACAAGTGGAGAGTAATACATAAGCATACTCAATTCTCTCCTCTAGTCTCTGTGCACATACCTGTACACACGCATACATATGTACTCAGTGTGTTATACCCCCTCTCGCATGAGTAAATAATAAATACTTATAAAAGGGGAGAGACGCCCATCCCATCTCCAGCCCCCTTGTGGAACTGGCCCATCAGAGACACAAACGGAAGGCTTCTTGCAGTCAGGGCAGGCTGCTGTCTCCCATCTCTCCCATGCCTCATGAAGTGAATTACAGCTCAAGTTAATTCTATGGTTTTAATCTGAAAATGGTACTCATACGTTCATGCTTCAAATCTCTGCCCTTATTTCATGGTGCTATTGGGATAGTTCTGGAACCCTGCTGGAGAGCTAGCTGGCAGAAGTCACCAGGGGTGGGCTCTTGACAAATATATTCAACCCTGGTTCCAACTTCACTCCTTGCTTTCTGGTTTGTCAGCATGTCAACAGACTCGGTCCCATACTCCTTCCCAAACTGTGAGGTTTCCCCGTATCTTCCCATCGTGATGGACTGGAACCCTTTGAAACTGTAAATCAACAGAAGTATTCCCTCCTGAGGTTGTTTATTCAGATGCTGTAGTCTCAATGATGCAAAGTAATGAATACAGATAGGTACTAGACACACAGTTGCTGTGACTCAACTGACCATGTAGTTCCTCGGTCTTTGGAGCTAGTTTATGGGAGGGATTTGAAAATATGGAGATATGGGATTTTAAAAAACCTTAGAATGTTTTATATTGTATGATTATTATATTCTGGCAAAGCATTTGTCTATGTTTGGCCTGTGTCTTGAAATTTTTAAGACTGAATTCAAAGAGTAATGGACCGATTATTTAGTGAGGGAACTTCAAGACAGCATAGAATTCAGGCATGTGGTATGGTTTATTGCTAGCTGCTTTTAGTAAGATTCACAGAAAGAATTGGGAGCAAAAAAGCAAAATATGTGGAAAAATGCTTTTGGGGAAGGAAAATGAACTCACTTGCATTGGCAGGTAAACAGCAGTAGCTGCTAAAGTTTTTAAAGCCCTTAGTGAAAATCCAAGTGGTTGCACAAGATAACACTGGGGCCTCAAGAATATTTTGGGTGTTGGACAGATTTCACCCATCAGAGATCCCAGTTATAAAACTTCAAACTCAGAAGACTTCCCCTTGAGAAACAACGACCACCTCCAGAGCATCCTGCTCACAAAGGGCCACATGTAAAAGTGTTCCCCAGATTCAGCCACCTAGGCCATCAGAGGTCACTACAGCCTCAGCCAAAGAGCCTAACCGCTCTTCAGGCCAGACAGGACACCTGGCATTGTCCATAAAGTGCTGCCGTTTGGATTTGAAATGTCTCCCATGGGTTATGTTTTGATAATCGTGCTCTTGTGGAAGGCTGCTGACATTTTGGAGGTGGATCCTGGCTGGAAGAAGTGTGTCACCTTGGGTGAGTCTTTGAAAGTTATGACCATGTGTTGTGCAGGACTATCCTCTGAGCCAAACCGCCGTGTTTTTGAAGTTCTGGTTGTGCCTACTCACCAAAGATCTTTACAGCTGGGTTTGTTGACTATTGGCTTTCCCTCTTAGAAGGATGGTGGGGAGGGTCATAGGTCCCCTACCTGAATATCCTGCCAACCCTTCCAACCAGTTGTGTGCAATTCTGAAGTAATTGCACATGGCCTTTCAGTTTCTGAGGACTAGAGTAGTGAATCTCAACCTTCCTAATGCTGTGACTCTTTAATACAGTTCCTCATATGGTAACCCCCAACCATAAAATTAGTTTTGTTGCTACTTCATAATTGTAATTTTCCTACTATTATGAATTGTAATGTAAATGTCTGTTTTTTGAGGGCCTTAGAGTACCCCTGTGAAAAGGTCGTTTAACCTCAAAGGGGTCATGAACCATAGGTTGAGAACCACTGGGCTAGAGACTACATCTAGGGGAGGATTAGGGGAGGAGACTCCATCTATGCAACCATGGAGGTGTCACCATCCACCGTGAGTAGAGACTTTCTATAGTGGCTGCTTTAGGGTCACCCATTCTCCTGCCTAAAACTACTGACCCATAACTCTGTGAGAAAGCCTAATAAACTCACTGGCTCCCCTACACACGCTTACTCAGCTTCTCAGTTTGTTACAAACACACAGCACTATCAGACTGCTAGGAGTGTTAGGACCAGACTCCAATGGCAATACTGTGCCTGACTCTTTGAGGCTAGCATGGCATAAAATCAGTATAGCCCAGACAGAAGTAGTGCCTTTTGTCCTAGTCACTTTAGAAGCTTATGTCTTCTGATGTAAATCCTTGGCTCTGCCTTATGGCCCTGTAATCCAGGACCATGCTCCCGTCAGAAAGTCTAGTATAAACTTAGGTCTGTGTAGTCACCGATCTGTCTGCTCACATTCTTCAGTTTCGTGAACTTTGGGGTTCTCAGACACTAGGACATGGTTGTTCCAGAACAAATGCTAAACTGAATATATCATTTTAGTAAAACAAAAAAAGAAATTAAAAAAAATATGAAAAAGTCAATATGAAAATGTCAATACCTGGTCATAAAGATGGTTAAAACAATACATTACTTTTTTCTCAATATTGTTTTTACTTAGAATTTCTATGAATTAGGTTTATATACTATCATTTGAATGTTATAGCCTAAAAATACAAGTTAAAGTAGTATCTTATTTATTTATGATCATATGTCTAGTTGGTTCCTTTGAGACCAGGTCTGCAATGGGTTTTTTTCACTGTCAACTTGACACAACCTCTTGCCACCTGGAAAGAGTCTCAGTGAAGGGCTGTATATATTAGGATGGCCTGTGGCCATGTCTGTGAGGGTTTCATTTCTTGGTTATTTGATGTGGAAAGGCTCACTCTGAGTGTGGTCATTTCATAGTCGGCCCTGATCAGATTAGTGGGATTGATCAAGGAAGAGCCACATAGCCCTCTCTCTGTGTCCTTGGCTGTGGGCATGATGTAACAAGCTGCTTCCAGTCCCTGGCACCTTGGAAGTTCTGCAATGATAGACTATGGCCTTGAACTGCAAGCCAAAAGAAATCCTTTTTCTCCTAAGCTGCTTTTCAACTGGCTTATTTTATCATAGCAAAGTAAATGAAACTGGACCGGGCTCTCATGTTGCCCAGCCTAGCCTTGAACTGGCTGCATAATAGAGAATGAGCCGGAATTCCTAATTCTCTTGCCTCTGCTTCCTAAGTGCTGCAATTACAGGCATGTGCATTAGATTTTGAACTAAGTTTTATTGGTCCATTACATGGGGAGAAGGAACTTCTAGCTTGGGACTATATGTCTGGTCCCTGGCTTCGTTTCACTGGCTCGTGAGTTAATGCTGGCTAAGTTACAATACCTCTATTCTCTGCTTTGGGCTGCTATCCAAGACTGTAAAAGCTGGAAAACAAGTGGAAATTATAAATAGTGGGCAGTTAATTTTCAAAGCACACTGATAAAAAGCAGTAACAATGAGTCCTGAGCTTAAGCAGGGAACTGGTTTCCACTAGGGTCCCTTGCAAATGTCACAGTCAGCCAAGCTTCTGACACTGTCCCCTCATTTCCTGTTTCCACCCCTCCCCCATCTGCATTGACTCTATGCAAGTGTGTATGTGTGTTTCTCTTCCTGTGGCTTCTACTCTCTCTATTTTTCCTCCTCTTTTTCTTTTTTTTCCCCTGTTCCTCTACTCATCTGACAATCACAAAACTCTTGGAACACTGACTTACAGAGGTGCTCAGAGACCATATAGAATGGCGTCCCAATTCTGCCCAGGGGGGAAGAAACCACCACCAACAGTTCCAAGAGGTGATTTTCACAAGAACATACTGTTATTTGGGAGAGAACACATGGCCTAAGTCCAGTGTTCCCTTCACACGATGCTTGCAGCTGTGTCGTGGAAGGACATTTGAAAGCCAGTGTTTTCCACTATCATGTTGATAAGTAACTAAGAAAAAGCCATTTTGACATAAGAATTTGTTATTCTTTCCTCAAATAAGTATCCTCCCTGAAAAATAATCTTTCTGAGTCAGAGAGCTGGGGTTCGAAGACGCTTTCAAGGACATTCCTTACAAGCCATGGGAATTTGTAAGATGGTTCTGAATGTTTAAAAGATTCAGTCCTAAACATCTTTCTTCAATGTACATTTCACAGGAAAGTTCATAGAAACCTATAAGTAAAGCGTTTAGAAAATTCTCAATACACTGGTGCAAATATGCACACCCTAAGTGAGAAACCCATCTAAGAGAAAAAAGTGCATTATGTTTCTGGACTCCCAGTTATCCATTAGCTGTGCATATATGCTAGAAAGATACACATGGTGGTCATAGAAGGTGGAGGGGAAAATAAGAGAGTTTACTATTTGGGAGGCAGGCTGTTCTTAGTTGTTTATTTGTTCACTGAGACAGTCTTACACTGTAGCTCATTCTGGCCTCTGCCTCTTCCTCTCAAGAGCTGAGATTGTGTGTGAGCCCCTATACTTGGCTCTGAAATTCTATTAATGATTTAAAAACTTTTAGACTTCTAGGTTGGATTCTTGTTTATATTTTAGCATGCATGAGGTATTAGTATAGTAGTAACATATATAATTTATAAAAAGTAAATAAGAAGTTGTTATATGCTTCACTGTTCTGTCATTGAGGACTAAGGCCAATATCTTGGTAAAATCCTTCCACTCCCCACAAAGGACCCAGCCACCAGACAAGGTCTCACTCACCTGGTCCTTCGTCTTCCCTTCTCGCTCACGGATGTGGTTAGCAACAATCCTTTCAGTTTCTTCACAAAGTCTGGGGAAGTTTGCCAGCTGTCAAGAAAACATGTCTGGGCATTAATATCACACAAAGATTGGACCACAAAAACAGAAATAGAGATGTGTGGTGTTATTATAAAGGCTGATCTTTCTGAGAGCAAAAGAGAGACATGAACTTCTGAAGGAGAGAAACACCCGCAGCCCTGTCAACTATGAGGAGATGCCTCAAACCCAGCACAGCTGTTCTCCAGAAAGAAAGCAGAAACCCGGTATCCTGGATAGATTATTCTCAACTGGACAAATGCTGAAGTTATTTGGGAAAAGGGCTCTTAATAAAGAAAATACCTCTGTAAGATTTGCCTATAGGCAAGTCAGTAAGTAGTGCATTTTCTTAATTAATGATTGATGTGAGGGGGCCTAGCCCATTGTGGGCAGGGTCACCCATGGGCAGGTACTTTTGCCGTATATAAGAAAGTAGGCTGATTCAGCCATGGGGAGCAAGCTAGTAAGCAGCACTCTACCATGGTTTTGTATCAATTCCTGCCTCAGGGTTCCTGCCTTGATTGAGTTCCTGCCCCGACTTCCTTCAGTGATGCGTTGTAAAAGTGTAAGCTGAAACAAACCCTTTCCTCTGCAAGTTGCTTTTGGTCATGGTGTTTTATCACAGCAAAAAACCCCTAAGACACTAGGCAAATGCATGCAGGTTTGTCAGGACTTTTTGGCTACTGAAAAGAAATCAGAAAAGAAACAGTAGCTTTGACAGAGATAATAACATGAGGGACTAGAAAAGAATGAACTGGCCAATAGCTGTGCCAAGTAGATGATGAATTTCAATGATAAGAAAACACGTACGCCTTAATAGTAACAAAATAGCATAATACAAACAAACAAGAACAAGATTCAAGTAGTAAATATATAGTAGTCCATGGGGAAAGGTAAACAATAAACCGACTTAGTGCTGCTGCAGAGGAAAAGAGTAGATACTATGTTGCCAAGTTGCTGCTTTTATTTTTGCAAGACAACAGGTGAAGTTAGGTTAAGATCCCTGCGGTTTACCTGAGAGTCAATGAAGGCAGTCTTCCTGAGGAAAATGAGGGAAATGTTTATCAAGAACTTCAAATCACACACAACGTTTCTTTCCGTGTTTGTCTGTCTGTCTGTTTCTCTTTTACACACACACACACACACACACACACACACACACACACACACACACACACACACACGTTTCAACATAACAACCTCCCAGAATCCTGAAATAAAATCACAAAGACTTTTATTACAAGATTAATTGGAATGGCAAAATGTAACTAACAGGAACTTAATACCTAAGTATCCAATAATATTAAACAAATCAAAGTAGACTCATTTATAAGTGGCCATTACAAATTATGCTTTTAATTAGTGTATTTATTTGAATTTATTTATGTGAATGTATGCATGCCTATGTGACTGACTGTGTGTGCTTATGCATGGATGGATATGTTCGCACCTGACTGTAAGGCTAGGATAGAGTTTTGGTGCCTTTTCAATAACTCTCTTCCCATTTCTTCGAAGCCGACTCGCTCCGTGACCCTAGGGCTTACTCTTGGCTAGACTGGAAGCTGGCAAGATGCAGCAAGCTTCTACAGTCCTCAGAGCTGGGGTTTCAAACTTTTGCAAGTCTACTGTCTGTGAACAGAGAAAACTGAACAAACATGATACAGTATTAGCAGTAGCGACTCTTTTAACTCTATATACATTTACTCCTCTGCAGAGGTTTCTATAATAGAGTATTTTTATACTGCTATCGAAAATGCAGAAAATCAACTACTTTCATAACCTAGTAAGGGAAATCACTTGCTGTCCAAGCATGGAGACCAAGGATGATGTCTCAGAAACGTGTGTAAAAAATCAAATCCATGTGTGGCTGCACATGTCTGTTATCTCATTCCTGGGAAGGTTGAGAAAGGAGGGGCTCTGAGGCTCACAGGCCAGCAAGGGCAGACTACAGGACAAGTCCCAGGCTAATAAGGGAGCCTATCTCAAAAAATACAGTGGGCAATATCTGAGGTTGTCCCCTGTCCTCTCCACAAATGCATACCGTATATGCATGAACACACACACACACACACACACACGCACACACACACACACACACACACACACAGAGACAGAGAGACATAGAAAGGGACAGAGAGATAGAGAGAGACCAGAGAAGTATTAACTCAGTCTTATCTGAATCTTGAGATGTGCATTCTTTTTAAATCTTACTTCATGGGTTATTGGCAAGATACAAATAAATTTCCCATTTCTGAAACACTCTACCAGAGAGTCTACCAGCCAAACAATCCTCGGACACATTGAGAATGCTGCAGAGTATCTTTTTTGAGGCTTATAATCAAAGAAACGTAGCCATCAATTTGAGAGGGAATGAAGGAGAGTGGTGGAGAGCTAGGAGAGACGAGAGGGAAGGGTTCTATGCTCATGTGCACATGTGTATCTGTGCAAGTAGGCATGTGTACATGTGTGTGTGCCTGCATGCATGTGTGTGCTCAGCTTTCTAAGCTTGCTATCCATTGAGCTCAATTTTATCACGAAAGCAACCTGTAGTTTTATACCAACAACTGACACAAAAGCAAATATACTAAATTATAAGGAAACAACAAAAAACTGAAAAGAAAAAAAAAAAGAAAGAAAGAAAAGAAAAGCCCTGACCTCACACGTGTGTGGGGATGGGGGGTGGGTGGAGGACTAGAGATAACACCAGGCAATGCGAGCCGTGAGAACCACCGAAAGGTATCAATGAAACAATTATATTAGCTATGTGTCTGATCTGCAAAGGCTTCTAATATGCCAAAATGGTGATTTCCATTGTGGGTTTACACATGTGGTGCTCAGTTCCTATGATGCACACAGGAAAGGGGCATCAGAGTCTTCTGACCTTCAAAATGATTTCTGATTGGGTGCTGATTCCTCTGCCTCATCAGCTCATTCAGTAGGAACGGCTGGGTGTTTGTGCAGCCCTCCTTCTCGCTGTCAAACATAGTCTGTCCTGATTGCCAGCTCTGCATCCCCCTCACTGCTGTATCTCTTGTTTAAGGTGCAATTACAATTTCTACAGTCATTTAAATCATTATAACTCTCAAGGTGTTCAATTAAAAGCCTACATTGCAAAGAATTCTAACCACGTCTGCCTAAATAATGTTGATCTAAAAAGCACCATATTTAGACCTTAATTCCCCATTAATTACTTATATTCTATAAATTATTCATAAGAAATCAGAGAAGGGAAGTTTTGCTACTGGTTATAGAAAGGTTATATTTCTTGATTTATGCTGTATCAGTCACTCACTAGGCAACAGCCATCCACAGGCCCTATGTTCCCTATGTGTCAGAGCAGCTGATACTGAATCTTAACGTCTGGAATGGCTGGTTAATGATATAAATATGCAGTCACACAAGGGAGATGTTCTCAAAAAGCAAGAGAGAAAACACAAAGAAACCAATAGTTAAACCTTCCCTAAGAATGCCTCCGGATTTAATGCCCTCATAATGAGGCTGAAACTTCCAGTCACACTGTACATTGATTAAATGGCAAATTACTTCTAAATTCCTTCTTGCTTAAATCACTTGACTATGCTTAAATAATAAAGATTCAATAAAGAAATAACACAACTCATCTTTTTCTCAGAATCCAACCCTTGAATGTTTGGCTCTGAGAAAATTTAATTAAATGTGTTTTGAGAGAAAGTAGCATTATAATGAAAAAGTACAAAACTACATCTTAATTATGCCCAATAGTTTAAGTGTTGTTTAGGGTTGTGTGTAATCATTTGGGGGAACCACTATATAAAAATTTCAGTACTAACCACATTTTTCTCTGGAGGTAAAAGAAACACTTGAAAGGTATTTCCATCCAATAAAACAAAAATTACACACTTATAAAACTTACTAAACATTAATTGGTTGGATCATAAGAGGCAGACTGTTCAGTTTCTCCTGGGATAAGCATGAGCCATCCAAGGTTTCTGCGGCCTCAAGAGTAACTAGTCTGATGTCTCAAGCAAACACTCAGGTTGCTGGGTAATCACCACCATTCCTGAACCTGTAGCAGGCAGGGATCACAGAGAAAACAAGCCAGAACCAGAACAGTTTCTTGTATCTATTAGACCTGACTTTGTGAGTCTCGCTGACCACATATATAGGTTGTTTTTTGTTTTTTCTTTTTTCCCTAAAAGCTGTAACCCTTCCGACGCTGGCCACATGTTATGAACTAACCAGCAATAACGACTGCCCTGCTCATGAAAACATTTAAAATTTATTTTGTTTTCTATGAATTAATCATGTCACCCTCAAAGGTCCCTAGCAACCCTTTACATGTGTGTGGTGTCTTGCTCGAATTATTCAAGAAACGAGAAAGAAAGTGTTGTGAAGAAAGAGGAAGAGCATTCACCCTCAATGCAAAGGATTGGAAGTGAGGAGTGATTTCAGTCTGAAGCAGTCAGGAAATGGCAAGGCTCCTCCTCCTGGCACAGAAGTGCTTTCTGTTTTACAAATGGCATTTGGGAAATCTACAAAGCCAGTGGGGGTGGGAGAAAGGAGCCAGCTCCTGGCTAACTTGGATAAAGTGAGTAGGAGCAAGAAATGTGTCCGGCTGCCCTCCTCCAAGTGGGCGAATTCCAAATCTCTAAACCTCAAATACTTGCAGCAACTGGAGGAGAAATGATGAGGCGCATGATGGAAAAACTTTTAAACGGAGAAATAAAGAGAACTTTTGCGTTATCCCGCAAATGCTAAGGAACCGAAATCTCAAGGGCCAACCGATGGAATAAAGACGAAAGGCACACTTGGTCTCTTAAGGAATGCAGAAGACATCCAAACAGGTTGGAGTGGGTTGACACTGTGTCAAAACAGTACCTGAAGATCTTAGTCAGGTTTTCGTCTCCTCTGTCATCCCGGGCTTATCTTTGGTAGACACATTAATGAGCATTTAAGTTGAAAAGGAAGAAAAACAGAAGATAGGAGGAAGAGCTAAGCATAGAGCCTAGATTTCCTATAGCATCCAATAAAAGCTTCAAACAATAACCAGTCCGATGCAGAGAAATGGAAACTCAAGGCCTTCCCGCAGAGCAAAAGCCACGGTGCATCAACACAGGTTGCACTGAACCTGTTCCGTATTTTGTGGCTTTTCTTTCTACTCTGCTTCAGCCATGTTGATGGTCACCTGCTACATCAACAAGATGTGATTTCGATATCCTTCCATTTATGCATTCAAAACTACTATTGGGGAAAAGGGACAGTCTAGGGTTGGAAATAGAACTGAGCTCAGTAAATCAAGCCTCCACTGTCAGCTTATATTCTCAGGGCCCCTTCATTGCCCAACAACAAGAGACATGTGGGGTATAATTCATACAGGCATGTGTGCTGAGAAGAAAAGGAGGGGGGGTAAGATGAAGACTGGAGGAGTCTCCTGAGTGTTTGGGGTTGGAGAGATTATGAAATTATTGATAGAAAAGTCAAGATACTCTGCTCACAAGTCCTTTAAACACAGACCTGAAGCAAGTAAAGTTTTGATCTTTGCAGCTTCCTCAAGGAACAGAAAGAAAAGCCTAGCTTTCTCTGGCCTGCCTCTTCAGCATGCTAAAGAAACAAGCCCAGTAGCACAGCTGCAGTGGAGAGGAGGGAGAGAAGAAGGGGAATTGAGAGACGAAAGAGGAGCAAGACCATGTAGGATATTGAAGCCCCAGTCAGAAATTTTGGAGTTTATATGGGCTCAGGGCCAGATACTGACTGACCTGACATACACAGAACTGGACATTTCTTCAAAAAGTACTTTTTAATGCAAAGTTCTTGCCTGGGTTTCTTACAGAAAACTAAAGTAAGGTATCTTTTTTATGGCAAATCTTTTATTCTAAGCAGTGGCGGGGGGTGGGGGTGGGAATCAATTAATTGGTATCACAGCGATCCAAGAATGTGGTTTCCTAAGAGGTCAATAAATGACACAGTTGCTAAACCGTGGTCAGAAAAACAACTTGTTCCTCCCTGGGCTTCCTGCAAAGAGCTTCAGGACCTTGAGACAAAGCACCTTGAGGAGAGGAGGTAAAGAAGGAAGACGAAAACTGATGCCCACCAGAAACATTCCAAAGTTGAGATGTCCCTGAGAGAGGCCAAATAGCTTATAAAGAGCTGTCTTGTTATCCTGTGCCCCACAGACGACAGGGAGAAAGTATCTGAGAAGAAATGCATTCCCCAGAGTAAAAAAAAAAAAAATCTAGCTTTGCTCAGTGGTGTTTGCACACACATAAACCCCATATGTTTTAAGCTAGTGTATGTTTATATGGCATAAGGGGGAAAATGTTAAAGTATTTTACACGTGAAGCAATCAATGCGAGGGGTATAAATAAAAACAAGGCTTTTAAGCCTGAAACTACAATGTGGCTAGAATAACTATACATTTTGTATTTCCTGGAGCAGTCTTATTTTACTCTCCTAATTATGGTGAAAGTATTAATAGCTCCCTTTAACTCTCAAGAATGTCGTGTACTGAACAATAAATTACATAGCCACTTTCTCAATCCCTTGTGCTCAAAGGGGTCAGATAATGAAGTGTTAGCATATGTAACAGTAATTAGGATTTTTACCTGAAAAAAAACTTTAATTTTAATTAGACTAGTTTTAAAATAAGAGGTTGATGGTAGACCTAAGGCCAAAAGTTTTGGGTATCAAAATTAAGGCATAAAGAATGACAGGTGTTTGAACAAACCCTGTCCAGATGTCATAATTTTCGAAGAAACTACTAAAATGCTCTTTCAAAATGAGGTGCATATTTTTTTCAGCATCAAGGAACTTAGGCACATGTAAATTTTTAACAAGTATTTCCTCAGTATCTCTCCTAGAGAGTTATAGTCATTGCAGATGGTTCTAGGCTTTGAAAGATAAATGAACACAGCTCTTTGTTATAAACAAACTTACTATCAGCAAGAGAGGAGGGCTCACAGGAACAAATGAATACATACAAACTTCCCACACCCAATCTCAGGCATGATGAGAGAACCAGACATAGGTTAGCAACTGAAGCGAGGAGAACGGAGTGTGGAAAGGGGCCAGGGAAGGACTCGCAGAGGCCCTCCAGGAGAGCAGTCAGGAAAAGATGAAGAGTGTGATGGGTCTTTATAAATGATGAATGACTGAGAAAGACAAGAGAGGAAAGGGAGACATTCCAGACAAAGAGAATCCGTGTGCAAATGCCAAAGGCAAGAAAAATCTTAGAGGGGAGTGAACAGTGGCGGTAACAAGCAGTTTGACAAGAAACATAGCTGAAGAAGTACTTGGAAATTAGACGGTGAAATGCAAACCTAAGAGATTTAAACTTTATGCTCAGAGCTTGAAAGGGCATTCATTTTAATAAAATAGACAAAAACACGTGTCTGAATTTAGAAAGGTTACTTTGATAACACCATAGAGGAGGGTGAATTTGAGGGTATTGAGTTTAGAGGTCAAAGGATCAGTAGGCTACCAGCAGAATCGTCAGAACTTAAGCAAGGATATGACATAGTTGTAGTAAGTTGGGAGACTGTGAACTGGATTGAATCTGTAATGTTTGCCCATAGACTCTGTTGGAAACCATCAGCCCTTAGTTTGCACCATTGATTTGAAGGCTATGTATCTTTGAAGCAATGAGGCCTGACTGGAGGAACTGAACTGCGTGGTTAGACACAGATCTCTCAAGGTTATATGTGCCTTGGGTTCTAGTCACAGTCTCTGCTTCCTGGTTTATGTAATCTAAACAGCTGCCTCACAGGCCCAGCACCACACACTCTCAGCCATGAAAAACTGGATCTTCTCTAAAACCATGAGCTGAATGGAACTTTTTCTCATCAATCTACTGATACAGATCATTTTAGAAGGCTTCTTCTGGAGGTATAGATTTGGGAATCATTCATGCTTTAAGGTTTAAAGGGTAGTTGAATGCTAGGAGATGTGATCTGCCAACTAAAGCCACAACAAGAGAAGACTTGGTAGGATCCCAGGGTGTACAGGGTGGCAGAGGTGGACAGTCCCCGAGAATATCCCTTTAGGATTGTACCAATAAACTCCCATCCATAAAGAAATCCCCAGGGCAGACAACAACCTCGCGGAGAAATCTGGGCTTTCTTTGTTTTACTTTATTTTATTTAAAGCAAAATATAAAATGTTCTGAGAAGACAGTAAAAATACACAGGAGATTGCTCCAGAAAGCATAATGGAGAGTGGGGCGTGTGAAAGAATAGAAGCCAGAGAGTATCTGGGAACATGATTCTTATCCTGGGCTGACTGTTGCTTTTTCAATAAGTTGGATGAAATGGGAAACGATACAAAAATAAATAAATAAAGATTCATACATACCATAAACACTTTATATAACTGAAAACATAAATGTACACACATGTGCCAATCTTTTGATGTCAGGCCAGGGCCTACTCTCTGCATATGGATCCACTGATTAGAGTTATGCCTCTTCTATTACATAAACCGTATCCTTCATCTACCGTTGCCAGTGTGGCTCTCCTTAATGGGGAGGGGGAGAACCTGAGCACGCTTGTTAACTAAGCTGAATGCAGAATCTGAATGCAGAAACACCCCACATTTCTATAAGCAGCCAACCAGCAGCACACACTGTTTTACTATTACCCTGCCCACACATCACCAGTAGCACGGCATCCACAGCTAACAAGTTACCGAGGCTTTGAAAGCCTTCAGCTCAGTTTTCAGAGAAACCAAACAACTTTTCTGTAAAATCAAATCGAGCTGGGGTCTGAGGATCAGTGCAGTTCCATTGCTCTTTGTCTGAAGACTTTCCGCAGGCCACATCTTTATGCTGAAGCTAGGAATCCAGGTGGCTAGAACAGGCTGCAGTAATAGTTAATCCTACATCTCAGGTAAGAAGCCAATCAAAGTGCTTTAGATGCACAGGCATCAAGGCAGAGTTTGTGGGGTATTCACTGGCTTCTGCGACAATGAATGCTGCTATTTAAGAGACGGCTTCCTCTGCCCCCACTATGCCCAGTACCTATCCCTTTGGGCTCTTGCTGTTTGAGAGAAGAGTCATGGATTTGGATAACAAGACTCCCAGAAGAACAGTAGACATTTCACAGGTTGCTTCTCAGCTTCAAGATACCTCGTTGCTTTCCTTGCCTCTTTTCTTCAGAATTCATAGCTAGAAGTCCTACTCATTTGACTTATTCAACAGGCACAGATCTTCTTCATCTGAGATTCTCTAGCAGGAGACTGAAGCTAACTTTACACCCTTCCTACCAATCACTGCCTGGGACCTCACATAAAGCAAAGGGCAACAAAACCAAAACCATGTTTTCCAGAAATGCTTATGGTCCCAGCACCAACTGTCAGGGGTTTGGCCTGCTTTAGCCTAAACACCAATGCTTTCGGCTAAACACCACCACTAACCCTTTTCCAGTACAAAAGATTCCTTAATTTTTTTCTGGTGGGGCACACCTTTAATTCTGGCACTCATGAGGCAAAGGGAGGCTGATCTCTGCAAGTTCAAGGCTGGTTTGATGAACATAGCAAGCTCCAGGCTAGCCAAGACTACACAGAGAGACCCTGCCACAAAAAGAATGAAAAAAAGAAAGAAAGGAGAGGAAGGGAGGGAGAAGAAACAATAAATAAGCTTAGATTTAAATTTTGTTATCTGTGTGCACATACATGCATATATGTGAGTACTTGTGGAAGCCACAAGAACGCTTCAGATCTCTTGAGCCAGAATTACAAGCAGTCATGAGCTACTGCGTGTGATACTAGGAATCAAATTTAGTCCTCCATAAGGGCAGTGAGTGCTCTCAACTGCTCAGACATCTTTCTAATTTAGTCCTCCATAAGGGCAGTGAGTGCTCTCAACTGCTCAGCCATCTTTCTAACCCTCCCCTCAAAATAGCCTTCTAGTGGTCTTGGCAATTTAGAACATTTTCTCCATATTCTTTAGTGAGATGCCACCCAAACTAGGAAGTCTTTCTTCAACTGCTCTCAGTAGAGTCAATACATATGCAAAGTACAGAATACAGACTACTGTGGAAATGGCCACTTGTGGATGAGCCACCATTTGTTGAGGCCTTACTGACGAGTCAGTGTGTTGGATGTCTGTAAGACCTTGGGGGTGTCATTCTGCTTACTCCTCGCCATAGGACCTCAGGCATCGTACTACTTCCTCTGGCTTATTTATGGAAAGGCAACTGTGCTCTCCAGTATGCCACCAATGCACTCTAACGTGTGACATGGGTTTATGGTTTTATCATAGCAGTGAGAAGTATAATGCCGGAAGTCTCCAGACGCCTAACACAATGGTACTGCAAATATTCAAAACAAGTACATATGCACAGGGGTGTGGCACATTTGAGACAGACATCTTTGCCTGTGCATCAGAAGGTACCTAGAGACAGAAGTCAGAAGTTATGTTTGAATCTGGGTCACCAGACCTCAGAGGCTGGGCTCTTAACCAATATAGTGTTTGTTTTCAGAATACCAGGCTAAAGTGGAAGTACTATTAATTTATAAGAATTTGTTCTTTATTGATACACACAAAGTCAATGATGCCCTTCCCTAACAATTACCTTCAACCACAGACCATAGGAATTAGTTTAGGGAATTCATCGAATTGTCCTGAGGTGATGTTTATCTGTTTCAGACAGCAAAGAAAAATATTAGGTGGCTAAAAGATATACCTTCTGAGCTAAGCAAAATTACTGCAGGGCATGATGGAAGAAAATGCTCTGCCTACTGAAAAGGCAGTTTCCACTATAATTTGCCAGAGTCTTTCTCCTTGCACAGACACAAAATGTTTTTAACAGAGTGGGGTTAGGGAGACAGCCATGCAATGGGACAGGAAAGGTGAATGAATCAACGAGACACTTCCTGGGAAGTTAAATAACCCAAACTTACCCTCTTGGTACACTTCTTCACGGTGTTGATCAGCTCCTGCATTACAAGGTCTACGCTCTTCAGGGAAGGTCCTTTCAGTTTAACAATCTGCTTTTTGACTATTGCCTCAAACGCCATGTCTGGAGTAAACAACCCTGTCCTGAATGTAAGAAAGAGAGCAGCAGATTAGATTTCAGCAGCCAAGTAGTAGCCAATAATCTTTAAAAGGTGTTTAAACTGGCAGGCGACTAAAATTAAGCATGTAGTCTACTACCAAGTTTTAAACTCATAGCAGTAGCTGAAGTGACACAATGGTCATTAAAGTATGGGTCTTGCAAGCATGAGAACCTGAGTTTGAGCCCCAGCACCCATACACAAAAAAGACAAGACTGTGGTATGAGCCTGTGGTCCCAGGAGGGAAGGCAGACACAAATGGATCTCTGGGGCTCACTGGTCAGTCTCCATAGCCTGCTTGGAAAGCCTAGGGCTAATAAGAGATCCTGTTTTCAAAATCAAGGGAAGATGGCTCCTGAAGACTGACAGCCGAGGCTGACCTCTGCCCGCCATGTGCTAGTGCACCAGTACACCTGCAGCATCCCTACACACTGGCAACACACCAGTACACGAGCTCACACGCCAGCACACCACACACACACACAATACATATACTAGCACACCAACATACCCCACACAAATACACACACACTAGCATACAAACATAACCCAGAATATACCATACACACACACACACACACACACACACTCATACACACACACACACTGGCACACAAACATACCCCAGCATACATCATATACCTACTAGCATATAAACATACCCAAGTACTTCTGTATGCACCTGGGTACACACACTTGTATACACACACACACACACACACACACACACACACACCTTGGCATACACACATACACACAGAAACATGCATACATCCATAAACACACAATACATATATATTATAATACTATCTTTAATAACCCTAAAATACAAGTTCCTGTCTAACAGCAATGCCCAAACATTGGGAAGAGTAGTGTTGGCCCAGCCTCGACCAAGCACTGGGCTCGATGCCCTGCACAGCACACAAAACAGCCATGCATGTTTTCATAACTTACAAAATAATGTTAACTGTAATTTGTCTCAACTTGCTATTTCAAAACAACACAAAGGAACAAATGTATCCTGGCTTCTATAACAGCATGTTCCTTGTAGATTCAATCACTGTCTGAAATTTAGAAAAAACCATTTGTGTGTACAGAACACCACAGACAGTATTGTTGACATTATTTCTCCAAAAATGCCACGTAACAACTATTTCCATATAGCATTAGGTATTTTGAGTAATCTAGAGATGACTCGAAACATAGCGAAACTGAGTGTTATGTGTACGCAGCATGCTATTTTATGCGACGGTGTGCACCTGTGGATTGGGCTGTCTCTGGGGAGTCCTGAGGCCAATACCCAGTACATTTCAGGGGCGATATACTAAGTTTCCATTCACCATCCCTAAAGGATTTCAAAAGCAGTCCTCTCTTAGCAAGTGAGCTTCCCTTTTGCCTGGTGAAACAGTGGGGCTCCAGAACCTACTCTTTCCAGCAAGGCTACCATACTACCGAGAGGTAGCTAGGTCTCAACTCAAAGTCCCTGGGTGTTGAAGGAAGGGTGTTACTGTA
This sequence comes from Uromys caudimaculatus, assembly GCA_028551405.1. Lineage (NCBI taxonomy): Eukaryota > Metazoa > Chordata > Mammalia > Rodentia > Muridae > Uromys > Uromys caudimaculatus. The sequence goes on along the minus strand of CM052711.1, from coordinate 29,523,572 downwards.
GAGGAGCTGTCAATCACTGAGATGATGCACAGTGCCTAAATGATGAATGTATTAAATCAACAACAAGAACAACAAAAATCTTTTATCTGGAATTCATTCAAACTTGGTGTCTTTTCTTGTGTGAAACAGGAAATCAGGGAAGCAAATATAAGAATAGAAGAAGTTATGTGTGTTTTATAAACAATGCAAAACGCAGCTGTGGGGTTCCATTGTTAAGTACTTGCCTTACCAACAGCCAGGTCTCAACTCAATCCCAGTGCCTAAGAAGCGAGGGTGCTGCTGTGTGACTATAATTGCGGCGTAGGGAGCAGATGGAGATGCAGGAGAGGTCCTTCTGGGAATCTCTTCCCAACATAATCTCATCCTGGCCCTGTGTCAGAAGCTGCACCACAACTGGCCTCCAGCAGGAGGACCCCTCCTTCACTTACGGTAGCCCATGAACCGTGAACCAGCAACCTACGTGGGATTAGCTTACTCTACGTGGGCTCAAGAAATGTGTTTTAAAATTATTTATATCATAATTCTGGACTGTATCACTATGGCCTGAATGTGCATGTTTCTTGCTGCTGCTCCTCCTTTGACCACGTACAGGCACTGTGAGAACTGAGTGGTATACAAACTGGAAGAAGCCCCTCACCCAGCCAGGTCAAGCTGAGGAACTCTGATCATGTGGTTTCAGCCTCCAGAACCATGAGAGACAGATTTCATTGTTGTTAAGCTACTCTGTCTGTGCTGATTTGTTATCTAAAGCCTAAGTTTACTAAAACACAAAATAAGAGAATAATGCTACTCTCGATGAGGGGAAATTCAGTTTCTAGCTCACTCCAGGCCATATTCGTGCCCGTCACTCCAGCCTCCAGTCACACTACCCGAAACAGCCAAAACGTAAAGCCCCAGCTCCACTAAGACAGGATGTATCCAGCCATCTCTCTGCTTGACTCTTCCATCCACAACACTGTGTTATTGTCTTCCAGCCTTCAGGACCACTGCATGAGTTCTTCATATGCATGTACCTATGTATCTGCATGCTTACACACACACACACATACCCTCTCTCACACAATCACAGATATAGGCACACAACACATTATGGGTGAAACTTCATTACATAGGAATGGTTCCATTGAAAAATAATTACCTTCTTGATCTTTCCCAATTTCTCTCCACACCCACAAATTATTTTGCCAGTTCTCCAGTGTTTATGGCATCTTGCATAAGCAAGTCCTCCCCAGTTAGAGAACAAACAGAGCCTTATTCACCTACTCAGAGATGAGTAGAATGCTCAGTTCTTATTGGGAAGAGTATATAGGCCATACCTATAGAAGGGTTTATTATTATTATTATTACTATTGTTATTATTATTATTGTTGTTGTTGTTGTTAAAAACTCTCTAGCAATATAGAAATTAGTGCTAAGTCAAAAACCAAGATGTTCTTTTTCTGACTTCTATCTCTCTACTTTCCTGTCTTCCGATGATGAAAACTGCTTTACTAGCCGTCTGAAATGCTCATTGTCTCTGGGTAGCTTTAAGACAGGAAAGAATGTGGGTCGCTTGCCTGATTCCATGTATGTTCTTGATTGCATAGCTTATTTCTCTTCTCAGTTCCTTCTCGTTGAACTCCATCTGCAGATGCAAAGTGAGCCTCGGTTATGACACTTAATTCTTTCGGATAATATTATTGAATAGTATAGAATGAGGATTAACTGAATGTTATGAATAAATGGATATATGTATTCTGCGAGCTAAACCCAGATGGTCAAAACATCTGTTTATATGGAGTTCAAGGCCACATGGAACGCTGGAGATTTCTGGAAGTTCCAGTGGATCAGAGGGTTATTTGGTTTTTTTGTTTTTGTTTTTTAACTCTGCTATATATGAGGAGTGCTGTGCATAAGAAATACCTCCTGGGCATAAACCCAGCCACTCATGTGAAACACGGAATTCTTTTTTTGCTGAATGTACTAAAGTGGAGGCCACAGGAGAATGCATAAATGAGAGTGTCTTCTGATGGGCGGCCACGACACAGCTGTCTTTTCTTTCTGGCCATTTTAACCACCTGACCATAAGGCCTCTTTAGAAGAGGAAATTAATAATACCTTATGAAGCCAACACAGGATGCATTGCTATATAAATATTTCCCAGACGTCCTAGGCACTACAAATCTACGTGGAAGTAGGATCAAAGTGTCACAGAACTGAGTCCCGAAAGGCACATCCAGAGAGCACTGGATTCAGCGTTGACAGGGGTGCAGCCGTTCCAGCCTCACTCTCTGTCCATTTCCTCCCTCCATCTCAGACTTGCCCTAAGCCTCTATCGATAATATGCTGTGGCTTCAGGGTTCAGAGTCTTTGTCACCCCTTTCTTTGTGTCACGAGCATTTGCAGCCCCTTTCCCACCTCTTCCTGCTTAACTAGCTACCCATCCTTCCAAACTCAGCTCAGATAGCTGCTGCCTTGCATACTTGGGCTGGGATTCATGCCTGTGGGTGGTGTTTCCATAGCACCCTGTGCTGAAGTTTGTCACTTTACTTAGCACATTTTAATAAAATGATCTATTTATCCATCTTCTTTCCACACCAATACATAAACATTCGCCTCCTCATATTGAGGCAAGTGGCACGGCCCCTTAAGCTACTCAGCTGCCTTACTGAGCAATCAGTCTCAGCAAACACAAACGATTCTCGTTTCCTTCCTACACACCGACTCTTTCCCTCAGTTCCCTCATCTGATGGGCACCATCGTTTGAAAGAGGCAAACCTTGGTGAGTAATTTTGAGCCTTCTGGTTTCTGTCTCTTGAATCGATCCAAGCCTGTCAACCTTACCCCTAAATTCCCACAGTCATCGTTTCTCTCCATTCTTTCTTGTTACATCATTTTGACTGAGAAGCTTTAAAAATGTATATTTCAGAGCTTCCTCCTTGCACAAGATCCCTTCCAAGACCATGTGCCCAACCATGTGTTTGTAATTTTGCTTTCTTTGTCTCTAAGGGACTCCTGAGATCACAGAAGCTTCGGGCAGGAAACATGGTCCACCCATCTCTGGTCAGCCCACTCCTCTTCTTTACCACATCTACTGCTTGCCCCTTGGTGATCCAGCAGGCACAGTTCTCTTTGGAGATGATCAGCTCAATTAGATAACAAACCCTTGTGTACAATCCTCCTGTTGCTTTCCATTGTGAACTATGGACAACTGCAGCCAGGATAGCACTGGATGCATAGCTTCTTCTCTAAGTGAGCCTCTCCCCAGGACTTTTCGTAACACTGATGTCTTTGTGCCAGGCTGGTCATGGATAATATGCCCTTCTTCACTCAGAGGGAACCTATCTAAATATCCCATGTCACCATAACAACACTTGAAATTTTCTTATGTTGTCTATTTTCTTCATTTTCCTCACTAGATAAATTCAACCCTTTTCTATCTTGGTCACTGGTACTTTAGCCCATAGGGGAGTCTCAGAAATATTTTACATTAGACAACTGATAAAGATCATGGAAATCTGAAGTATTGTTTCTTGAAGTAATCTCTATGAACTCACTGAAATCAGAAAAGACTATTTGGAGGACAGAGGATTCTATTCCAAGGACTCTGCTGGTCCTGTGATACATCACAGTCCATCAAGAGAGCTGCAAGGGAGAGCAGGGAAGGAGGTGGGACAAAGTGGGAAAAGAACATTGGCTACAAACCTTCACTATCTCAAAAGGAAAGCGTTCGTGGAAAATGCGGTTGATCTTAGCACCGCCAGAGAGCTCTAACGTGTCTACTTGATCCCCCGACCCTTCGATTCTCTTCTCAAAGTCCACAGCGAACTGCTGAACCATCCTAGAATTGAGAAAGAGAAATAAACCTGAGTTAAAGTTAGTTAATGTGACAGTGCTCTCCTGCCCTTGTCTGATTTTACTAAGAGTGCAGCGTAGACTCCTTTCCTGGTGTTCTTAGTGACACCTACTGGTTCAGTTAGCACTGCACCTCATTCGGCTGTGACAAGGCTATTGCAGGAACAGATTTATTTTACACATTTTAACTAGAGTAAATATTTTAAATATAGCTCTCTTTAAATGTGTTCTATCCATTGTGATTATAACATGAAATGATAGTTAAGGGATACTTGGAGTAAAAAAGTTATGTAATAAATCTTAAGTAGAATAGTCGAGTGAGCCTCCACTCCTGTGACATCACGCCTGCCCACTCCCAGCTCCTGCCACTGAAACACCCACACACAAGCATAGCCACACACCTCCATACACATCTACCCCCCACCTCCACTCCCCCCACGCAGCACAGACTCCTTCTCCCCCTCCAACATGGCGCCTCACTCTGTTATCCTCATCCTACAACTTTGTGCTGGGTGTTCTAAGGGTGCCCAGACCTTCAAAAGTCATCAAGACACAGTCCCCCCCTCCAGATGCCACCGTTTATAGGTGTCTCTGGCCTGCATATTCAATCACGTGCTGGACACATATTTTTCTCTTAGCTGTCTCGGATCAAAACATGTAAACCGTGAACTGCTTAAACTGCTTTTCTTCTCTCAGTCTGGAGTCTGCTGATCCCCACCCTGGCTCAGCCCTCAGCAACCCCTTTTTGGAGTACTGAGGTACCTCCAGGTTTCCATCCTGCTTCCAGGATTCTGTCCAGGTCAGACCCTACAGTGCCACAGACACACACACCTGTTCTGGTTTGCTTTCAGTGGGTTCCCACAGTTTGGTTTAACCCACCATGTAGGATTCTTTGTGCTGTGGCCTTAGCTGTTCTTGAGGCTGATCTCTTGCTCAACGACATGCACCTTCCAAACCACACACCAAGAATCTATTGTTCAGTCCCCAGATGGACCATGTCCCTGTATTTTTGTATGTGCTTTGAGTATTTACAGCACTGTTGACTCTATCCCCTACTGGCTAATTTCCTTCTGTTCTCAAGACTCAGCTCTAGTATTAATTCCTCTGAGAAACCCATCATGACCAGTAGTCCTCAGCTCCACCGTCATCTACCACTGCCCAGATGAAGGGCTCCTCTACCAGCACTTAGCAGACCACATCATCACTGCTTCCGTCCCTGTCAGCCGCTTCCTGGGAGGCAAGGCCTGCACTATATGGGCAACATATAAGAAATGCTTAATAAATATTTGGCCTGCAATGAGCCATCTTAAGCTAACTGGTGAAAATAAAAGAGAGAAGAAAAAGCATTCCCATTTGTGATTCACTTAGTTTATAGACTCGAATTCTGACACACTAGAACTACTACTTTCAAATTCAAAGTCTACTAGAAAAATATTCACACATCTTCTGAACTTTGTATATTTTTATCGTCAAAAAATGATTGGATACAGTGGGTTAAAGTAATTACAAATTATTTAGCCATGCTCAAGTTTCTGCTGTTTTTAATGGTTTTTGTTAAGTTTCTGGAAGGTGGTGTATGCATTAAAATACTAGAGATTTTTACAAACGTCGCCTCTGTTAATCCTTCGCATACCCTCCACTTGGTGGTATTGGAATAAGCTTTCCCTGAGTCCACTCTATTCCCTACCACCCTCCCTAACCCTAGCGTACACTCCTTGTACTTTAGGGCCTTGAGCAGCACTTCCTTCTGGGAATTGATCCCTCTCCTTACATGTACCCGACTCCTCCTCTGGGCTCCAACATTCCCTATGTATGATAAACAGCATTTATTAGTGTCTAACACAGTTCATCATTTAGATGCCTGTCTTGATGATGCTCTTCTTGAGTGCAAAGTATCACGTTCATTGTTGAGTGCAGTATACAGAAAGATGGCAGAAAGAGGGAATGGAGAAACATGTCAGGAAAGAGAGGACAAATCAACAGCTAGTCAACGATCTAATGTGAAATATTCTGCAGACAAGATCCATGAAGTGACAGAGGCAAGGACTAGTCTTTGCATCCTAGCTTCAGATAGATAGAGAAGTAGTGATGTATGACCTCAATATTAATGCATTTCTTTTCTACATAGCTTGAAGAATTTTTATAAGAGTTTAACCAAAGGCAAAGAGAAACAGACTTGGAAATCATTCTACTCTTGTTGTTGTTGTTGTTGTTGTTGTTGTTTGAGACAGGGTTTCTCTGTGTAGCCCTGGCTGTCCTGGAACTCACTCTGTAGACCAGGCTGGCCTCGAACTCAGAAATCCGCCTGTCTCTGCCTCCCAAGTGCTGGGATTAAAGGCATGCGCCACCACTGCCCGGCATCATTCTACTCTTTAAAAAAAATTTCACCTTTGTCATGGTATTATTTTAAGTGAAAGACAGCATGCTGTAATTAAGATGCCACTGAAACTATTTGCATATCTGGAAATCTCTTTCTTAAGAAACTGAAAAACCACCAGTTCAGTACCGTTGTGACTTCTGACCAAAGCAAGAACCATAGAGTGCATCGTGATGCATCCTTGCACATTTGAAGGATGAGTATGTCCCCCTCTCCTTCCAAAGAGCTGCGACAGTGATGTGATGCTAGATCTATGGCCGTCTGAAGGGATGGTGTCGTTCAAGTTGTAGGAGGACCCTACAGAAGCCATCAGCTTGGCGAAGTAGCCCAGGTTTACAAGAAGAAATATGTCACCTCCACTGAGTGGGTACAGCAGAAAAGTGCTAATGGCATCACATCTCGCTGTCCATGTGGGTGCTCACCCCAGGAGGTTGTTATCACCAGGCTGGACTACAGTGGAAAAAAGTTCCTAGAACAGGAAGCCAAATCTCACCAAGTAGGGAAGAAATAAGACAAATGTAAGGAAGAAACTATGGGGGAGTGGCAGCTCAGAGGTCCTTGTGCACACAGATAAGGACTGGAAAAGCCAGGAAAGTAAAACATGCAGGCTCATCTCTTCAAAGGAAGGTGTTTGCCATTCCACACAGAATGCTGGGAAAGGATTTGGTTTAGGACCTGGTGATCTTTTGCTATCTGTAGGGCCAGGCTTCACCCAAATAGTATGTCTATTTATCCCAGACTTCCCACTGCCCTAAATCTTAAGCATTGCTTCTCAGTTCATAAAACCCATCCTTATGAGAGATGTCACTTGTTGTTCCCAACAAGGAACTATACAGCATGTGTAACTTCTGTTATCTTAGGGCCAGGCTAATCCTGACTCCCACAGGCATTGTGTTTACCTCAGTCATTCTTCACAGACCCTTACCCTTATCTGGAGTAGTGTTTCCAAATTTGTGCTGTGCTTAAATATGACTAAAATAAACTACCTGGTGTCAGACTCCTGAAGTTGGGCCCAACACCACTAAATAAGTCAGACTAGATGGAGTTTCATTCTTGTCTCTCCTCACTGCCAGTCATGAAGCTTGCAGGTACACACACAGTGAAGATGCAGGAAGAAAGGAATCTTATATACTACAGAGTGGTTGAATGAAAAATAAAGGAATTAATTTTGCTTGGGGGTGCAAAAAATAAAGGTACAACAAAATCAGCCAGGGAAATGGTTTAGTTGCTAAGATGTTTCCACACAAGTAAGAGGGCCTGAGTTCAGACCCCTAACACCTACATAAAAAGCCAGGCCCAGTACCATGTGCCTACAATCCCACCATTGGAGCAGGGAAGATAGGAGTCTCTCTTGGGCTTATTAGCTAGTCTAGCTAAATTGATGAGCTCCTGCTTCAATGAGAGATACTAACTCAAAAAATAAGATAGAGAGCAATTAAAGAAGACATCAATGTTAGCTTCTGACCTACACACACACACACCCTCACACAAATGCATGCCCACAACACATATGCATTCATGCATGCATATATGTATATATATAAAACAATACACACAAATATAAATAAATAAGTAAAATAACAGTACTTTAAGAGATACCAACTATCATCATTGATGGATAACTTAGGTGTGTAGGCATGCTAGATCTTCCGGTTGAGACGGACCTAGTGCAAGTTGATGCACACGGATGAAGAGACAAGTGGGGTCTACAGGGGTCAAAGGAGAGATGAAAGGAGCCAGTGTTCTCTAGCAACTCTGCTATTATATCTTCAAATACCCCAAGGATAAAGGAGGCATGGGAAGATTGTGAAGATGGATCGATCATGAAGGCATAAAAGCCCTGCTTGAGGTTTTAATGCTTGAAGTTTAAACAGTCATTAAAATCATTACCAGAAAGGACAAAAAAGGGTTTTTTTGGTTGGTTGGTTGGTTGGTTTTTTTTTTTTGTTTTGTTTTGGTTTGGTTTTTTTGTTTGTCTGTTTTTTGTTTTTTGTTTTTGTTTTTGGTGTTTTTGAGACAGGGTTTTTATGTATAGCCCTGGCTGTCCTGGAACTCACTCTGTAGACCAGGCTGGCCTCAAACTCAGAAATCCACCTGTCTCCGCCTCCCAAGTGCTGGGATTAAAGGCCTGCGCCACCACTGCCCAGCTCGTTGAAAGGTTTTTTTAAGTAAATGCTTGTAAGTAAGCCTTTCATTCTCCTGAAATATACACAGGGACAAATCATGTGGAAATTGGAAAACAAAGACAATAAAGCAATATCTATAGATTTAGTTATAAAATATAAAAGAAACACTGATCTCTACTGACTTCTGAGGCTAAGGGAGAAAAATTCTGCTAAGTTATCACCACTGGTTGTGCTCCCTGACTGAATCCATGGAGATGGACAACTGGTTAACTTTGCAATAACATTAAAAGCAGCAAGTGTTCCTTGAGAAAACATAATGATTCAAGGGTCACTGTATCACACACAGAACCTCAGTTATGCTCCTTGCTGCTTCCAGAAAGCAACATGACGAGCATACGCAGGCCAGGCAAGCAGTTTCAAGTGAACAGAGGAAGAGAGAGGTGACCCACTGCAGCAGAGCTTTGGTCTTCCTTGTAGGGTCTTCTGGTTTGAAGTTTTTGAAGGCTTCTACTTCATGTTCTATGGAGAGCAGCTGACCCTGTAGCTTGTTCCTGAAGTTGGGCAGGGTATCTCGAATATGGTTGGTAAGTTGCTAAATAAAACACAGCAAAATCAGACATGTGTGTAAGCATGAAGATCAGCGTATGAGGTAAACCTCAGCCTCCACTGTTGCCCTCATCTTCCAAGTCCAAACAGGACTTCCTGTCTCTGCTGTGGGAATTTACATTCAGTAATCTCCTTCTGGATCTGCAAATAACACCCCAGCCTCAACACACACAAATTAACTACCCGACTGTTACAGTTTGAATCTGTAGTGTCTTCAAATGCCCAAAAGCTTGGTCACCAACCTGTAGGACTGTTGGAAGGTCATTAGAACTCTTAGGACATAGGGTTAGCAGGAAGTTAGATTGCAGGAATCATGCCCTTGAAGGCCATTGAGACTTTGATTCCTTCTTCAGCCTTCTCTGCTGTAAAGGCCCAGCACAGTAGAATCAGATGACCATGAACTGAACTCCAAAACCAGGAGCCAAAATTAGTCTCTTTTCCTTGTAAGTTCTTTGTTTAGGGCATTTTCTCATATCTGTGAAAGCCAACTAACACACCAGACGTCTCCTACAGATGTCCAACTTCCTAACAATCTGGGAGCTTGGGAGTTAGTCTAGCTAACTAGTTACTCACTGAAGATTTCTGTCACCCATCACAAGCTCTATTGGGTCACTAAGTTATCAGTTCTCGTCAGCATTTCTCAAAGCTACTAGCCCTGACAAAGACCAAGCTTGCACCTTTTTTCACTTTCCTATTAACTGATCTCTCCAATTTTAATCCTGCCTGGTAATTAATCTCCCTGCCTGTGATTTGAATATTCCTTTAAACTCACCAACCTGACCCTTTTGTTATTTTTAGCAGGTCTCTTAAACCAATCTCTCTGCTCAAGATAATAGCAAAAGTTCTTAACTCTCACTTGTGAACATTAGAGGCCCTAGCCACTGTCTGCCTTCCCAACTTCATCTCTTTCCACTGACACCCCTCTCCGTGTCTTCCAGCCATGGTGACGTTCCTCTCCATCCCTGAAAAGATCACGCCATGCTCATCTTTCCCATACCAACTGTTCTTTGGGGCCACAGCATTGAATCACTAATACAGTTATATCCCAATTTCTAACAGAGTGAAGATATTTGAAGTAACAGAGAGTGCTTATATAGGAAAGAAAAAGCCTTCAGTACAAAATCCAGTCAAATTTCATCCAACAAGAATCCAATTATGTCCTAACTTAGTGATCACGGGCAACCTAAATAGGTGAGTTGTGCCCTTCAGGTTTTCTATTATTCAAAACCTACTTTATTTCTAACTTTATATTTCTAAGTATATTAGTGAATTTTCCCTAAGATATCTTTCAATCTGTTTATAGTTTACTTAGGCCAACACAGGTATGGAAGCAGTAACACAGGAAGTGTCACTAGCACTGGCGACACTGGTAGAAGGATACTGTGGGTCTTACATGACCTACTTGTGGAGCTGTTTAAAATGTACTGGTGTCTTAAGTGATACAGCCAAGTGCTACCCTATGGCTTCTGAATGCTCATTTTCCCTTACTTAAAATGTGTCAATTTTGTGGTAGTCTGTTAGATTGCTTAAAAGTATACTATTATTGGTCTTTATTTTCTAAAACGTCCTCAGTTGTTTTGTCCCAGTAGTTCAGATACAGTATCAGCTACTGTTACCATGACAGCTTCCTCTGATTCCTTCAAGGAGCCAGCATCAGGACATTTATGACTGACTCATTGGCAGACCACATTCATAACGAAGAGTTCATATAAAAACTGTTAGAATATTTGTGACAGAAGCTACTCACAATGTAAGTCAATGCAAGGGCAACTCAGGAAGGAAGCCTGTTTTCAATGACTACCTATGCTTGCCAAGATGTTCAACTCCCTTATGGAAAGAAGCTATGTTAAGCGAGTGTGCTGAGGGCTTATGGGAATGGTGTATGTAATGCACAGAGGAAGGCAGGCTGACTGCCAATTCCAAATCTATTTATTTTGAGTGAGTGCGTTATCTGGAAAAGATGTTTTAGGCTAGTGGAAATCAATGATTACTTCATCAAGATTTATTGTTTCAATATTTTAAATTAAAAAACCAATAAAGATTTAATAAAACCATAAAGCAGGTAATGGAAGAATATAACCTAACCATCACAGCTGGACATTTGAAACAGATCCTAAGAGACTACCTTGTCAGAACTGTGTAGGTTTAACTTAAGATACTGTGTACTGTGAGTGAGTGCATGCTCATACGTGTGTCTCCTGTTCACTGTCCCTAAATCAGAGTGTGGGTTTTCTTTGAATGCTGTGGTGTGAGATGGATTCATCTCAAAAAGAATGGTAAATGTGTGGGTCTAAACAATGTTGAAAAATTATTATCAAAAGCAGAGTGAATCTTTCCTGGGAAAAATAAAATTTTATAATAAAAAATGTTCACTCTTGTAATCTACGCCTTTTGTAATTATACTTACTGCTTAAAAGAATAATATTACCTGATTCAGGATCTTCTGGAGGTGTGGGGTCCCCATACGATCAGCAATATGTCTGTATGCTGGGTGAGAAAGAAAAAATTTCCTTTCTGCCAACATGGCGGCTTTAATGTCTTTCTTTCCATCTATGTCCTTCTGGCTTCTGTTGACCACCCCCACGTAACCTGAAATGAAACACAAACCCATGGGCTTTGGCAAACTTTCTACCATTTATTTAGAGAAACTTCAAGGCTCTCTACCAGGCCAACTTAGTTTTAAGGCCTAAAGACTGTGTCTCCTTACAACTCAACGTCCAAGACCTCACTGTTTAATAAATGCCACTGGTTTGACTATTGATAAATCATTGACATCAACAGAACAATTTCCCTCACCTTTTAAAGCTCTACACACTTTAAGAAACTATATCTCAACTGTTGTATCATGTAGCAGGCAAGTAGATATCAGACTTAAAACAAAACGGAGTATATTTTTGTAGCCTGTGATGAATATTTATAACCTTCCTTTGAGCTCCTTCCTTTCCCTGTTTTCCTATTCCTGTTATTTTAAGACATAGTTCTCTTCTTGAAATGTTCTTTAATACAACACTTGGGAGCAGTGTGCCATTCCATATAAAGTATAGCTAATAATAAATCACTCCCTTGTAACAGAGGAAGAAGTAAAGCCAAGCCTCCCTGTTGCTTGCCAGTCATTTCTCTGCCATAGCGTGAAAGGCAGGCCCGGAGAGACCCCAGTACATTACCCCTGCGAAGAGGCAGCAGCTTGTTCTCTAGTACATCTCTGGCATCTGTTCCTTCATCCATGAGATCCAGCTTGGTGATAACGCCAATGGTCCTCAGACCTGTATCATAAACAAAAACAATTCTCACTATACAGTTTGCAAAAAAACTAACCAATTCTAGAGGCTTAAGTGTCTCAGCACTACATGTAAGGCTCTTAATCCAGGCCCTTCTCATCCCTGTTTCTCTGCAGCTCTCTTGGCTTCCAGTCTGCGGCCACACAAGTCTACTGATTATCTGTATGATAAGATTGGGTGGGGGACTTACAAACCCACTTATCCAGGAGATAATTTTCCATCCAAGAGAGAAAATCAGCTATATCACAAAAGCACTTCTAAATACAGCCATGTTTCATTTAATCGTAGGGATGCATTCTGAGAGATGTGTTATGTGCAGAATTCATCACTGGGCAGTGCAATCATCGTCGAGTATATTTATGTAAAGTAAGTGGCCCAGTGCTGTGTCTCAGTAGGGCCTCCTGGTATAAGCAAGAGATACAACTAGCCTGAGATGTGAGACTGCAGCCAGCCTAAGATAGGATAAGGTTTTATGCTTGATATGTGTGCATGCACATGTGTGTAGGGGTATGCACGTTCACGTGTGTTCATGCATGTGGACATCCAGAAACAACCCCAGGTATTGCTCTTTGAGCACCATTGCCACTCTGTATTTTTCTCTACCAATAAGCTCTCTTGTTAGCCTATAACTAAGTAGGCTAAGCTAGTCAGTCCGCAAGTCTCAGGAGTTCATTTATCTCTGCTTTCTCAGCATGGGGGTTGCAAGCATGCAACACCATGCCTGGCTTTTTGCATGTGAGTTCTGAAGCTCAAACTCAGGAATTGTGAGACAAGGTATGCACCCTACCAACTGAGCTGTAACCCAGCCCCTCAGCACTTTTTATGACTAGGAGGAGAAAGAAAATAGCTCTTAGTAAATAAACCAGTAACACAGTCATCTCTCACCATTACCAAGCTTTACGTGCATACGTGATTGAATGTGTGATACCCTCCTAACACTGACAGAGGAGCGAGCAGACCCACAGCAGTATTACCACAAACAGCAGGAAGGAGTTTCACTGTGGTGTTTTGAAGGCAATGATGTCACTGGGCTCTCAGAATCTTTAAGTTCCATGATGATCTCGCGAGACCACGCTCATACACGTGCATCCCACCACGAATGAGAAAGTTGTCAGAGAGCATTGTAACTGTACAAGTTGTACACACAAAGCAAACAATGAAAGAGACAGAAATTTTCATTGTTTTTATTAGTATCCTTGCCGTAAAAGAAGTCTGTGGTTTGTAAAGAATCGAACACCATAGAACACCACAGAAGCTGAGGTGAAAGTTAGTACAGTGGTCAGAAGAGGCTGATGAATCATGCAGAAAAATACCTTTAAAGACTGAATAAATGCCTGTGGAGATACGATGCCTGAACAAGTAGTGTCCCAGAGAGGACAGCCCATGCAGAAATAGTTTGGGATTGAGAAGATCCTATTCAAGAAAAATGTCCCAAAAGTGAAAGGTATGATTTTAGAAGTTGAAGGAACTCTGGGAGTGCCCAGCACAAAGTGAGAACATAAGCAATTTGTCACATCAGTGTCAGATTTCAAACCACTAGAAACAGAATGTTCCAGAAATTCTGCCAGATGAGTTTAAAACGGAAGCCGCATGGAAAAGGTTGGGAGTCACAGCCATCTCAGCCTTCCCAGAAGCAAACTGGAAACCCAAAAGCAACAGAGAAATTGTTTCAAAATTCAGAAGGAAAAAAATAACCTAGATTCTAATTTATCAATAAGTGTGACAGAAGAAAAAAAAAACTTACTACAGTCTTGCAAAATCCCAGAATATTTACGCTCCTTTTATTTTTTAGGTACCTAGTAAAGTGTCTACCCTATAAAACAAGGGGGTAATTTGAAGAAGAAATGAGAACTAGGAACTGTGTGGTATCTTCTGCAGTAGGGTTGCACCCCCACCCTTTTCTGGAAGGCACCAAGACCAATGGCAATAGCTTATGTTGTTTTTGGGGGGTAGGAGGGGTTTCTTGAATTCCCTTATCCAGTAGCTTCGAGGGTTTTTCATGCCTGCCACTGAGGTTTTTGTTGGATAGTCTATAGCTTTTGGGGAGAAGAACTGTCCCCTCAAATGGCATGATTTTAATTAAATTATATATGCATATATTTTATATGTAATTTTAAGTAAATATAAAATAATCCACTATAGCGTTATCAAACACCCTTAGTGTTATTTATCACTCATCTTCCTGCTCCATCTGGGTTTAGAATCAAATATGCATCTCTGTTTAAGTGCATGCAGATATGGGAGGGTGATGTAAGGACCTTTAAGTTTTCTTCCTCCACACTACAAAGTCACATAAAGATTCAAAGCTTTTAAATATCGAGAAGTAGCAATATAAAGCTATTATATAGAGACAGGGAGGCAAATATCAACTGCAACAGTTACATGGAAAAAAAAACAGTTACATGGAGTCAGGAACCAGGAGGGACAGAGTCAAAGGGATGGAATCAAATATACATAATGCAATATTAATATATAATATATTAAATATATCTTAAATATGTATATGTGTGTGACTTTAAGGAATATATATGTAGAATTTTAATTTTTAAAAGCTTGTCATAAAGCATCTTTTTCCTACTGTACTTCTGAAAAGGCAGCCAAGTCCTCTCTTAGTGAGAGAGTGTACCAGAAATGGAGAAGAGGCCTATTTTCTTTTTCTTCACATTTGGTTCCACAAACAGGCAGCTTAAAATAATCAATGAATGAACTCCTGCTGGCAGAACCAAGGCCTGCACGGATGGAACTCAAAAAGCCATTGTCAAAAGAGATTTCAAAGGCTTTCGAGGCATGCCCCTGGGAATTCAAAGACCTGCATAAAGCAAAACATATTGTTGATCCCTGATCCTGTGCCAGTCTCATTAGGAACGCAAAACGAAAACCAGATGAGATACAGTGACACAGGTTGAGAAGAAGTGAGAGGAAAATACACTTGCCTGGGGGGTCACAGCCTCTACACGTGGAGCTGGAGCTGTTAAATCCAACAACCTGGCTCCATGTTTAATCAGACTAGTTCTTCTGCACCTCAGTTCTCAGATTCTACAAGTAATAGCTGTGTTCTTTGATAGTTTAGTTGTAACATCTAGCTCCACTTCTCTATAGACAGAACTAGGGGTTGGCTACAAGTCAGAATTCTGGAGATGGGAATGATTTCCAGATTAGGAAGAGATATCTTTAGTGGTGAGTGAAGAGCTGGTTACCAGGTTAAGAACACTCCTTACCCTCTTGATCAAACCAAAAGTTCTGAGCTGTTAAAATTTTCACTATCGTGTCTCCGCTGTGCTCTTCTGCAATAAAGGACAGCCATGATGCTGAGAACCAGTGACCCTGGGCTTGACCTTGAGAAGGCACAGGCATTTTCAAATCTGCTGCTTAGGTAGTCAGAAGGTTCAGTGCAATGACTTAGGAAGGGACCTCTTGCCCCTTCTTAGCTCTGGGCCGTTCCTGTCTTCATCAATAGGAAATTGAATCTGTCAGTTGGGGAGCCACACACCACAGCTCCCTGCTGTCCAGGACTGGTTATTAGCCACACTCCTTGCCAACTCTCAAAAGATAGCCTGCTAAAGAAGTTTTATGTGCACCCTGGCTCATCACAAAAAGGGAGAAGATAATGACTCTGGAATCTCAGAATAGAATAGTAGAGTCTAGCCTGGCAGGCAAACTTCTCAGACCCATCTTCACAACAAGTAAAAATATAAATGGGCAAGCCCAACAACTCCTTACTCAGATGTAAGAGACCAGTAAGAGATATGGCCAAATAGTTTTGGCAAGCCAGGTGAAGAAACGACACTTGTGCTTTACAGAAGTAGACACTTAGAATGGCAGGCCTCCTTGGGAGTCAGACTTAGAGTGGAGAAACCTAGTTTGTGCTTCCGGAAGACAATCCTTGGGGTGTTAGAGGGAATGGTACTATTATCCCAGGACAATGGCGTGTGGTCTCCCAACGGATGTCCCAACAGATGAGTAAACTACGCTCAGTGTTGAGGCAGAAAGGCTAAACACTGTTGGATATACTTCGCTCTAAAAACCACAGGAGTTAAGAGCAAGACCTCCACACTGCGGCGTACATATGTGTGCATGCATGTGCGTGTGTGTATTGAGTCACTCATATAGGCTGTCAACACAGTAGGAATTTAGTTTATGAGCCAAGTAACGTAATGAAAACACAAAGTTATCTATGTTTCTCAGGATCATACAGACGTTGAGATACAAGTTCTAGAGAAGTAGTTCCAGGGTAAAGGTCTCCATGCCACCTGCTCTCGCTGCCGGTTCACAGTGACTTATTGTGAGGATGCTGCCATTTCTCCCATTCACGTGTGCTACTAAACATCTAATTACGAAGTGGGGTGAAACCGAGCCAACATTATCAGTTGCTGGGAAAACAATCTGGAACAGAGTACACAATTAAATATCAACAATAAAAAATAGTCATTATAGAAGGAATACAAAAATATACACAGAAAAATTAAAAACATACTTATTAAATTATATGTACTTCAGTTTGTGCACGGTTCACGTTTAGGTGGGGTCGGTGGTGAGATAAATGTAGCTCTTTCTGTTTGGCAATAGTTATTGAATATTTTATTCCTGAAAGCAACCAGTGGTGAATGGGAAGGGTTTATTTTTTCCACAAGTTTTCCACGCGTTTTATTTTCTTGTTACTTTGAACTATGCTGAAAACAGTTCTTCTTGTTTTCAAAGTCATCAGTTACCGTTATTTCCTGTGTGACTGAGTAAAATGTTAAGTACACAGTATAAAGCATTGAGAGTCCATGCTGGCAGTAGAGACACTACGTTGTTCTTGTTCACTAGAATAGTCCAGAGAAAAAAAGTATTGGAAACTCTAATGTTTGAAAAGGAGAGTGGGAGAGATATATAAGAAAAAGGGAAGGGGAGAGAGAAAGAACAAAGAACAAAGGATTATTTCGAAATCAAGCAAATCTGCATGCAGAGCTTTTTTCACTGAGATGCTCTACTCCAAAACAGAACTGTGGCATAAAAGAGAAAACTGACCCACATACACCTAAGCCTCCTGCTGTGTGTCAGCTGCACACACTTCCTTCTCCCCTGGCACGGGACTAAAGTTAGCGTTCAAATCTCATTTACAAGTGAGTAGCAATGTGCCTTATGTCGATCCTGTGGTTAAGATCGAGCTAAAGGGATGTGCCACTTGTAGAGCTGGTCCATATGACCTCTCCCCTGTCTGTCTAAATGTCTGTTTGCCTTTTGTCTTGATGGATGGAGTCCTGACAGATCATGAGACGGTTAAGGGTGGCAAGATGGAAGGAGTCTTGATCCGTGGATGGCAGCATGGAGAAGGACAGCACATCTAGGCTGATGACACTTAAACCTGAGTCTGACTAATACTGTGCATTGATATGCGAGCTCCATCTTTGAAGAGGAGAACTGCCATAATGAACACCTGACATAGAAAGGCTGTGAGGCAGAAAAACAGTTACTGCAGGTCAGTTAGGAAGCTGATCTGTGTTCTAAAATGATTGCAGTCTGCACATGATAACTTACAAAAGCTGCTACTGGGAATCTCCCGAGTGCTCATTTGTCTTGCTTGTTCCTTGCCACTTAAAACAAAATGTTCCAAAAACATATTAGTCATACAAGAAATTTATCATTTTGTAAATAGAAATGAGATTCAAAAAAATCTATAAAGTTAAGTCTGTTGATCTTTTAAAATCTCACATGTACTTATGACTCAAATAATAGAAGAAACAAAAGTCAATTAAGAATTTTTCAGTAAGTAAATCATCAATAATTTCTGCCTCAAATCATAATAATGGAATTCAGACACATCCTTCTTTGGTGAATGTGCGGTGTGTGTCTGTGTGTATCTGTGCATGTGTGTCTGCATTGCATGTGTGTTCATGTCTATGGGTGCACATGTCAGAAGGCATGCACAAGCACATGTAATCACATGCATGTAGAGATCATAGGTTGAGGCCACATATCTTCTTCCTCCATCACTCTCCACCGTATACACTGAGGCAGTATCTCTCACTTGAACCTAGAATTAGTTAATCTAGCTGGTCAACCTTCTCCAAGTATCTCCTGCCTCTACCTCCTATGTGTTGGGCTTATGGACAGGCTATCACGTCCACCCAGCATTTGTGTGGGTGCCAGGGCTCTCATCTCTGGTCCTAACGTTTGCATGTCAAGCACTTTATTCACTGAGATACATCTCCCCAGCCTTAGACACACCTCTCTTTTATAAACTCTAGGAAACTAGACATGCATTAATATGAAAACTGTTTCAGACATTGAGCAACATGTTTCACAGAACTGTGATAGTGAGAGAAGAAAAACAAAATAACTTCAACAGCCACTTTCTACCTGGTGGCACTTTTCAGGCTGTGAATAAGAAGATGACATCTAAGGAGACACCATTAGTCATGCTTAGTTCAGGAGGCACAGGCTAGCATTTAAGGACACTGAGATATTAGACTTTGCATAACAGTGCACCAGATAAGAGAGAGACAAGAAAAGGAAGAACTTCAGAAATTTTCATGGGGGTTCTTCAAGTCTCTTTACAGAGGTAAAAACTCCATGTGGCTGGCAGACAAAAGAAAATATCTAGGATGCTCTAAGGCAAATAAGTCCCAAAGCCTTCACAGGAATGGGGGTCATTTAAGATCCTACTAGCAAACACAGATGGCACCTGGAAGATGAGACACCAGAGGCACCAGATGGGCCAAAGCTCAGGAAATACTACTGTAGACCAAGACTTGAAAACATGAAAATCCTGCAACAAACAACAAACAAACTGATCTTTAGGGAATGTAGCTAGTTTCTAAAACCAAATCTAGTACATTTTAAAAAGAAAACAATAAAACTCAGAACTCAATAAAGTAAAATTCAAAATATCTAACATTTAGGGGTCAGGAGATGGCTCAGTGCTTAAAAGTGCTTGCTGCTCATGCAGAGGACTCAAGTTTAGGTTCCAGCACCCACACCAGGCAGTTCAGAACTGCCTGTGCGTCCAGCTCTAGGAGATCCAATGCCCTCTTCTGGCCTCCATGGGAACCACACCCATGTGCACATATTCCTATACAGATGCACATACATATATGTACTTTTAAAAACTACATCTTTAAAAAGTGACATCATACATAAACTCATCAGAAAGCTTTCTGTACAATTCCAAAATATTTTGAAATTAAGGAATAGGCCTTGAAATGACCATGGGCTATAAAAGAGGTCACAAGGAAAATTTAGAATACAGACAATCTTCAAGTTACTATGGTTCAACTTAGAATAATTTTAAAAATACTATTTATTTGTGTACACTTATATGTATCTATTTAGGCATGAGCACACATTCCACAACACACATGTGGAGGTCACAGATAAACCTTCAGGTGTCACTTCTCTCTTTCTCCATGTGGGTTCCAGGGATCCCAGGGTCCTCAGGCTGAGCAACAAGTATCATTATCCACTGAACCATCTCACCAACCCAAGGATGTTTGGACTCTATGATAGTACAAAGCAAGACACATTCACCCATATTCTGAATTTTACATTTTGATCCTTTTCTGCACTAGATATCTGTGGTACAATATACGGGTCTATGATACTAATCAATGACAGAAATCTACAACTCAGCCTGCCAAGAAGTAAACAACCAGTTCTCAGCAGTATATTTTGATGCTGAGCTATGCTGATGTTCCATATATGAAGTATGTTGGTGGCATTTTAAATTTTATGGTATTTTCAACTTGTGCTGGTTATGTTTAAAGCTTTATCATATGTGAGGGATCATCTGCACTCTAAAGTGAGTAAAATAAAAGCTCACCAATCAAAATGTTTGGCATATCACTACACTAAAGCTTAGAAGTTTTCAGATGCTATCACCAACTGATGAAGGTTTTAAAAACACCAATCTAAGCTTCTATCTTAAGAAATTAGAGGGGGAAAAATTAAATCCAAAGTAAGAAGTAGAAATATTAGTAATAAAGAGCAGAAGTGAATGGAACGGGGTATAAATAAGCAACAAAAAGTCAGTTACACCCAAAGGCTCATTTTTTGAAAGGATCAGCTACATTGTTTATTTTTATTCTTTAACTCACCTCTTACTGGAGCTCTCAGCCAAAGCAAGAAGGAAAAATTAAACTATACAGTTGTAAAGACAAAAGGGGTGGGTTGTTTGTTTTAGATGAAAGAAAAATTTAGCACCCAACATGATTCTATATGTAGAATATTTCACAGAGCCAACAAAATATACGAGAGCCAAACAAGTAAGTTTATTAAGACTACAAAAATAAGACCAAGATACAAAAAGAACTCATATACTGTTTTTATACTATCAATCGAAAGATATAAAATACTAGGGATATACCTAATGAATTTTATATGGAAAATATAAACTGAAAATTATATATGATAAAAAGACTTAAATAAAAAGAAAAACCACAGTGTTGATTGGAGCATTCAATACTGTTGAGATTATTTTTTCCACATTAGTATGTAATTTTGCTACCCTATAAAACTTATTATTATAATAAAAATGCTCCCCGCATGTGAGATTTTCTCAGAGAAAAGTCATTAGCCATATGAAACTGGGAACCAAATACAGCAATGTGATGGAGGACCTAATTTTGAAATTTTATTTACTTTAAATTAATTTAAAATGTAATAGCCTCATGTGGATAGAGAATAACATTTAAGATGGTAGGAGCCATAGAGTTAATGTTATTCCAACCAAAAACCTAGTCAATTTTTTGTAGAAACTGAAAAACTCATAGCATATCTATTCTAAGTCATAATATGTGTGTGTGCGCATCTTTATGTATATATGGTGGTCTGGATATGCTTGCCCATAGAAAGTAGTACTGTTAGGAAGTGTGACTTTGTTGAAAGAAGTCTGTCCCTGTGAGGGTGGGCTTTGGAGCTCTCCTCCTGTGCTCAGGCTATACCCATTACAGAAAAGAGCTTCCTCCTAGCTGGAAGTCAGTCTCTTCTGGTTACCCTCAAATCAAGATGCAGAACTCTCAGCTCCTTTTCCAGCTACATGGCTGCCTAGACACTGCCATGCTTCTTGCTGTGATGATAATGGACTGAACCTCTGAACCTGTAAGCCAGCCCCAATTAAATGTTTGCCTTTATAAGAGTTGCCTTGGCCATGCTGTCTCTTCATAGCAATGAAAACCAAACTAAGAATATAGATATTCTTTCAAGCCTTGCTACAAAACTGTAGTAGTCACAACAGTGTAATACAGGCACAGGGATAGCTATACAGACAAATGGGATAACACAGAGAATTTGGAATTATAGATAGAAATATAATAGTTTATCGATAAAATATAAAACATATAATACATGAATATGCATATGCATACATGTATAGTTGGCTTTGGTCAAAGATATTTGTGTAATTCAATGGAGAAGAGGTAATCTGTTTCATATACAAATTATCCCAAAACTGAGTCTCTGACCTTTCACTGTATACACAAAACACACACACACACACACACACACACACACACACACACACACACACACGGATCACAGACCTAAATTTAAGCTAAAACTATAAAACTTCTAGAGGAAAAGAAAGGAAGAAAAGTTTCTGTAAACGCAGAGAGAATTCAAGAAAGTATGCACTGCATAAGGAAAACTGGCAAGTTGAACATCAGAATTAAAATGTGTCCTTCTAGAC
Organism: Uromys caudimaculatus; assembly: GCA_028551405.1. Taxonomy (NCBI): domain Eukaryota; kingdom Metazoa; phylum Chordata; class Mammalia; order Rodentia; family Muridae; genus Uromys; species Uromys caudimaculatus. The sequence goes on along the minus strand of CM052711.1, from coordinate 29,501,687 downwards.
TTAAGGTTCAGGAATATAAAACAGTAAGCTACAGAGTGAGAGAACACATACACAATGTATGATGAAAGATTTCTAGATTAAAAAAATATATTTTGGACACCTAACTTAATTCTAAGAAGACAACAGTTTAATTTAAAAATAGGCAAAGGGGTTAATAACGTAGCTCAGGGAGAGAGAATTTGCTTAGAAACTGTGTGTTTTAATCCCCAGCAACACGAAATAATAAGTAGAGAAAGGAGAGAAATAAGTAAGTAGGCAAAAATCAACTAGACATTCATAAAATAGTGCATACAAATGACGAGCGGTGACACAGAACAACTCTCAGTGTTGCACACCAGAGAAAGGCAAGGCAGTACCACCGCAGAGCATCCAATATCAGCAACTGAAACTAGCAAGCTCTAATGTCTGTCAGCATGTGCAATCTCCAAGACACTCAGCTGCTTTTTGTTTTTTTTTTGTTTTTTTTTTTTTTTTTTTTTTTTTTTTTTTTTTTTTTTTTTTTTTTTTTTTTTTTTTTTTTTTTTTTTTTTTTTTTTTGAGACAGGGTTTCTCTGTGTACCCCTGACACTCAGCTGCTGATACTGGTGATAAACATTGTGTGGGGCTCTTCAGATGGTAATGTGTGTTCACGCACAAATCCCTTTCTTGGTTGGTTTCCCAAGTGGAATAACATGTGTGGATATAAAAACCATGTACGTTGATAGTTGTGCCAGCTTTAGTGGTGATTATTCAAAACTGGAAATAGCCTGATGCTGTTTTCACAGGTAAGTGCATCGTCAAAATGCGGTGCAGATGCAGGAAAATGCAAATCAGCAGCCCAGAAACATGACTGGCCAAGTCTGCAGCGGCGGGATCTCAAGAGAAAGCCAGGCATAATGAGTGCACATATGCCACCCTACTTCAGCAAAACTCTAGAAAGTACAAATGAACAAAGACAGAAAGCTGCTTCCCTGACTTCCTGAGGCCAAGAGTGCAGTGTTCTGGTTGAGACTGGCTTGAGAGTTAGCACAAGGGAATGTTGCGGATGAGGAAAATGTTCTCAAACGCATTTGTGACGGACAGAACAAGGACTCTGATTTCACACTTACAACATATACATGCACCTCCTTGTGAGGCTCTGGTCTACAGTAGTCTTAGCTAATGGGGTGGGGGGCAGAACTGAGTGGTATCAAAGGAACACCAGAATAAAATATATTTAAGAGCTAAACCTAGGAGAAATCTCTAGGCACAGTTGTTTATGTGTAGAAGTAGCAGGAAGCAGAGAGTTAAGAAAGAGAAGACCCATCTAAAAAGACTGAGCCTTAAAACCACACTTAATGCCTCACATTTATATGAGAAGTAGGCAGATATTGAAAGCTATGTTTCTTTTAAGAAGGACAAGAACCCCCGTTTCTACTTCAGCTATGACATAAAGGATAATGAGCAAGGAAGAGACTCCCAGAGGTTTGGTTGGTTGGTTGGTTGGTGTTGTTTTGTTGATTTTTGTTTTATTTTGTGTAGTTGTTGTCGCTTACCAAGTTCACATAGCTATTAAGTGGGAGAGCCGACACTCAAGCTGGCAGTATGGCTCCTTGGTTTGTGCTATTAGCCATTGGCTCTGCTTCAATATATCATTCTTGTGTTGTTACGGTTCCATTAATATAAATTCTTACTAAGGCAAAGTTTCCTGGCAATGTGGCTGCTATTTCAGCAGAACAGCTTGTACTTTTGTTCCAGCTCGCAGTTGCTTCCTAGTCTAACCCAGCTGCTGTACACACACACACGCGCGCGTACACGCACACACACATGCACACACACTCACATGCACACACACGCACGTACACTCACACGCACACACGCGCACATGCACGTACACACACATGCACACACAAGTGCACGCACACGCACACTCACATGCACACACACATGCACACACACGCACATACACATGCACGCGCACACACACGCACACACACACACTCACATGCACACACACATGCATGCACATGCACATGCACATGCACACACGCGCACACTCACATGCACACGCACATACACATACACACACACGCACACACACTCACATGCACATACACTCA